>CM042893.1:31939899-32472399 GCA_023653625.1 Triadica sebifera
AGGAACAGTAGACAACTCAATAAGGGAGAGTCAGTCCTACACGTTGGGAAATGGAGCAAGGGTTGCTGCATTAGGTATAGGAACATATGTATTACCCTCCTAGTGGGCTTATTTTAAATTTGGATAATTGCTATTATGTACCTACTTTGACTAAAAACATTATTTCTGTTTCAAGTCTAAATAAAGATGGCTTCCTTTTAGCTTTTAGTAACAATAGTTGTTCTATTATGTTGAATGGAATTCTTTATGCTAGTGGTACATTATGCAATGGAATATACATATTAGATATGTCAAATCCAATTTTAAACATCAATGATAATAAAAGGAAAAAACAAGATATGTTGAAATCATCTTACTTATGGCATTGTCGCCTTGGTCATATAAGTGAGAAATGCATGGCTAAGCTACACAAAAGTAGTAGTTTAGGGTCATTTGATTATGAATCATATGACATATGTGAATCTTGCTTATTAGGCAAGATGACTAAATTACCCTTTAAGGGAAAGGGTGAACGTGCTAATGGACTTTTAGACTTAATACATTCAAATGTATGTGGTGTAATGTCTACACACGCTAGAGGTGGTTTTATCTACTTCATTACTTTTATCGATGACTACTCACGATATGGGTACATGTATCTTATGAGATACAAATCTGAAGCTTTTGAAAAGTTCAAAGAATTCAGAAATGAAGTAGAGAAACAACTTGGCAAAAGTATTAAAACACTTCGATCAAATCGTGGAGGTGAATACTTGAGCCAAGAGTTTTTAGATTATATTAGGGATAATGGGATTTTACCTCAATAGACTCCATCTTACACGCCACAATACAATGGTGTGGCTGAAAGAAGAAACCAAACCTTGTTAGACATGGTAAGGTCTATGATGAGTTTTGCGAAACTGCCTAAATCCTTTTGGGGTTATGCACTAGAGATCTCCATTTATATATTAAATGGAGTTCCTTCAATGTCATTTGATGTTACTCCATATGAGATATGGTATAACAAAAGGCCCACATTTTCTTACATGAGAATTTGGGGTTGTCCTGCTTATGTGAAGCGGACAATATCAGATAAGCTAGAAGCAAAGTCTGACCAATGTCTATTTGTGGGATATCCAAAAGCATCATATGGATATCAATTTTACCACCCCTTGGAACAAAATTTTTTTGTTTCAAGACACGCTATCTTTTTAGAGAGAGAATTCCTACGAAAAGGAGAAAGTGGGAGCAAAATTGAACTTAAGGAAGTTCAAGATGCTCAAACAGGTATTGATTGACTGTCTGAACCCAAGCTTGTTACTCATTCAGATGATATAACAGCTCAACCTTCTGAAGCGCAAGAGCTTCGTAGGTCAAGTAGGATACTTACTGTTCTAGAGAGATATGGATATCTCATTAGTGAATAGAACGATGTATTGCTCATAGAAAATGATGAGCCTACAAGCTATGAAGAAGTTCTAAATAGTTCATAATCTGACAAATGACTTCAAGCCATGAAGTCATAAATGGATTCCATGTTTAAAAACCAAGTATGGACTTTGGTTGACCCAGCCGAAGGAATATAGCCTATAGGGTGCAAGTGGGTTTTCAAAAAGAAAACTGACATGGATGGTAATGTGATTACTTATTAAGCTAGAATTGTTGCTAAAGGTTATCGTCAATGACAAGAAATTGACTATGATGAAACTTTTAGCCCAGTAGATATGCTTAAATCCATAAGGATACTCCTAGCCATTGCTACTCATTATGATTATGAGATATGGCAAATGGATGTGAAGACATCTTTCCTTAATGGAAATCTGATTGAGGATGTGTACATAACACAACCAGAAGGCTTCATATACAAAGATGGCCAAAAGGTATGTAAGCTTCAAAGATCCATTTATGGATTAAAGCAAGCATCTAGGAGTTGGCATATTCGGTTTGATGAGACAATCAAATAGTTTGGTTTCTTACAAAATCCGAATGAACCTTGAGTTTACAAGAAGGTTAGTGGGAGTGTAATCGTATTTCTTGTGTTATATGTAGATGACATATTGTTAATGGGAAATGATGTCTCAACCTTACAATCAGTCAAAATTTGGTTATCCAAGAAATTCTCTATGCAAGACCTTGGAGAAACAGTCTATATTTTGGGGATAAAGATCTATAGAGATAGATCTACAAGATTGCTTGGTCTTTCACAGTCTACATACATAGATAAGATGCTAAAGAGGTTTAGCATGGACCAGTCCAAGAGGGGATATATGCTCAAGAAGATCCTTAAGTACTTAAGAAGAATTAAGGATGTATTCTTGGTATATGGAGATGGAGATCTTATTGTGAGCGGGTATACCGATGCCAGCTTCCAATCTCACAAGGATGACTCAAAATCTTAGTTAGGTTATATATTCACACTAAATGGTGGAGCAGTTAGTTGGAAGAGTTCTAAATAGGAAACGACTGCTGATTCCACAACCAAAATAGAGTACATTGCAGCTTCTGAAGCAGCAAAGGAAGCAGTTTGGATAAATAAATTCATCACAAAACTTGGAGTGGTTCCCAACATTATTGATCCAATACAATTATATTGTGATAATAATGGAGCCATTAAGCAAGAAAGAGACACGGTCTCATCAGAGATCCAAACATGTACTCAGAAGATACCATTTGATTAGATAAATCATTGGTAGGAATTATGTAAAAATAAAAAGAATGCCCACTAATCAGAATATTGTTAACCCTTTACCTAATCCACTACCCCAAAAGAAATATGATTATCATGTACTCATCTATGGAATTAAATACAAAGGCGATTGAATTTAATGCAAGTGGGAGCTTGTTAGAGGAGTGCTCTAAAGGCAATCACCTTTAGCACTTATTGTACAAATTTATTTGATTAAAAAAGGCTTTTTCATTAATTTGATGTTCATTTGATATATGAATTGATAAGTGATCTTAAATCAATTAATGAAGTCCTTGATACATAACGTAGCATGAAGGAAATCATGATGAGATCATGATATTGAGATTCTTATCATGTGTAATTATGTTAGTATCAAAATTATCCCTAGTCATAGGATTAATGAAATGAGACATTATTAATCCAGATAGACTAGCACATGTTACACTTCTTGATTGGATCGAGCAGTAGATATCATAATCTATAAACATGAGATGTTTAAAGTTAACATGTGGATGCTTGCTAATTGTAGCTAAGTACATTGGATGACCAACTATGAGAAAATCATATGGATAATCTATTCAAATGTTAATGATAGTCTCATCATAGTAATAGTGCAAGTATCCTTAGACTTGAGGTACTCAAGGATATCTTGAATATTGATTTTGTATTTTGAGACTATTCCTTATTGCCTCAGGGAAGTTGCTCAGAGGGTGGTGATTGGATACAACTTGAGGTATTCGAAGGTAATTGGGTAACCAACAAAGGATTCACCACTATTGATATAAGGAGTGTATACCCATGGCCTCTTATCATGGTCATTACTCGGGAAGCTCTGGCCGGAGTGGAAATTTCATAAAGATAGTCTTCAATGACATATCTAATAGAGTAATGAGCCTCAAGGACAAGAACTAATATTACTTGGACTAGACGTGATGTAGTCAATCTAGTGGGAGTTGACACATGTTCATACTCTGAAACAAGTGGGGTGTAGAATGGTGAAAGGAATAATTGCACGTAAATTGTCTATAGAAGGGTTCGTAGTCAAACCATTAACTTTTTGGTCAATTGGGGGTCATCATGTGTTGCTAGATACCACTCATATAAGTGGCCAACATAATTGGGAACCTAATGGGTCACACACATTGAAGATATGGAGAATGAGTAAAATGGTCTTCGATAGGATCCAAAAATAGAGAGAATTATTTCGGGATGGATCGCGATGGGATCGCATGAAAAAAATCGCTCAGGAGGGTCACAGGCCCTCGCGGGCTAGGCAGGGCACTGGCCAGCCTAGCGGGCCAGCTGGGCTACCCAGTAGCAGCCCGCAGCAGGCCCAGTGCGCTGCTGCCTCCCTCCCATTGGCCAACGACAGAATTTGGCCTTAATTAGGCCAATTATGGCCAATGACTATTTATTCATTTCCCTTTTCTCCATTTTGACTTTTAATATTTTCTTTGAATTTGATTCAAATAGAAAAGAAATCAAATGGTAGAAAATAGACATGAAATTATTTTTTTGTGAAAAAAATATTTTTAAGACAACAAAAATTCTCTCAAGAACACTTTCAAAGCTAGCACTTTGAATTTGTTCAAACCATTTCTTTTGATAGGTTCTTTTTCATTCTTCGCGTGGATTATCATTAGAGACATCCTAATGTGGATTGTTGTGGTTTGCTACAACCCAACAAAGTGAAGATTTGAAGAACAAATAAGAAATTATGAGGTATAATTTCTAACCTCTATATTTATACAAATTAGTTTTAATAGCACAAGTATGATCTTTTGTTTTGGGTTTTAAAAATTTATTTTTCCGCTGCATTTATGAGTGTGATTCATTCTTTAAAACACAACAGCTGGGATTTTTAGGGATGAGGCAAATCAGTGTCGCCGATTCGAGGATAGTTTATGTGAGGACATTAGCTATCAGGTTATAGCTCTTCAGATTGATGACTTTATGAGGTTGGTATCTGCAGCTATCAGTGCTAAGAAGAAAAGGCGAAAAAAGTTAGATGCATCTTCTAGAAAGCCATGAGTTAGCATGGCACAACCTTTAGGCAAGAAGGGTCACTTTTTCTTTAGATAGTCATAGTTCATGGGAAATAGTTAGGGCTTTCCACAACCCAATTCTTATGGAAAGAGACCAAAACCAAAAGGATTTGTACTAGTATGTGGGACTTGCAACAAGAGCCACAGAGGTAAATGTTGGGTGAACACCAAGGCTTGTTATAGATGAGGGTCTAGAGATCATCTGAAGAGAGATTGTCTATTATTGGGCAGTACAATGCCTACATAGATAATGGGATCAACTTCGATATCAAGTCGACAATAGAACCGAAGAGGTCGATCAGGACCTAATCATATTGCATCAGTGACGATCGATAGACCAAGACCGAGTAGGACTCCAATGAAAGCATATGCTGTAAGAGCATGAGAGGATCACGAGGCCAATGATGTTATTGTGGGTACATTTTCTCTCAATGGATTGTGTTTATGTGCTTTAATAGATCCTAGATCTGCACACTCATATGTTTGCACGAGAACACCTAGTTAGCACAAATAGATAGTTAAAAACATAGAATATGAGATTGAAGTCACAAACCCTTTAGGTCACAGTGTGATTGTGAATTGGGTGTATAAGGGTTGTCCATTGGTTGTACACATAAGGAAGTTTCCTTTGGACTTGATCGAACCTCCTTTCCATAAGTTTAAGGCCATTTTGGGCATGGATTGGCTTTCTCGACATAAAGTAGTGGTTAACTGGAGGTCTAAGAAATTGATTCTTAATTCTCCTGATCGAGAAGAGATAATAGTGGATGGTGATAGATTTCCATAGCTAGCCCAAGTCATTTCCATGATGAAGGCTCGGAAAATGATTAGAAAATGATGTGAGGCTTACTTAGCTCATGCAATTGATATGAGGAAGAAAGGACTAGATCTTCAAGATTTTCCAACAGTGAGGGAATATTTAGAGGTATTTCCATATAACATACCTGGATTACCTACAGATAGGGAGATAAAGTTCTCCATAGATTTTGCACTAGGTATAGCTTTGATATCAATTACATCACATAGGATGGTGTCTTCCAAATTAAAGTAGTTAAAGGCACAGTTGCAAGAATTGCTAGATAAAGGTTTCATCAGGGTGTATCCCTATGAGGCGCACCAATATTATGCATTAAAAAGAAGGATGGGTCTTGTGTATCGACTATAGACAGTTGAACAAAGCTAATATCAAGAACAAATATCCATTTCCATGGATAGATTATCTGTTTGATCAATTAAAGGTGCATGAGTTTTCTCTAAGACAGACCTTGGGTTAGGGTACCATCAGTTGAGGGTTAAGTCAACCGATGTTGCCAAGATAGCTTTTAGGACTAGATATGGCCACTATAAGTTTTTGGTTATGTCATTTGGGTTGACCAATGCTCTAGCAGCTTTTTATTGATCTAATGAATCAGATCTTTATGCCATATTTAGATCAGTTTGTTGTGGTTTTCATTGACAACATCTTGGTTTATTTGAAGGATAAAGATGATCATGAGACTTGAGGGCAGTGTTATAGACACTTAGGGATCGAAAGTTGTATGTCAAACTCTCTAAATGTGAGTTTTGGTTAGATGAGGTGGCATTCATTAGGTATGTAGTGTTAGCAGATAGGGTTAGAGTGGATCCCAATAAAGTTGAAGCAATATTGGATTGGAAACCTCCAAAGTATGTGATAGAAATTAGGAGTTTTCTTGGTTTAGCTGGTTACTACAAGAGATTTGTTAAAAAATTATCTGTAATAGCTTCTCAATTGACCAAATTGTTAAGAAAGGATGTGAAGTTTGAATAGTCAGATAAGTGTCAGCACAATTTTGTTCAGTTCAAAGGATTGTTAACAGAAGCTCCAGTTCTGACACAGCTAGTTCCTGACATGGAGTATGTCATTTACAATTATGCTTCTCACAATAGATTAGGATATGTGTTAATGTAGGAGGGAAAGGTTGTTGTCTATGCTTCCAGGCAATTGAAACTTCATGAGAAGAATTATCCAACCCATGATATAGAATTGACAGCTATAGTCTTTGCATTGAAGATTTGACATCATTATCTATATGAAGAAAAATGTTTCATCTACACTAACTATAAGAGTTTGAAATATCTTCATACTCAAAAGGAGTTGAATTTGAGATAAATAAGGTGGTTAGAGTTGATCAAAGATTACAATTGCATAATCGATTATCATCTAGGCAACACCAATGTTGTGGTTGATTCATTGAGTAGAAAGGACATGGTAGAGTTACATATTCAACCTACTTTGAATTAGGAGATCAAATATGCACAGAGGCAAGATACCAGATTAGTAGAGTTAATCGAGTTAGTCTCCAAGGGGGAGACACTTGAGTTTTTAGTTGGTTATACTATCAAGGATGGTTATGCGTGTCGAATGTACCATAATTGAGACATAGAATATTGAAGAAGGCATATGAGACTAGATATGTGATGCATCTATGAAGCAACAAGATATATCAAGATTTGAAGGTAAAATAATGGTGGTCAAGAATGAAGAAGGAAATTATAGAATTCACTATGAAATGTTTGACATGTTAGCAAGTCAAGGCAAAACATCAAGTACCATTAGGGTTACTACAGTCGATCACTATTCTGGAAAGAAAATGGGAAAGGATCACAATGGACTTTGTGATTGGTTTACTTTGACACCGAGAAAGTATGAATGGGTCATTGTTGATAGGTTAACGAAGTCATCTCACTTTTTTCCTATTAAGAGAGATTATTATTTGAATAGACTAGCAAATTTGTATGTGAACGAAGTGGTAAGAGTTCATGGTGTTCCAGTTTTGATCATATTGGATAGATATCCGAGGTTCATATCAAAATTTTGGAGAAGTCTACAATGAGCTTTAGGCACGAAGCTTAACTTTAGTACAAATTTTCATCCACAAATAAACAGTCAGTCAGAAAAGGTGATTCAGATTCTAGAAGACATGATGAGAAGTTGTGTTGTAGAGTTTGAAGGCAGCTGGGAGAGATAACCACCATTGATAGAATTTGCCTACAACAATAGTTACCAATCGAGCATATAGATGGCTCCCAATGAGGCACTTTATGGTAGGAGTTGTTGAACACTGTTATGATAGATCGAGTATAACGATAGAAAGCTAGTGGGACCAGTGTCATATCTGCTAATTTAGACCTAAGTCACGCGAGTTGTTAAATCGACTTGTCAGTTTGACTGAAGTCTAAATTTGGACTTTTATTGATAAATAATGAAAATAATGGCAATTAAGTATGGAAAATATCAAATAAAGTGTTCAAAATATTTTAAGATGTTAAATTTCGGGAAAGGACTAAATTGCAAATTTTGAAAAGTTTAGGGGTCAATTTGCTGTTTACCAAAAATTGGAGGATTTATTGGGATAATCATAAATTAAATGCATGAATTGGGACATAAAATACATGTGGAGGCCGGCCACACCAAATGGAAAATTTTAAGAAGCCAATTGATGAATTAGACATTAAAATCACATGTGAGCTTAGGTGTCTCTATCTTAATGACTTTTGTCATCTTCTTCTTGATTGTTTCTCCTTCTTCCTTATCCATTTTCATTGAGGAAAATTTTTTTCTCTACACCAGCCCACGTTTTCCCCTTGATCAGCCATAACCAAAGCTTGATTTTAGTGAAAGAAAGTGTGAAAAACAGAGAAAAGGCATCGAAAATTCCATTTTTCATGCTTAAGGAAGCTTAAGAGAGTAAGGAGAAAGGGGGAAATTAGGTTTATGAATTTTTAATGATCTTTTTATGAATATTAGGGACACAAATTAACAAGGAGCTAGATCAAAGGAGCAAAGGAAAGGGGAAAGAGAAGTAAAGACAGGTTTGTGCATAACCTAAGACAATAGCCTATTTTAATTTTTTTTATTTGCATAATTTAATTAGTGGGCATGCTGATGATTTTGAATTAAAATTATTTTGTATTGAAAATCTTGGGGATGCATGTTTGCTAGACTTAGGATTTAATTTGGTAAAAATTGAATGTGATTAGTTTGTATGTTCCTTACTAGAAATTGATGAGCAGTGTGCACTTAAACTATTATAACTTAGTTTATGGAATTCGGTTTTGCATGTTATTTGTTGAGTTGGAAAGCTAAGACATAGGACTATAATTTTTATTTAGACTATAAAACTTGAATATGTCTGTAATTCTCCAAAAAAATTCATAAATATCGGACGTAGAATCTGTTCAGAAAATTCTGGGCAGAATTGTAAGTGACCAGTTAGTGTTAATTTTATCATATCTCTTGATACAGAACTCGGAATTAAGTGATTCAAGTAGGGTATTAAATCTAAGATCCAGAGCTAAAATTGTTAAGAAGATCATGTAACTAAATTCAGAATTTAATAGGACCCAAATTAAGGGCCAAAATATAGAAAAAAATCTGCCAGTGATAGGGCAGCATATGAGTTGAGGAATGAAATGAGTAAAATGATGAGAAATTTGTTATATTATGTAAATATTATTTTAATTGAGTGATTATGTGATTATTTTGAGACTTTAAACACATGAAAAGTTTGAATTTAATTGCTATAAATTTTAATGAGATGGTATAAGCCCTAGAACACCTAACTAGAACCAACTTAGGATAGTTTAGCATGCCAAGCAGGGGGGAGTATGATGAAAATGAAAACCATTAATGGTACGATTATTGTTGAACCTTTTGGGGTATTTCTATCATTTTGATGTTAACAAATAAAATAGCAATAATGTATTTAACATACTTGTGTTCTAACTTTATTGAACAGGGTATGAAATATGATATAAGAATGGAAGACTAAGTTTGAAAGTCAAAAAAATGAAGAAATAGCATGTTCACGCCCGTGACTGCTTATGTCACACTCGTGATGTAGCTTAGTGCCAACTATCCAAGATTTAAAGTTTATGGCCATGAAGAATCATAGCAACCGTGAATGATTATATCAGTCACGCCTGTAAGAAAACATGTCAAATTCATCCAGAGAGCTTCACGGCCAGAGTCACCACTTGGACCACGACTTGGAAGGATATTCACGCCCCTGAAAGAATAAAGTCACACTCATGATCAAACACTTCAATTTCTTCCAGAATGCTTCATGGATAGAGTCAACACTTGGACCATGGCTTGGAAGAACATTCACGACCGTGACACACATATTCACGACTGTGAATGAGGAAAGAAAAACATGTCAGACACGAAATTAAGAGTTGGTGCAACGGCTATTTTCACATTAAATGAATGGCTATAATTCGCCAAGGAAGTATAAATGCAAGTCATTTATGAATCCAGAACAAGAGAATAACAATTACTTCGAATCAAAATCTTGTTGTAGCCATTTTGTGCATTAATTACTTTCAACAAAACTTTAATATTCTGTAAAAATCTTTTCACACATAATTTCTGAGCGTTATAGATTTGTGAGTGTTTCTGTTTGTAATATACTACTTAAGTGAGTTTGGGTATATTGGGTTAAGAGTAAAACACTTGTAAGGAATTCATTTATTGTGTGAGCCATTAAAACACAAGAGATTTTTGGGTTAGGTGTGATCCATCGATAGAAACACCATAGTTGGGAGTGAGCTTGTAAAACTCTATTGTAAGACTTAGTGTGTTAGTGAAACTCCCGATGAGATTGGGGAGAGGAGTAGGATTTGTTAACACTCGAACCTCTATAAATTTCTTGTGTGATATCTTCCTATCCCTACTCCATTTAACTTTTTATTCCGCACTTAAAAGTTAAGAATCTTTAATATCCAATTCAACCCCCTTCTTGGTTCATTATCTTGGCAACAATTGATATCAGAACTTAGTCTAGCATCAAAGCCTAAAATCACTAGCAAAGATCAATAAATAGCCAATGAAGGATTCCAAAGTCTCAAGCCTTACTTTAATGGAGCAAATTATGCTCATTAGAAGTTCCGGATGAAGATATATCTCGATAGTGAGGGAATTGAAGTCTGGGATAGAGTTCGGAAAGAATGGACACCACCAACCAGAAGAGGAGTGGATGGTAAAGAAAAAAAATCCTGTCAAGAGATGATTGGACAGAGCCTCAACGAAGAGCAACTTTAAAAAACAAGAAGGCAATGGCAATTCTCTCAAGCTCACTATCCATTGAAGAATGTGGTAGAATACAACACTGCCCAACCGCATATAGCATGTGCAAAACATTGGAAAATTATCATAAAGGAACAAAGCAAGTTAAATCCAAGAAGATTCAACTTCTCACTTTAGAGTACGAACTCTTCAAGATGAAATCCAACAAGTCAATCACCGATATGAAAAACCATCTTCTAGACATCATAAATGGCATGAGAAAGATTAGGAAACATTTGAGCTTGGAAGATGTAAACAATAAAATTTTGAGAAGTCTTCCTCTCAAAGATTATGGTTTAAGAGTTGCTGGTATAGAAGAAGCCAACGAAGACATGAGCATCATGAATACTGATGTGCTTATTGGCAAACTTCTAACACGTGAAAAGGCAGTAAAAAGAGATAGAGAGCTTGAAGCTGAGCCAGAAAAAAGAAAGTCTCTAGCATTAAGAGCCTCTACTTCAAAATCTCAAGAAGAAGTTGAAGAAGATGAAGAAAAGAGTGATGATGCAAATGAGGACATAGCAATGCTCTCTAGAAGACTGAAAAGAATAATTGAAAAGAGAATGGGCAACTCTCAAAAATTCAAGCAAAGAAATCTCAAACACTCCTCAAATGACTCTCAAAGGAATAAAAAGGAGGTAAAGTGCTATGAGTGTGGGAAGAAGGGACATATTAAACCAAAATGTCGAAGGCTTAAGAAAGACAAGAGCAAATACCAAAAAGACAATGGGGATAAAGGTCACAAAGCCACATGGGATGACGAAAGCTCTTCAAGCGAAAAAGATGACAATGAAAGTGAAGAGGTCAACCTATGCTTCATGGCTATAGAGTATCACGTCTCGGATAAGGTAGGATCACTTTAATCATACTCATTCAATAATGATAGTAGTGATAATGATAGTGATAGTGAAGATGATGATGAGCAAAGTTTGATAGAGGTATTGAATCTAGAACTAGAAAAATATAGGTGTAAATTCAATACTTACAAGAACAACATTTCTAGTTTGAAAAGCAAAATGGAAGTTTTAGAAAAAGAAAACCTTGAGCTTAAATCCTTTAATGACTCTCTTCAAAAATCATTAGATGAGTACTCCTCAAGACCCTCAACTAAATCCTTGCTTAAAGAAAACAATGTTTTGAAAAATGAAGTTAAGGAATTTAGAAACTCCATTTCAAAATTTCCCAAGGGCAAGGAGAGTTTAGATACTCTCATTGTGTCTCAAAGACCACCTTTAATAAGACATGGTCTAGGATTTAAAGTAACATCATCTTCATCTTACAAGACCACTTTTATTAAGTCAAGTGAATCCCACACCTCCACATTAGCAGTAACAGCCCCAAGGGCTAAGTGCACAACATACACTAAACCTTCTATACATAAGAGGAATGATCAAGGGTTGGTAAGCCTAAGAAGGAAACCTCAAAAGGATAATCATGCTTTTTTGTATAAGAAGCATGCATCTAGGAAAGCATCAAGTCATCATGCATGTAAATGCCATTGCACACAAACTCTACCTAATAGAAAAATGGTAGTCAAAAGCATAGTAAGACCGAAAAGCATATTTAGAGCCAAACAATGTAATTATTGTATGAAATTTGGTCATATAAATAAACATTGCTAGATAAGGAAGACTCATTGGGAACCTTCATGTGCTAACCCCCAAGGACCCAAGCTCATTTGGGTACCTAAAAATAATACTTGAATTGTGATTTTATAGGTATACCTGAAGTCCACAATAAACAAAAATGCTTGGGTAGTAGATAGTGGATGCTCAAGGCATATGACCGAAGATAAAAAACTATTCAATGAAATCAAACGTATTGATGGAGGTAAAGTAACCTTTGGAAACAATGCTAAGGGTAAGGTAATTGGCACTGACTCTATTGGTATTAATGGTACTACTTTCATTGAAGATGTCTTACTTGTTGATGGTTTGAAACATAACTTGTTAAGTGTAAGTCAATTATGTGATAAGGGAAACCAAGTAATCTTTACTTCTAACGAATGTCTTGTAACCTCTATTAATGGCCAAGAGATATTTAAAGGAAGTAGAGATGTAAATACCTACATAATAGACTTACACAAAATATCTAATCTTTCCTCTAAGTGTCTTGTGACTACTTTTGATGAATCTTGGCTGTGGCATAGAAGGCTTGGTCATGCAAGCATGAATTTAATTCAAAGCCTTAGCAAAGGAGAGCTGGTAAAGGGACTACCAAAAGTCAAATTTGAAAAAGACAATACATGTGAACCTTGCCAAAGAGGAAAACAACACAAGTCATCATTCAAATCCAAAAACATAGTAAGTACCTCAAAACCTCTTCTACTTTTGCATCTAGATCTTTTTGAACCTACTAGAGTTGCAAGCTTATGAGGTAAACGCTATTCATTTATGATCATCGATGACTACTCTAGATTCACTTGGGTAATTTTCTTAGCTCAAAAGAGTAATGCTTTTGAAACCTTCAAAAACTTTGCTAAGAGAGTTCGAAATGAAAAAGGATATTGTATTTCAAAAATAAGAAGTGATCATGGCAAATAATTTGGAAATGAAAACTTTGAAAATTTTTGTCTAGAAGATGGCATTTCACAAAATTTTTCATCTCTTAGGACACCTCAACAAAATGGGGTGGTTGAAAGGAAAAATTGAACTTTGACTGAAATGGCTCGAATAATGCTCAATGAGTATGATTTACCAACTTACTTTTGGGCCGAAGCCACAAATATTGCATGTTATATATCAAATCGAGCTTTCAAAAGACCTCTCTTAAACAAAACTTCTTTTGAGTTATGGAATGGAAGAAAGCCCATGATATCATACTTTAGAGTATTTGTATGCAAGTGTTTCATATTGAATACCAAGGAAAACATTGGAAAATTTGCCTCTAAATCTGATGAGGGTATATTTTTAGGATACTCCACCACTAGCAAAGCTTATAGAGTCTTTAATAAAAAGTCATTAGCTGTTGAAGAATCTATGAATGTTGTTTTTGATGAATCTAGTAAGCTTGATCTTGTGAAAGGTAGTGTTTTTGATGATGTTGTAGGTGCAATGGAAAAACTTGATCTTGAAAATGAAAAAGAAGAAAATGATCAAGAAAATTCACATCAAGATGACTCTCTACCTCAAGCTCAAGAGGAAAACAAGCAAGAGCTCATAAAAAAATTGAGATTGACAAAAGATCACCCCAAGTAGTAAATTATTGGTGATCCTACAAAGGGAGTAAGTACTAGATCTCATCTCAAACCTTTAGATTCAAATCTTGCATTTGTCTCTCAAATTAAGCCTAAAAACATTGATGAGGCTCTTAATGATGAAAGTTGGGTGATTACTATGCAAGAGGAACTCAACCAATTTGAGAGAAGTAAGGTATGGACCTTAGTTCCTAGGCCCAATGAGCATCAAATCATTGGAAGTAAATGGGTATTTAGAAATAAATTAGATGAACAAGGTTCAATAACTAGGAATAAGGCTAGGTTAGTTGCAAAGGGATATAATCAAGAAGAAGGAATAGATTATGATGAGACCTATGCTCCAGTAGCTAAATTAGAAGTCATAAGAATACTTTTAGCATATGTATGCCATATGAATTTCAAACTCTTTCAAATGGATGTCAAAAGTGTTTTCTTAAATGGTTTTATAGAAGAAGAAGTTTATGTAGAACAACCACCAGGTTTTGAAAGCCATAATTTTCCTAACCATGTATTTAAACTTTCAAAAGTTTTATATGGTTTGAAACAAGCCCTAAGAGCTTGGTATGAAACACTAAGTTCTTTTCTTTTACAAAATAATTTTATAAAGGGGAATGTTAAACTACTTTATTTTTTAAAAAGCATAATTGTTCAAATTTATGTTGATGACATCATATTTGGGTCTACTAATGAATTGCTTTGCCAAGAATTTGCTAAGTGTATGACTAGGGAATTTGAAATAAGCATGATGGGTGAGCTTAAGTTCTTCCTCGGTTTACAAATAAAACAAGGCAATGAGGGCATATTCATCACCTAATCCAAATATGCCAAAGACTTAATCAAGAAATTTGGAATGGAAGGATGCAAAAATGTCAAGACTCTAATGAGCACATCAACAAAATTGGGCAAAGATGAAAAGGGTAAGAGCATTAATGTAAAGCTCTATAGAGGTATGATCGAATTACTCTTATATCTTACTGCTTCTAGATCTGATATAATGTATAGTGTATGCTTATGTGCTTACTTTCAATCGTGTCCTAAAGAATCACATTTGAATGTTGTGAAAAGAATTTTAAAATATTTACATGGATTATTGCATCTAAGTTTATGATATCCTAGAAATTCATCCTTTCATATTATAGGATACTCAAATTCTGATTACGCTGGAAGTCTCTTGGATAGAAAGAGTACTTCAGGCACTTGTCACTTTATTGGTGAATGCTTAGTTTCATGGTTTAGCAAGAAACAAATTTCAGTTGCTCTTTCTACCGCTGAAGCAGAGTATGTGGTAGCAGGATATTGTTGTGCTCAAATCCTTTGGATGAAACAACAACTTAAGGATTATGGTCATAGTTTAGACCATATACCTATGATATGTGACAATACAAGTGCTATAAACCTATCTAAGAATCCCATTCAACACTCTAAAAGTAAGCATATTGACATAAGACATCATTTTCTTAGAGATCATGTTCAATATGGAGATGTTGTATTGGAATTTATAAACACAGACAATTAATTAGCAGATATTTTCACTAAGTCACTAAATGAAGAAAGATTTAATTTCATAAGAAGAGAGCTTGGTATGATTGATGGATTATCTTTATGATTGCCAAATTTGTCGAACCTTAAATGTTAATCTTGTGTTATTGTCTCATCTTTTAAGGTATGAAATGGCCAAACTTGATGAAAAAAAATATGTTATAAGAGATAGAAGCACCTTATAAATCCTTTAGTCTTATTTTAGACTTAGTTTTAATTTAATGAGGATTTTAGGCATTTCACGCTTGTGACATATATTCATGGCAGTGATCATAATCGCCAAAAGTTCCAGAAGCTTTCACGCCTTGCTTCACGCCATGCTTCACGGTTGAAGGTAGTGAAGACTATGCTTCACGCCCATAACCTTTTTTTGTCACTCTTGTGAAACTCTGTGTTCACAACCGTGACACTTCTTCACGACCGTGAACATTACCACCAAATACTTACAGAAGCATTCACGCTTTGGTTCACACTTTGTCTCACGGTCACAAGTAGTGAAGATTGTACTTCACGACCATGACTCATTTTGTCACCACCTTGAAAATTCATCATTCACCCCCATGACTATTAAATTTCATGACCATGAATTGTTTCATATTCTCCATCACGGGTAAAGAGCCTCTTCAGCAAACCGTGAACACAACATTTCACGCCCGTGACTTAGCATTCATGACCGTGATGATGTCGGCTATAAAATGTTTTCTGCCATTTTTCTCTCATTTCCAACTCTACAAATTCTCTCATTTATCACCACATTCAATACCTCTCACACATTCTGGCCCCCTAACAGCCTTTTCCATCTATAAATACCTTCAAAAACTCTTTCTTTCATTGGAAATCACAAAATCACAAGGTTTCTTCAAAAATCCTATCTTATCTCGACTCGAAAATGGAACCCGACTGCTCAAAAGGCACCAGAAAGAAGTCTCATGCTCTAAGAAGGTATGCAGACTACCTTTTAAACATCATTCCAGAGCACTGTCATATGAGGTATGCAGTTCTCAAGAAAAGACCACTCCTTTCTTCTCGATCCTTCAAATGGCATGCTGTCAGGACCATCGGTCTTGAGACAAGCATGACGGAACAGCTACAGTCTTGTCATCTAAAGGAGTTCTTTGATATCCATCAACCAATGCTAAGGGAACCAACTCTCGAGTTCCTTAGCACTTTGCAAGTCTCTCCCACCGACACAGTAAAATTTCAACTTTGCAAGCATCCGAACACTCTCACAGCAGTGGAGTTTGGTGACGTCTTCCAACTTCCCTCTGACGGTATCCTCAATGAGAGTGAGGTGGAGTTCTATGCCAATTCGGCATGGACTCATTTCGGACAAGATTGCATATGGAACGTCAAGAAGACAGAGCACCCACCTTCGATCATCAGTGCACAAATACTTACATAGGTTTCTGACCTATAACATCTTTGCAAGAGGAGATAACAATGGTACAATTCGAAAATCTGAGCTCTTTCTCCTGGAGATGGCCCGAAGAGGTCTAATAGTGGCCATATCTTGATGGTTTGCAAACCATCTACTATCAATTACAACGAAACCCTTAGGAGACATCTTGATTGGTAGGTATGTGACTCACCTTGCTATCAAGCTTGGATATCTGAAGCTAGAACAGCATGACTTCAACCTCGTACCAGCACATCTTAGAGACCGGCTAGACATCGAGTCTTTTATCAAGATGGGAGCAGTAGTTCGAATAATCCATAAGAATAACATCTACTACTGCTTCACCACTCCAGCTAGTGAAATTATTGAGGAAGAAGACGATTTGGATGACTTCAAAGCTGGCCTCCAAGGAATCCAGCAAAGAAAAAGAGTTCAAGTTGAGACGACGACCTAGAGGTTGAGCAGGAAGCTGGTCAATCCTTGGCCTCCACACCGAACTTGGCTCAGCAGGTGGCTACCCCTTAACACCTCATTTTAACCAACTGCGGGCTTCTATTGATGAGAGGTTGGAAAACCTCAAAGATTTCATGGAGTCTCGCATGGATAGCCTCGAGGCGGAAGTAGGACGCCTTAGAAATGGATTGTCCGGCTCCAAGTCTAGCTAAAGCTTTAGTTTTTTATTTCATTTTGTGTACTAGTCTCTAGTATTGCAAATATAGGTTTTTAATTAACTTTTCAAATCTTTGTACACTTACATTTGGTACTAATATAATTGTTTTTTTTATTGAATTAGTTTTTCCCTTATGATTTATCTTTTATGTTCTTTTTGTTGATGACAAAATGGGGAGAACCTAGCAATATAAATGAATTAAATGAATATGCAAGTACATGAATGCAAATGTGTTGATATTTTGAATATAGTATTGAGATGCACTTTCAATATACTTTCAATATACTTTGCATATACTTAACTAGTTAAAAGCAAACATTTGATATACTTTCAATATACTTTGCATATACTTAACTAGTTAAAAGAAAATTTTGATATACATTGGATATACTTTGCATATACCTTGCATATACCTAAACTAGGAAGCAAGCATTCATGCCATACTTCATCAATTCTTAAAAATTCTTGCACTCTATTATTTTTTATCTTAAGCATCTTTTGAGGGGGAGACTTCTCAAAAGCACATATTGCTAGATTATTTGTCACCATCAAAAAGGGGGAGATTGTTAAACCTTGAAGGGTATTTCTGTCATTTTGATGCTAACAAATAAAATAGCAATAATGTATTTAATAAACTTGTGTTCTAAGTTTATTGAATAGGGTATAGAATATGATGCAAGAATGGAAGACTAACTTTGAAAGTCAAAAAATGAAGAAATAGCATGTTCACGCCCGTGACTGTTTATGTCACGTCTGTGATGTAGCTTAGCATCAACTATCCAACATTTAAAGTTCACGATCATGAAGAATCATAGCAACTGTGAATGATCATATTAGTCACGCCCGTGAAATATAGTCATGCCCATGAGAAAAACATGTCAAATTCCTCTAGAGAGCTTCACAACCATAGTCACCACTTGAACCATGACTTGGAAGGATATTCATCCCCATGAAAGAATAAAGTCACACCCGTGATCAAACACTTCAAACGCTTGAAAGAACATTCACTACCGTGACACATATATTCACGACCGTGAATGAGGAAAGAGAAACATGTTAGGCATGAAATTAAGAGTTGGTGCAATGACTATTTTTGCATTAAATGCAACCAAACGACTATAATTAGCCAAAGAAGTATAAATGCAAGTCATTTATGAATCCAAAATAAGAGAATAGCAATTACTTCGAATCAAAATCTTGTTGTAGCCATTTTGTACATTAATTACTTTTATCAAAACTTTAATTCTCTGTAAAAATCTTTTTGCTCATAATTTCTGAGTATTATAGATCCGTGAGTGTTTCTCTTTGTAATTTACTACTCAGGTGAGTTTGGGTATATTGGGTTAAGAGTAGAACACTTGTAAGGAATTAGTTTATTGTGTGAGCCATTAAAATACAAGGGATTTCTGGATTAGGTGTGATCCATTGATAAAAACACCATAGTTGGGAGTGAGATTGTAAAATTCCATTGTAACACTTAGTGTGTTAGAGAAACTCTCAATTAAGATTGGGGAGAGGACTAGGTTTTGTTAGCACTCGAACCTCTATAAATTTTTTGTGTGATATCTTCCTATCCCTACTCTACTTAACTTTTTATTCTGCACCTAAAAGTTAAGAATCTTTAATATCCAATTCAAACCCCCTTCATGCTTCATTATCTGGACAACAATTATTGTAGCCAATAATGGCACTGTTATCTACACCGGTAATGGCACTGTTATCTACACCGGTAATGGCACTATTATCTATACAGGGATGAAATTAATATCTACGCTTGTAATGGTACTGTTATCTATGCCGGTAATGTCACTTATATGCACACATCATATTGCTCGGGTGGCACTCCTAAATGCCTAGATGGCAACTCCGTTATCCTAGTCAGTAGTTCATAGGTATCTTGGGCATAAATGACAACATAAATAAAGAAGTTATAGAACATAAATGAATTATTGAAAATAAAAATGGAATTATGAATTGTGACATGGATAAAAAGAAGATTTAGTGTTATGGGCAATGAAAAGGTATGGATAATAATGAGTTGATAAAGTAAAATAAATATAAGATATAAAAGAATAAAATTTATGAAATGCAAGTTGCATAAAAAAAAAAATTTGAGTATGACTTGTAACATGCATTAATAGATGATTGAGTGTTGTGGACATAAATAAATTATTGAAATAAAAAAGGAATGATGAATTGTAAAATGAATAAGAATGATGATTTGATTATGTTAAACAAAAATGAGATACAATAAAATAAATTGATGTTATGCATACTAGAATATTATGAAATGTATGTTTGTATGATTTGATCATAAATTGATATATGACAATGCATGTGGCATTAAAATAATTTATTGCCTTATTTATATGCACCACTAAGCCAAGAGCTTAGCGTGAGAGTTCTCTCATGCAGATTTAGTGAAGAATAAATAGAAGACAGTAGATAAAGTCAGCGGTGACCTATTCCAGTAAAGCAGTCTGTTTCACACATCGTGGATCACACAACTTTTGTATATTATCTTTTGAATTTTATTTTGTAGTATTTGTAAAATAAACAGTATGTTTTTGTAAAGAACATGTTATTATATAAAAATGTAGTTTATCTTTCATGTTATATTTCTTCTATACTGCAAAATAAATAAATAGTAAATAAAGAAAAAAATATGAATGATTTTCATGTATTCAAAATTTTAAAAAAATGTTATTTTAATCGATGAAGTCAGGGTAGCTTTCCCTTATCTGGGCACCAGCTGCTGGGATGAGGGGGTGTTACAGTTTTTAGTATCAGAGCACTAGGTTGGTGTTTCTGGATTTTGGTATTATGGCCCGGTTTGGGCGGTTTTGGGATTTGAAAATGGTTTAAAAAAAAAAATTTATATGTGTGTACCCACAATTAAGCATTAAAGTTACTGCTTACTTATTGGGGCCGTTATTTTATGATATAGTAGAGTATGACTTTAGGGTCATGACATATTGTGGCTAAAGGAGGCAAAAGTAATAAGCCTACTGAAACAGAGGCTTCATCACGACCCAGTCGTTGCCGAGCTACTATATCTAGATCTAGTGCTAGCCTATCAAGAGGGTAGTCTGTTGCTGGCACAGGACAAACAGATCTTATAAGGAACATGATAGATTTGGTTTAAAAAGCATCACAACCAGCCTCAACTAGTGATAGATTTTTATAGAAAACGGGAAGATGACCCCTCAGTGGTGGAGTTTTGGCTAGAACGGGCAGAAAGAGCTTTTGATTAGCTACATTGCACAGACGAGCATAAATATTCATATTTATGCAGTATCTTTATTACAGGAACATGCATACGACTTGTGGTGATCTAAATCACAAAGCACAGAGGCTCCTGACTTATGACATGAGAGTTATTTCTAGAGAAGTTTAAGGAGTAGTACATCCCTCCTATCTACATAGACGATAAGAAAATAGTTTTTGATGTTGAAACAAGAAAACTTGTCAGTAACAGAATATGAAAGAGAATTCACACATCTCTACAAGTATGCTAGAGGCATTATATCCACTGAGGCAGATAAGTACCGACAATTTGAAGATGGATTGAGAGACCCAATTAAGCTACAGGTCTCAGCCCTACGCCTGATGAGTTTTCCTAGTTTGCTGGCATCTGCCAGAACAGTTGAAAGAGTTCTAGTGTCACAACAGTCAGCACAAGACAGAGGGTTCAAGAGGCTCATATCACAACCGAGTAGAATACAGTCAAATGGCAATCTTGATATACCTCATAACAATACATTTTTATTACCAAGAGATATATTGGCAGCTGCGGATCATTTGATTGGAATGAAATTTGGGCCAAATCTTTCAGTAACCGATTTCAGGCTGGAGGTTCCAGCAGGCCTTCTTCGTTCAGGAGGGGACAACCCGCGAGATATGTTTCTTCGATAGCCAGTGCACTGACACAGACATTACATAGATCTCTACCTCTACCAGAATGTCAGCATTGTGGCCGTTCTCAACCTAGAGAGTGTTGGTGGATGACATGAGCATATTTGAGGTGTGGCTCCAAATATCACTTGAAAAGGGATTGTCCTGTATTACAGTATGGCAGAGGTTTGGGGAGCACTGAGCCGATATAGACAGGTTTCTGGGCAAGGCAGAAGCCGAGGTCGAGGGTAAGGCAGAGGAGGCCGATCAGGGCCTAGTCAGTTCAGATCATAGATAGTTGAGAGGCTAGAAGGTAGTAGAGCTGCCCTAGCCAAGGCATATGCCATATGAGGCCAAGAGGAGCAGGATGCACCTGATGTCTTAATTGGTAAATTTCTTCTCTTTGGCTTTGATGTACATTCATTAATAGATCTAGGGCAACGCATTCATACATATGCACACCACCACCGGGTCCAGAGCATTTAGAACCACAGTCTCTAAAATTTGAGATTCTTGTGACTAACCCTTTAGGGCATAGTGGGAGGGTTAGCAAGGTGTTTAGGGGTTGCCCAGTTGAATTTCAAGGTAGGCAATTCCCAACAGACTTGATAGAGTTACCATTCCATGAGTTCGATGTGATCTTAGGAATGGATTGGTTGGCTCGTTATGGAGTGGTAGTGGACTGTGGAAGAAGATAGATGATCATCAAAATTCTAGAATAAGATGAGATAGTGGTGATAAGTGAGAATATAATATACCCAGACAATGTGATATCAGTGTTGAAAGCTCAGAAACCCATCAGTAAGGGATGCGAAGCATACTTAGCGTATGTGGTTGATATGGAGAAAACAAGTTCGAAGTTGGTGGATATTCCTACTCTTAGTGAGTTTCCCAATTTATTTCCAAAAGAGTTGCCAGGATTATCACCAGATAGAGAAATTGAATTTGCTATCGATTTGGTACCCGACACCACTTCTATTTCCATTACACCATATAGGATGGCACCAGCGGAGTTAAAAGAGTTGAAGGTACAGTTGCAAGAGTTGTTAGATAAGGGTTTTATATGACCCAGTGTATCACCATGGGGTGCTCTAGTATTATTTGTGAAGAAGAAAGATGGAACCTTACGTCTTTGCATCGATTACAGGCAACTTACTAAGGTGACTATCAAGAATAAATACTTGCTGCCTAGGATTGATGACTTATTTGATCAGTTGAAGGGTGCAACCATATTTTTAAAGATAGATCTTAGATCGAGGTATCATCAACTGAACATAAGAGAGTTAGATGTACCTAAGACGACATTTAAGACTCGTTATGGTCATTATGAGTTCCTAGTTATGCCCTTTGGATTGACGAATGCATCGACAACTTTTATGGACCTAATGAACCAAGTGCTTAGGCTATATCTTGATCAATTTATAATGGTGTTTATTGATGACATCCTTGTGTACTCTAGAGACAGAGAAGAACATGATCAACATCTCATAATAGTGCTGCAAATATTGAGAGAGAAGCAGTTGTATGCAAAGCTGTCTAAGTGTGAGTTTTGGCTTGAAGCAGTTAGTTTTCTAGGTCATGTAATTTCAGCAGAAGGTATTCGGATTGACCTTAGTAAAATTGAGGCTATTCTTAATTGGAAACCACCTTGAAATGTGATAGAAGTGAGGAGTTTCCTTAGATTAGCTGGCTACTATATGAGGTTCGTGAAGGAATTTTCATCCTTAGCGACTCCTTTGACACGACTGTTATAAAAAGAGGTACGTTTTGAATGGACAGATAGGTGTCAAGAAATTTTTGATTGATTGAAGGCAATGTTGACTGAAGCACCAGTTTTCACTCAGCCTACTCCAGGAAAAGACTTTGTTATGTACAGTGATGCTAGTCATAATGGTTTAGGCTATGTTCTTATGCAAGAAAGAAGGGAGATTGCTTACGCCTCAAGACAACTTAAGCCTCATGAGCTTAACTATCTGACACATGATTTGGAGTTAGCTACGATAGTTTTTGCTCTCAAGATATGGAGACATTATCTATATGGGGAAAAATGTTATTTCTATACAGATCACAAAAGTCTTAAGTACCTTCCTTCACAAAAAGAGTTGAATCTGAGACAACGAAGATGGTTGGAGTTGATTAAAGATTATGACTGTGTGATCAACTACTAGCCAGGAAAAGCTAATGTGGTTGCAGATGCATTAAGCAGGAAGATTTTAGCTGAGATGTGAATACAATCTACTTTGATGCAGAGGATCAAAGATGCTCAAAAGCAAGATGAGAAGTTAGTAGAGGTAGTTGAGGCAGTGAAAAAGGGAGAAAAGCCTGAGTTTTCATTAATGGAAGATGGCACAATATACTTTAAGAATAGGATTTGTGTGCCTAGAATAGAAGGGCTACAGTCCAAGATATTAAAACAAGCACATGAAACAGTGTATACCATGCATCCAGGCGCGAACAAAATGTACCAAGATTTGAAAACTCAATACTAGTGGCCAGGGATGAAGAAGAATATCACTGAATATGTTGCTAAGTGTTTAACTTGTCAACAAGTGAAAGTGGAACATCAGTTACCCACGGTATTGTTGCAACCAATATTGATTCCAAAGTGGAAATGGGAAAGAATCACGATGGATTTTGTGTCCAATTTACTAGTGACTCAGAGAAAGCATGATGTAGTGTGGGTGATAGTGGATTGATTAACCAAGTCGGCACACTTCTTACCAGTCAGAATGGACTACTCATAAGACAAACTAGTTGAAGTTTATGTAAGTGATATAGTGAGGTTGCATGGAGTGCCAATGTCCATCATATCTGATAGAGATCCCAGATTTACTTCACAATTCTGGAAGAGTCTACAACAAGCTTTGGGAACTCGACTCAGTTTCAGCACGGTCTTTCATCTGCAGACGGATAGACAATCAAAGAGTGTTATTCAATTGCTAAAGGATATGATGAGAAGCTGTGTGCTTGAGTTTGAAGGAAGTTGGGATCGATATCTACCTCTTATGGAGTTTGCCTATAACAACAACTATTAGACAAGCATAGGCATGGCTTCGTATGAGGCATTGTATGGAAGAAAATGCAGAACACCAGTTTGTTGGACCGAATTGAGTGAAAAAAAAATTGATAGGGCCAGAGTTAGTGTAACAAATAGAAGAAAAGGGTAGAATTATCCAAGAAATATTGAAAAGCAGCTCAAGATCGACAAAAATAATATGCTGACCTCAAGAGACAAGATATAGAGTATGCTGTGGGGGATAAAGTGTTTCTTAAGGTTTCACCTTAGAAGAAAGTATTGAGATTTGGTAAAAAGGGAAAGTTAAGTCCGAGGTTTATTCGTCCTTATGAGATTTTGGAAAGAATCGGACCAGTGGCATATCGGTTAGCACTTCCACTAGAGCTGGATAAAATCCATAATGTTTTTCATGTGTTGATGCTAAGGAGATATGGATCTGATCCAACTCACATTATTCCAACTGAGGAGATATAAGTGCAAATTGACTTGTCATACGAAGAGGAACCGATGGCTATATTAGCACGTGAAGAAAAAGTTTTACGAAACAAGAAAGTTCCATTAGTTAAAGTGCTATGGCGGAATCATGCTACTGAAGAAGCCACATGGGAAAGCGAAAAATTCATGAAGAGGAAATATCCCCAGTTTTTCAAAGAATGAACAGGTAAAATTTCGAGGACGTAATTTATTTTGAGGGGGAGAGAATGTCATATCCGCTAATTTAGACCTAAATCACGCGAGTTGTTAAATCGACTCGTCGGTTTGACCAAAGAGAAAATTAATTAAAATAATGGCAATTAGGTATGGAAAATATCTAATAAAGTGTTCAAAATATTTTAAGATGTTAAATTTTGGTAAAGGACTAAATTGCAAATTTTGAAAAGTTTAGGGGTCAAGTTGTAATGTACCAAAATTTGGAGGATTTATTGGGATAATCATAAATTAAATGTATGAATTGGGACATAAAATACATGTGGAGGCCGGCCACACCAAATGGAAGATTTTAAGAAGTCAATTGACATGCATGAATACATGAATTAGACATTAAAATCACATATGAGCTTAGGTGTCCCCATCTTAATGACTTTTGTCATTTTCTTCTTGATTGTTTCTTCTTCTTCCTTATCCATTTTCATTGGGGAAAATTTTGTTCTCTACACCAGCCCACGTTTTCCCCTTGATCATCCATAACCAAAGCTTGATTCTAGTGAAAGAAAGTGTGAAAAAGAGAGAAAAGACATGGGAAATTCCATTTTTCATGCTTAAGGAAGCTTAAAAGACTAAGGAGAAGGGGGAAATTAGGTTTATGAATTTTTATGATCTGTTTATGAACTTTAGGAACTCAAATTGACAAGGAGCTAGGTCAAAGGAGCAAAGGAAAGGGGAAAGAGAAGTAAAGAGAAAGAAAAGAGAGGTTTGTGTATAACCTAAGGCAATAGCCTATTTTAATTTTTTTTATTTGTATAATTTAATTAGTTGGCATGCTGATGATTTTAAATTAATAGTATTTTATATTGCAAATCTTGGGGATGCATGTTTACTAGACTTAAGATTTAATTTGGTAAAAATTGAATGTGATTAGTTTGTATGTTCCTTGCTGGAAAGTGATGAGCTGTGTGAACTTAAACTATTATAACTTAATTTATGGAATTCAGTTTTATATGTTATTTATTGGGTTTGAAAGCTAAGTCATAGGGCTATAATTGTTATTTAGACCATAAAACCTGAATATGTCTGTAATTGTCCAGAACAATTCATAACTATTGGACTTAGAATCTGTCCAAAAAAATCTGGGCAGAATTGTTAGTGACCAGTCAGTGTTAATTTTATCGTATCTCTTAATACAAAACTCACAATTAAGTGATTCAAGTTGCGTATTAAATCTAAGATCCAGAGGGAAAATTATTAAGAAGATCATCTAACTAAATTCAGAATGTAACAGGACCAAAAGTAAGATCCAAAACAGAGAATATTTTCTGCCAGTGACAGGGCAGCATATGAGTTGAGGAATGAAATGAGTAAAATGACGAGAAATTTGTTATATTATGTAAATATTATTTTAATTGAGTGATGATGTGATTATTTTGAGACTTTAAATGCATGAAAAGTGTGAATTTAATTGCTATGAATTTTAATGAGATGGTATACGCCTCAGAACACCTAACTAGATCCAACTTAGGATAGTTTGGCATGCCAAACAGGGGGGAGTATGATGAAAATGAAAACCATTAATGGTATGATTATTGATGCCGGTAATGGAATTGTTATCTAAGCTAGGATGACATTATTATCTACGCCGGTAATGACACTTATATGCGCATATCATATTTCCTTGGTGGCACTCCTAAGTGCCTGGATGGCAACTCTGTTATTCTAATCAGTGGTTCATAGGTGTCTTGGGCATAAATGACAACATAAATAAAGAAGTTATGGAACAGAAATGAATTATTGAAAATAAAAATGGAATTATGAATTGTGACATGGATAGAAAGAAGATTTAATGTTATGGGCAGTGAAAAGCTATGGATAATAATGAGTTGATAAAGTAAAATAAATATAAGATATAAAAGAATAAAATTCATGAAGTGTATGTTGCATAAAAAAAATATTTGAGTATGATTTGTGACATGCATTAATAGATGATTGAGCGTTGTGGACATAAACAAATTATTGAAATAAAAAGGGGATCATGAATTGTAAAATGAATAAGAATGATGATTTGATTATGTTAAACAAAAATGAGATACAATAAAATAAATTGATGTTATGCATACTAGAATATTATGAAATGTATATTTGTATTATGTGATCATAAATTGATATATGACAATGCATGTGGCATTAAAATAGTTTATTGCCTTATTTATATCCACTACTAAGTCAAGAACTTAGCGTGGGAGTTCTCTCATGCAGATTTATTGAAGAATAAATAGAAGATAGTAGATAAAGCCAGTGGTGACCTAATCTAGTAAAGCAGTTTGTTTCACACATCGTGGGTTACACAACTTTTGTATATTATCTTTTGAATTTTATTTTGTAGTTTTTGTAAAATAAACAGTATGTTTTTGTAAAGAACATGTTATTATATAAAGATGTAGTTTATCTTTCATGTTATATTTCTTATATACTGCAAAATAAATAAATAGTAAATAAAGAAAAAAATATGAATGATTTTCATGTATACAAAATTTTAAAAAAATGATATTTTAACCGATGAACTCAGCGTAGCATTCCCTTATCCGAGCACGAGCAGTTGGGGTGAGGGGGTGTTACAACTAGAGCTAGTGTAAAAGATAGAACAGAAAGTAAAGATCATTTAGGGTCGATTAAAGGCAGCTTTGGATAGGCAAAAGTCATACATAGATCTAAAAAGAAAAGATTTCGAGTACAACATGGGAGACAAAGTATTTCTTAAATTCTCTCCATTGAGGAAAGTTCTTTGGTTCGAAAAGAAAGGCAAGTTGAGTCCAAGGTTCATTGGACCTTATGAGATCCAAGAAAGAATCGGACCAGTTGCTTACAGACTAGCATTACTATTGGAATTGAGTAGGATACATAATGTATTCCATGTATTTATGTTGATGAGGTACAAATTAGATCCTTTTCATGTCATTCCAGTTGAAAGTATCAAGGATTGACAAGTGTTAAACCTTGAGGGGTATTTCCGTCATTTTGATGATAACAAATAAAATAGCAATATTGCATTTAACATATTTGTCTTCTAAGTCTATTATACAGGACATGGATTAAAATAGCAAGAATGGAGAATTGGAAGAATAATCCTTGAAAGACAAAATTCAAGAAGTAGCATGTTCACTGCCGTGACTCTATGAGTCACTCCCGTGAAAGAAGCTAACCGTTATCAAAACTAACTTTTGAAGTTCACAACCATGAAGGAAAAATAAACCGTGAAGTGGGCATTTCAGTCACCCCCGTGAAGATTCATGCAATTTCATCCATAGAGCTTCACGATCAGAGTCACCACTTGGATCACGGCTGTGAAGCTTGTCACACCCGTGAATGAGATGTCACGCCCGTGACTCTATATGGAAAAACATTCCAGAAAGCTTCACGACTAAGGTCACCACTTCAGTCATGGCTTGGGAAGAACTGTCACTCCCGTGACAAGCATAGTCACGCCCGTGAACAATGAAAGAGAAAAATGTCAGACGCGATTGTTTTTTATTGGTACAACGACTAGTTTCGTATTTAATGCACCCCAATGGCTATATTCAGCCATAGGAGTATAAATGGAAGTCATTTATGCATTAAGAACGAGAGAATGAAGAGAATAACAAAAGAATAGCATATACTTCGAATTTAATTCTGATTACAAGCTATTTGTACTTTCATACTTTGAGAACAAAATCTATTCTCTGTAAAAATCTTTTTGCTCTTCATATTTGAGCAATTAAGATTTGTGAGTGGTTCTCTCTGTAATCTTTACTCAAGTGAGCTTTGGGTATTTCTGGGTTAAGAGTAGAACACTTGTAAGGATTAGTTATGTGAGCCTCCAAAACACAAATTAAAAGGTTGTTTGTGTGATCCTGTAAAAACACAAAGTGAAGGTTATTTGTGTGAGCCTGTAAAACACAAGGAATTGGTTATTGTGTGAGCCATTAAAACACAAGGGATTTCTAGGTTAGGTGTGAGCCATTGTGAGAAACACCATAGTTGGGAGTGAGTTTGTAAAACTCCATTGTAACACTTAGTGTGTTAGTGAAACTCCCAATTGTGATTGGGGAGAGGAGTAGGGTTTGTTAACACCCGAACCTCTATAAATCTTTGTGTCTGATTTTCTCTATCCCTCCTAAAATTAATTATTTATTTCTGCACTTTAAAGTTTAATTTTTTGAAACTCCAATTCAACCCCCCCTTCTTGGTCTAATATCTGGGCAACAACAAGACTTATCCTATGAAGAAGAACCAATTGAGATTTTAGCTCAAGAAGTCAAGGAATTGAGGAACAAGAAAATAGCACTAGTCAAAGTGTTATGGTTGAATCATGTTATCGAATAGGTGACATAGGAGAATGAGAATGTTATGAGAGCTTAGTATCCTCAGTTGTTTGAACCAGACACTAAATGTAAATTTTGGGATGAAATTTATATGAGGGGGAGAGAAATATAATGATCGTAAGATAGGGCCTATAAGTTATATATGTATTTAGAGTGGGAAAAGATGGAGTTTAAAGTGTTTTTAAGTCTAAGTGTTGTAAAAATGATAGCTTTTCACGCCCGTGAATATTTGTTCACAGCCGTGAAATGTCATGCTATAGTTCAAGTGGTAGACATGGTAAGGTCTACGATGAGTTTTGCAGAATTGCCAAAATTCTTTTAGGGTTATGCACTAGAGACCGCCATTTATATATTAAATGGAGTTCCTTCAAAGTCAGTTGATGTTACTCCATATGAGATATGGTATAACAAGAGGCCCACATTTTCTTACATGAGAATTTGGAGTTGTCCTGCTTATGTGAAGCGGACAATGTCAGATAAGCTAGAAGCTAAGTCTGACCGATGCCTGTTTGTGGGATATCCAAAAGCATCATATGGATATCAATTTTACCACCCCTTGGAACAAAAGGTTTTTTTTCAAGACATGCTATCTTTTTGGAGAGATAATTCCTTCTAAAAGGAGATAATGAGAGCAAAGTTGAACTTGAGAAAATTCAAGATGCTCAAACAGATGCTGATCAACTACCTGAACCCGAGCTTGTTACTCATACAGATCATATAATAGCTCAACCTTCTAAAGCACATACTATTCCATAGAGATATGGATTTCTCATTAGTGAACAAAATGATGTATTTCTCATAGAAAATGATAAGCCTTCAACCTATGAAGAAGTTCTGAATAGTTCATAATCTAACAAATAGCTTCAAGCCATGAAGTCAGAAATGGATTCCATGTATGAAAACCGAGTATGGACTTTGGTTGACCCACCTGAAGGAATAAAGCCTATAGGATGCAAGTGGGTTTCAAAAAGAAAACTGACATGGATGGTAATGTGATTACCTATAAAGTTAGACTTATTGCTAAAGGATATCGTCAAAGATAAGGAATTGACTACGATGAAACTTTTAGCCCAGTAGCTATGCTTAAATCCAATAAGGATACTCCTAGCCATTTCTACTCATTATGATTATGAGATATGGCAAATGGATGTGAAGATAACTTTCCTTAATGGAAATCTGACTTAGAATGTGTACATGATACAACCAGAAGGTTTCATATCCAAAAATGGCAAAAAGGTATGTAAGCTTCAAAGATCCATTTATGGATTAAAGCAAGCATACAGGAGTTGGAATATTCAATTTGATGAGACAATCAAACAGTTTGGTTTCTTACAAAATCCGGATGAACCTTTTGTTTACAAGAAGGTTAGTGGGAGTGCAATCGTATTTCTTGTGTTATTTGTAGATGACATATTGTTAATGGGAAATGATGTCTCAGCCTTACAATCAGTCAAAATTTGGTTATCCAAGACTTTCTCTATGAAAGACCTTAGAGAAGCAATCTATATTTTAGGGATAAAGATCTATAGAGATGGATCTAAAAGATTGCTTAGTCTTTCACATTCTACATACATAGATAAGATGCTAAAGAGGTTTACCATGGAGCAATCCAATAGGGGATATATTCCCATGACCTATGGAATTACTCTCTCAAAGTCTTTGTGTCCAAAGACACAAGATGAGAGGACACACGTGAGTTTAATTCCATATGCTTCAGCTATAGGATCAATCATGTACGCTATGATATGCACAAGACCCGATGTATCATATGCTCTGAATGTCACGAGTAGACACCAATCGGACCTTGCTAAGGGTCATTGGGTGGTTGTCAAGAATATCCTTGAGTACTTAAGAAGAACTAAGGATGTATTCTTGGTATATGGAGATGGAGATCTTATTGTGAGTGGGTATACCGATGCGAGCTTCCAATCTGACGAGGATGACTCAAAATCACAATCAGGTTATATATTCACACTAAATGGTGGAGCAGTTAATTGGAAGAGTTCCAAATAGGAAACGACTGCTGATTTCATAACTGAAGCAGAGTACATTGCAGCTTCTGAAGTAGCAAAGGAAGCAGTTTGGATAAAGAAATGCATCACAGAACTTGGAGTGGTTCCCAGCATTATTGATCCAATACAGTTGTATTGTGATAATAATGCAGCCATTGCACAAGCAAAGGATCCACGGTCTCATTAGAGATCCAAACATGTACTCAGAAGATACCATTTGATTAGAGAAATCATGGGTAGGAATGATGTAAAGTTAAAAAAGAGTGTCCACTGATCAGAATATTACTGATCCTTTAACTAAGCCACTTCCCCAAAAGAAATATGATTCTCATGTACTCGCCTATGGAATTAAATACAAAGGCAATTTGGCTTTAGTGCAAGTGGGAGCTTGTTAGAGGTGTGCTCTAAAGGCAATGACCTTTAGCACTTATTGTACAAATTTATTTGATTAATAAAAGTCTTTTTCATTAATTTGATGTTCATTTGATATATGAATTGATAAGTGATCTTAAATAAATTAATGAAGTCCTTGATACATAACATAGCATGAAGGAAATCATGATGAGATCATGATATTGAGATTCTTATCAAGTGTAATTATGTTAGTATCAAAATTATCCCTAGTCATAGGATTAATGAGACGAGACATTATTAATCCAAACAGACTAGCACATGTTACTCATCGAGTAGTAGATCTCATAATCTATAAACATGTTATGTTTAGAGTTAACATGTGAATGCTTGCTAAGTGTAGCTAAGTACATTGGATGAACAAATATGAGACAATCATATGGATAATCTATTCAAATGTCAATGATAGTCTCATCATAGCAATGGTGCAAGTATCCTTAGACTTGAGGTACTCAAGGATATCTTGAATATTGATTCTGTATTTTGACACTATTCCTTGTTGCCTCAGAGAGGTAGCTCATAGGGTGGCGATTGGATACAACTTGAGGTATTCGAAGGTAATTGGGTAACCAACAAAGGATTCACCACTCTTGATAGAAGAAGCGTATACCCATGGCCTCTTATCGTGGTCATTACTCGGGAATCTCTGGCCGGAGTGGAAATGTCATAAAGATAGTCTTCAATGACATATCTAATAGAGTAATGAGCCTCAAGGAGAAAAACTAACATTACTTGGACTAGATGTGATGTAGTCAATCTTGTAGGAGTTGACACATGTCCATACTCGGAACCAAGTAGGGTATAGAATGGTGAAAGGAATAATTGCACATAAATTATCTATGGAAAGGTTCGTAGTCAAATTACTGACTTTCCGGTGAATTGGGGGTCATGATGTGTTGCTAGATACCGCTCATGGCCTGCTTAAATTAATTGTTAATTTAAGTGGCTAACATAACCGGGAACCTAATGGGTCACATGCATTGAAGATATGGAGAATGAATAAAATGGTCTTGGATAGGATCCAAAATATAAGAGAATTATTTCGGGATGGATCGCGATGAGATTGCACGAAAAAATTGTTCAGGAGGGTCACGGGCCTACGCGAGCTAGGCAGGCTGTTGCCCTACCTAGCAGACTAGCTAGGCTACCAAGCAGCAGCCCGCAGCAGGCCCAGCGCACTGCTGCCTCCCACCCGTTGGCTAACGGCAGTTTTTGGCCTTAATTAGGCCAATTATGGCCAATTACTATTCATTCATTTCCCTTTTCTCCATTTTTGACTTTTCATCTTTTCTTTGAATTTGATTCAAATAGAAAAGACATCAAATGGCAGAAAATAGGCATGAAAATATTTTTTTTGTGAAAAATATTTTTAAGACACAACAAAATTCTCTCAAGAACACTTTCAAAGCTACTACTTTGAATTTGTTCAAACCATTTCTCTTGATAGTTTCTTCTTCATTCTTCATGTGGATTATCATTAGAGACATTCTAGTTTGGATTGTTGTGGTTTGCTACAACCCAACAAAGTGAAGATTTGAAGAACAAATAAGAAATTGCAAAGTATAATTTTTAATATTTATATTTATATAAATTAGTTTTAATGGTACAAGTATGATCTTTTGTTTTGGGTTTTGAAAATTTTATTTTTTCTCTGCATTTATGAATATGATTCATTCTTCAAAACCCAACATCTTGTAGCAACCCGCAACAGGCCCAGCGTGCTACTGCCTCCCACCCGTTGGCCAACAGCAAATTTTGGCCTTAATTAGGCCAATTATGGCCAATTACTATTCATTCATTTCTCTTTTCTCCATTTTTGACTTTTCATCTTCTCTTTAAATTTGATTCGAATAGAAAAGACATCAAATGATCGAAAATAGACATGAAAATATTTTTTTGTGAAAAAATATTTTTAAGACAACAAAAATTCTCTCAAGAACACTTTCAAAGCTAGCAGTTTGAATTTGTTCAAACCATTTCTTTTGATAGTTTCTTCTTCATTCTTCACGTGGATTATCATTAGAGACATGCTAATGTGGACTATTGTGGTTTTCTACAACCCAACAAAATGAAGATTTGAAGAACAAATAAGAAATTACAAGGTATAATTTCTAACCTCTATATTTTTTTGCTATGTTTATGAATATGATTCATTCTTCAAAACCCAATAGGCAGGCAGCTGGCCTAGCTAGCAAGCTAGTTGGGCTACCCAGTAGCAGCCTGCAGCAGGCGCAGCGTGAGCGTTGCTTCCTTCCATTGGCCAACGGATGAATTGGCCTTAATTAGGACAATTGTGGCCAATTTACAATTCATTCTTTTTCCTTTTCTCCATTTTTGACTTTTGGTCTTTTCTTTAAATTTGATTCAAATAGAAAAGACATCAAATGGCAGAAAATAGATATGAAAAATTTTTTTGTCAAAAAAAATATTTTTAAGACTTAATAAAATACTCTCAAGAGCATTTTCAAAGCTAGCACTTCGAATTTATTCAAACCATATCTTTTGATAGTTTTTTTCTCATTTTTTATGTGGATTATCAATAGAGACATCCTAGTCTAGATTGTTGTGGTTTGCTACAACCCAACAAAGTGAAGATTTGAATAATAAAGAAGAAATTACAAGATATAATTTCCAACTTATATGTTTGTATAAATTAGTTTTAATGGCACAAGTATAATCTTTTGTTTCGGATTTTTGAAAATTTTATTTTTCCACTGCATTTATGAATCTAATTCATTCTTCAAAACCCAACAGTGGTATCAGAGCCTCCTTGTGTGCATTAAAATTAATTTTATTGAAAGTGCAATGGGATTGCATGGTTTTAATGATTTTTGATCAATAGGTTTTGAAAAATTGAAATTAATTTGTAAAATATGTTTTACATATTTATCTTTCTCTAATATGATCATGGAATGATTAAGATGATTATTGTGATTGAAAAATGATTTAAATGTGATTCAAATAATTAAGTTTGGATTTATTGCAAAAATGCTTAAAATTGCCTTGTTTATGAACATGTGTTCTTGTTTGGCTTAATTGATGGGGCTCGTTATATTTTTCTTATAATTTGATTATGAAACAATTATTTAGACATATTAATAATATTTTAGGCCTCTAGAAGTATCCAATAATTAATTAAAAATTATTTTAATTAATTGTTTAAACAAACATAAAAATGAGACTGTTTTAGCACACCCGGTGGGGCTGTTTTGTTTGGTTTTTTTTATATATGTTTATTTTGTTTCAAGAACCATGAAATATTTTTATATGATTAAAAATATATTATTTTGATGTTAGATGCATGCCAAATTTTTTTTACAAGCATTTGAAATTTTTAAAAATTCTAGATGTTGAATGAGTCGTTTTGAGTGTCTAAATATGTTGGTTCATTTGTCTTAGTAATTTTGCTTGTGCCAAAAATATTTTGATGAACTTGAGGTGACCTAAAGATTATTAGAATGATGATTTGAAGTTCTATAAATTTTTAGAATTTTTTGAAATAATGTTTGAATGAATTTAAGATTTGTAATTGTAATTCTAGTATGATTAGAAATTGGTATGTATATTAAAATTGAATTGTTTAATTTTAACATCATAATATTCTGATTTTAAAGAGAATTAATTTTGAATTAATTATGGAGATATGAAATTCAATTTAATTCAAATAAATATCAAATTACACTATAAAATGACATACAAAATTAAATTAATCGAAAGAATAAAATTGAAAGAATAAAATTTCATAAAGATAGTCTTCAATGACATATCTAATAGAGTAATGAGCCTCAAGGACAAGAACTAACATTACTTGAACTAGACGTGATGTAATCAGTCTAATGGTAGTTGACACATGTCTATACTCTGAATCAAGTGGGGTATAGAATGGTGAAGGGAATAATTGCACTAAAATTGTCTATGGAAAGCATCGTACTAAAATCACTGACTTTCTGGTCAATTGAGGGCATGATGTGTTGCTAAATACTGCTCATGACTTGCTTCAATTAAATATTAAATTTAAGTTGCCAACATAACTGGGAACCTAATGGGTCACACGCATTGAAGATATGGAGAATGAGTAAAATGGTGGTATATCCAAAACATCCAAGATATGAGAGAATTATTTCGAGATAGATCTCGATGAGATCGCATAGGAAAAATCATTCGAGAAGGTTATGGGCCCATACGGGCCTGCACAGGCTAGGTAAGCTGCTAGTCTTCCTAGTGAACTAGCTGAGCTATCCAGTAGTAACCCGCAACAGGCCCAGCGCGGGCGCTGCTACCTTCCGTTGGCCAACAGATGAATTGGCCTTAATTAGGCCAATTTTGGCCAATTTACTTTTCATTCATTTCCCTTTTCTCCATTTTTGACTTTTGATCTTTTCTTTGAATTTGATTCAAATAGAAAGACATCTAATGGTAGAAAATAGATATGAAATTGTTTTTGTGAAAAAAATATATTTTAAGACACAATAAAATTCTCTCAAGAACACTTTCAAAGCTAGCGCTTTGAATTTGCTCAAACCATTTCTTTTGATAGTTTCTTCTTCATTCTTCGCGTGGATTATCATTAGAGACATCTTAGTGTGGATTGTTATGGTTTGCTACAACCTAACAAAGTGAATATTTGAATAACAAATAAGAAATTACAAGGTATAATTTCTAACCTCTATGTTTATATAAATTAGTTTTAATGGTAGAAGTATGATTTTTTTTTCAGGTTTTTGAAAATTTTATTTTTCCGTTGCGTTTATGAATTTGGTTCATTCTTCAAAACCCAACACACTTTACATAAGCAGGACAACCCGATACTTTTATATGAGAAATAATAGGTCTCTTGTTAGTTCATATCTCATATGGAGTAACATCCACTGACTTGGAAGGGATTCTATTTAATACTTAAATAGAAGTCTCTAGTGTATGACCCCAAAAGGACTCAGGCAGTTCTACAATGCTCATCATAGATCTCACCATGACCAACAAGGTTCGGTTTTACCTTTTAGCCACACCATTGAATTGTGGCATGTAAGGTGTAGTCCATTAAGATAAAATCTCATTATCTCTTAGATAACCTTGAAACTCTTGGCTTAAGTATTCTCCACCTCGATATGATCTAAGTGTTTTAATACTTTTGGTAAGTTGTTTCTCCATTTCATTTTTAAATTCCTTGAACTTTTCAAAAGCTTCAAATTTGTGTCTTGTCATATACAAGTACCCATATCATAAATAATCATCAATGAAGTAGATAAAACCACCTTTGGCATGCACCAACATTGGTCCACATATATCTATATGTACAAGACGAAATAGCCTATTGGCAAATTCATCCTTTTCCACTAAAAGGTGTTTTTTCCATCTTTTTGAATAAAAAATATTCACATGTGTCATATGATTCATAATCCAATGACCTTAAGTCACCATTCTTATGTAACTTAGTCATGCACCTCTCGTTTATATGGCTAAGGCGACAATGCCATAAATATGATAGTTTTAGGATATCAAACTTTTTTCTTTTATTATTGATATTGAGGATTGAATTAGACATGTCAATAATGTAAATCCCATTACATAATGCACTAGTTCCATAAAGATTACCATTCAACCATATAGAGCAACCACTGCTATTAGTAGTTAAATGAAAATATTTTCTATTTAAACAAGAAATAGAAATAATATTATTGGTTAAAACTAGAACATAATAACAGTTGTCTACTATTCCAACACGTAGGTCTGACTCTCTTTTCTTGAGCTATCTACTATTCCTTAGGCCTTTCATATATGTGCATATGTGAGACCCATATCTTGTATCTAATACCTATGCATTATTAATATAAATAGTATTACCCTTAATAACATAAATACTTGAAGCAAAAGGTGCATCTAATGTATTATCCTTATTCTTTTTTAAAGACTCTAAATAGGCCTTATAGTTCATCTTCCATTGGTAACTCTTGCTACAATGAAGGCAGGTTCCTTTTGATGCTGTCTCTTTGCCTTTTCTTCCTCACCTTTAGTGTACCTTGCATTGGAGATGTCCCCTTTACCATCTTGGAGCTTAAGAGCAATTTAGATATCTCATATCGCTCAGTGTGAGCTTGCTCATTTATTAGCTCCCTTAGAAGATACACAATGGAATTTGCATATATAGTCTCATTCTGCTTTTGAAGCTCAAGAGACATAGAGCAAGCATAATGAAACTGGCCAACTCACTATTATCCACATGCTTCTTATATGCCAATTGTTCATCAATAAATGCATCATCAGAAAGAGGAGAAGGAAACGAATCTTCTAAGATATAGGCTATACTTTCAGTTTTGAGACTATTCTTAAATTCCTTAGCCAATCAATGAAGGTCGGGCAAGTCAAATTGTTGGATTTGAGAATTAAGTGTAAGTTCACATTTGATGACATGATTCTATCAACCTAGATATAAAGAAAGATTATGTTAGAGATTGTACTAAATGCATGAATATTAAGTCTTTAATAAACACACATTATAACTTCCACTATTTTATTACAAACCCATAGCCCTCAATATGAATATGAGAGAACGCGTTGGAAGCTCTCCTAGTGGGTCAGTATCCAACATCACTAAGAATGACCTTGGGTTTGCCCAACAAGCCATCTCAGGTTAATTGGTAGGTATCTCATACCAATTATAGCCTTTATGCAACTACTGAATCATTGGGCTATCAACTCTTGATATGTGCATATGTTATGTACACTTACCCAACATTGGCTTAAATTCACATTGACCTTGGGTTTTCCCAAAAAGCCAATTAACTAGTTAAAGTCAGCCCATTAATCATGAAATCATTTTTCGATGGTTTGAACATATTCTTGTAGAGCAGGCTTGGATTTGTACAACAACCAAAACTCTAAAAGAACTCTGGTTCTTACCATATTAACAGAAAACATTGGCTTTAATATTATTAATGAGGGATTTCTTTAATTTAGGTCTCATCATGGAAATTTGGCATGCATAATATATCCATTCATCACATATAAATATGTAAGATAATTACACAAAGTATATGGTCATGATTATGGACATAATCTCACATCAATCCTTCGAGCCATGAATGGATTCACTAGGTCTCACTAGGTAGATGAATGAAATTACAATACCAAAATAGAAAATAATTTGCTATTCTAATGCTTATTTGCTTGTGACACCATCTCCTTTGCACTTCAATTATTTTCTAATCCTATGTAATCTAATTACATAATTTCTTCATAAGAAAATCTTAAGTTACATTTGAGGGGAGTGAGATGAGAAAAGAAATACAATAGTGAGAATAGAGAAGGCAGGGACTCGCAAGCCATATTGAGAAAAACAAAATTTCATGAATGATCAATCTCATTGGTGAAGTCCATAATCATACCATCATGTCATTCCATACACCCCTAGCATGCCTTCTCTAATGCATAATTAAAGATAATCTATTAAAGTAACAATTTGGGTTGCCTTTGAAACTTTGTTTTGATTGTTTTGCCTTTAATGAAATTCATCATCAATCATTATTTAATCTCATTAAATAATCATATGAACAATTAGAAACACTTTCTAAAAGGAAATCATTTAAATTAGGCATACATTTGATCATATCAAAAAGTTTCCTAAAATTGTCTACTTTGCCAACTAGGTTATTACTAATTTAATGCATACAACAATTAAATATGAATTTAACATTTAACATTAAATCAAAATATGACCATTAGTTATTCATCATTAAATTACCTTAATTAGTTATTAGTTTGATGCCAAATAGAATTAAACAATCCTAGTTACAATTGCATTCTAGAATCCCAATCAAAGTAGGACTTTGAAAACCCTTTTCAAATTCAAATCAAATTCCATTTAAAAATTCGTAAAACTTTCAGAATTCATTCTCATCATTATAAGAAACTTATAATTAGTTTAAACTAATTAAATTCGTTCATTAGACAATCTAAATCTATAACATCATACCTTATGCATTTCAGAAAAACCTATCCTTATGTCTAGCACTCACATATGGCATACAGGTAAGTCAAATGAATCTGTTAACATTGATAGTAATTTTTTTTTATCATCACAACCATATCATCATTCAATCAATATACAAATCAACATATCTCACATATATTAAAAATTAAACTTTACATATGAAAGATTATGAGTTGAACCCATTTATACATTTTAAAACCAATCTTGTGTAACTATACATGTACATTTATATAAGTCCAAAATGTGGATTTCATGATCTCACATTTGTGTGGAATGAAAGGAGAGAGTGATGAGGCTCGGCAAGTTACTTGTGCTCCATGTCTTCTATATGGCACTCAAAATATGTTATCACTTTTTTTACCTGAAAAATGATGCAAATTAATGAGTTGCAGCTCAGTGAAAATAATTTTTAAATGAGCTCTAATATACCAAAAAACTCATAGTAATAAATCACCACCCATTGCATATTATGTATTGCATTCCATTCACCATTATCATATAGATATCAGTAAAATTGAAGCATATAATCATTACTCTTTACGTATGCATATGCTTTACTTATTTAATTTTGTTGTGACCAAGTTAAATAGACATTGCCTTGAGTTTTCATATGAACATTTTCATTTTCTAGCTAGCTTGATCATTTGTTTCATTTACACATATGTTGGGCCATAGGCCTCTTCTTTTTCTTTACAATATCGATTAACTAGTCATAATGCCTTTTTAGTCCATATGCATATGCATTTGTAACTAAGCATTCATCAACCATTGTATCTTTATCACATGTACCATACATATATCATATATATACCTCATATGTCACACATATACTAAACATATACTATACATAAACAATGTATATATCATGTATGCCAAACATATATCTCAAATATACCACACATATACCACTTATATGTACCACATATGTCACAAATTATCCATCATCTCATTATCAAGATCAAATCATGACAATCATATGAATCACATCACCATAAATCATCTCACATATCACATAGTAAGCAATATTCATATGCACTAAAGAAATCATTTCATAACTATACTCACCTTTCTCCTTTGATTCTGACCTTTAACTTAGTTTCTATCCCCTTCTTGTGGCTCTCCAAAATGTTGTGAGCCTAATATGGAAAAATAATTGATTAATTTAAGAATCAAGAAACTTAATGTGACTTAAACAAATTAATATGCATAGTTCATATATAAAGTTAGGGTTTTTCCTATGGGGCAATGTAACCTTATGAGACTGATTAGCCAATAACTTTTTGTATAATCTTCCAATTTATGTGATTATTGTTCCGAATTAAAATTAACATATAATTATATAACATACTCAAATTTTAGAGCAATTGGAGCATTGTACAATATTCCGTGGAATTTCCAATTGTGTTTTGTTTTTTGTTCTGTTTATGCCCTTTGGCAGTTTTAGAGTACCAATTTTGGTCCTTCATATCTTACAATATGTAAGTAAGATTATTAAACTTGGTATAAACTTAGATAGGTTCAAATAGAACATTTTTTTTTTAAAAATTTTATCAATTATGTTTCAAAAGTCCCCAAATTATAAGAAATATTTCACTAGTCCATAAAAAAGTTGGCTTCCAGAACAGTATGTATTGTGAAAGCACTATCTCCCTCTATACATAACATATTAAGGTGATATGTATACCAAATTTATCTAAGACATAAACCTATAACTTTCATATTTTGATAATTTATAGAATCTAACTCTAATGAACTACAAATGCCCAAACAAATTGTTGGATCTACCCAAGGCACAAAGTAGGCAATTCAATCTATAGAACAACCATGGTTGAATTCACCATAAATCAACATAAACAAGACATATGAACCTAAAATTTGTTCCAAATATATATAACACATATATGTACAACTTTTATGTTTTGATTTTCCTAAAATACGGGTTCTATCATATTCAAAAATAACGAACACAGTAGCTAACTCAGCTAGGGTTCACTCCCAGACCAGTTCCAATAAGATACAAATATATTTTCATATATGCAAAATTTTTAAAAAATATTTTTATATCTAGAAATGTAAGACATAAAGGAACAACTTTAATGTTTTAAACTTTTCCATAATCAATTTCTATTGGTGTAACATCCAGTGATTTAGGCTCTGATTGTGAGTGACCATAGTGGGGTGTGCTGGTTCAATCGGAATCTAAATTTAAACCCATAAAAAAATGACTAATAATAAGAGAAAATAATTAAAGGTATTATTATTTGAGAATTAAAAAATTAGTGCTAGAATTGGAAAATAATAAAATTTCCTATGGATAAAATCGGTATTATGGCAATTGTTGGGGGAAAATGTATGAAGATGGAGGGAATTGTGGAAAATAAGGAATTTCTCAAAGTTTAAAAGTTAATCAAGATTAATTAAGTTAATGAACCAATGAGAATTAGGATTAATTTTAATTAGTGAGACCCACTCCTTAATTTGGGTATAAAAGTCAAAAGATGACAAATTCTCCATTCTTCCACCAAAATATCTAACTTACCTTCTTCTTCCTCTTTCCCACCTTTGGCTATCCACCTTAGTCCCACCATAAGCCACCATTTTTCTTCAATCCAAGCTAGAGAAAAGAGAGAAAAAAATTAGTTGAATATTGACATCTTGAATATTGATTCTGTATTTTGACACTATTCCTTGTTGCCTCAGAGACGTAGCTCATAGGGGGTGATTGGATACAGCTTGAGGTATTCGAAGGTAATTGGGTAACCAACAAAGGATTCAGCACTCTAGATAGAAGGAGTGTATACCCATGACCTTTTGTCATGGTCATTACTCAAGAATCTCTGACCAGAGTGGAAATGTCATAAAAATAGTCCTCAATGATATATCTAATAGAGTATGTGTTGCTAGATACCACTCATGACATGCTCAAATTAATTGTTAATTTACGTGGCCAACATAATCGGAAACCTAATGGGTCACACGCATTGAAGATATGGAGAATGAGTAAAATGGTCTTGGATATGATCCAAAATATGAGAGAATTATTTTAGGATGGATCGCGATGAGATCGCACGAAAAATCATTCGGGAGTGTCATAGGCCCATACGGGCCCACGCGGCTAGGAGGCTGCTGGCCCACCAATCGAGCCAGCTGGGCTGCCCAGCAGCAGCCCGCAGCAGGCCTAGGGCGCCTGCTGCCTTCCCATCCGTTGGCCAACGCCTGTTTTTTGCCATAATTAGGCCAATTATGGCCAATTACAATTCATTAGTTTCCATTTTCTCAATTTTTGACTTTTCATCTTATTTTTCAATTTGATTCAAACAGAAAAGACATCAAATGGCAGAAAATAAACATGAAAATATTTTTTGTGAAAATTTTTTTTTTTAAGACAACAAAAATTCTCTCTAGAACACTTTCAAAGCTAGCACTTTGAATTGTTCAAACCATTTCTCTTGATAGTTTCTTCTTCATTCTTCGTATGGATTATCATTAGAGACATCCTAGTGTGGATTTTTGTGGTTTGCTATAGTCCAACAAAGTGAAGATTTGAAGAACAAATAAAAATTACAAGGTATAAGTTTTAACATTTACATTTATATGGTACAAGTATGATCTTTTGTTTTGGGTTTTGAAAATTTTTTTTTTCATTGCATTTATGAATATGATTTATTCTTCAAAACCTTACAAAGAGCTCTTACCATAAAGGGAGCAAAGGAGCAAGAAGGAAGGAAGAAAGAAGAAAAGGAAAGGGAGAAATTCTAGAGGGAATTTCGGCCCACCTTGGAGAACCCTTAAGGTGAGTTTATTCTTTTTAAATTCAACATTTTGTCTTTCATTTGAGACCCATAAGGATGATAGATATGATTAGGTTTGGTAGATTGAGGTTATGTTCCAAGATTGGAACAAGAAATTTAAAGTTTGCAACTAGTTGAAGAAGGTGTAGTTAAACTTTGAATTAATGATAATTGATGTTAGTTAATTGTTTTGTGATTTAAAAACTAGAGAAAAGTAACTTTAATGGAGGAATAAAGGGCTTCCTTGGTTAAGTTAATTTGGGAAAAATTGAAATTAACATAGAAACAACACGAATAGGTGATAAATGAAGTGTGAATTGAGTGTTGATTTGAAGAAAATGAATTGGGAACTATGATAAGGTTTTTAGGCAGCCATGATATATGAAGAAGTAAGTTTAACCTTAGTACATTTTGGCTAAATTAAAGCATAAAACATATTAGGAGCATTAGAATATTAGGTAGGCATGACAAGCTTTGGAAATGGATATTAGGATTGAGATATGGTATGGTTGTGTAGGAAAACCAAATGAACCAATGAGAGGCCCTCAAAAGGGTGACAAAGGCAAGGAGAAAGCCAAGTCTGATTAGGTATGTTGTTCATTGATAAAAATCTTACATGTTAACTATATGTGTAAAATTATGTGATAATGCTTTATATGAATGTGGTTTGCCATGAAATGTGTTTGATAGTTACAATTGATTTTTTTTATGGTAATTGGACTAAATAGTGTGAAAATGTCACGACATATGAATGTAATTGTGATCTAAATATTTTGGTATAAAAATGAATGCATATGATGGGTGTATTTAAAAAGTAGACTTGTGCCAATTCATGACTCTGTTACGGAATTCTAGGAGCAGACTTGTCATTTGTTATCATAACATAAGTTCTGGAATTCCCATTTGTGTGTTCTTTATTAAAATTGAAAGCTAAGATATATGGCTTTAACTTTTATTTAGAGTATAAAATCTAAATATGTCTGAATTTACCCAGATAAATACATAAATTTCGGACCTAGAATATGTCTAGAAAATTCTACGTAAAATTGTTTAGTGACGAGTCAACATTCGTTTGGCCATAACTTTTGATAGAAAACTTGGATTTGAGTGATTTTTGTTGCATATGAAATCTGAGACAATGACCTACAAAAATGTTATAAGACTATAACTTCAAATGCGAATTATAAATGTGCTAAAAATGGTTAAGCCATAAGACATCTAATCTAAAACTAGAATAGAGAATAGTTTTGCATGCAAATCAGTGAATTTAAGACACTCGGTGCCAATTATAAAAGACGATAATGACAAAGGCGCAAATTATTAAACCAGTAATGGTAATATTAGAAAAGCCGATAATGACACTATTATGAAAGCATTCGACACAATATTATGAAAGCCGATAATGGCGACCTCATTATTCCTATTAGTTAGTTTGGTTATAGGTGTTATGGGCACAAGAAAAATTAAAAATAACAATATTATAAAAGTATGTCATTTTGATAATGTTAGGTGAAATTAAAATTGTTAAATATTAACTGTATGATGATATTTATTTGATTTCAAATAATTCTTTTGTTTTATGCCTTATTTGTATAATTAATAAATGACATGTAAGAAAATATATGTATGTAAAATTTTTATCCTTGAAGCACCACTAAACTAGCAGCTTAGCACAGACAGTTTCCTCTCGCGCAGGCTTTAAAGGGTAGCTGTAGATAATAAAATTGTCAGAAGAAGAAAGATACCCGAACGAAAGCAGCTAAAAGCTTTAAACTTATTTTTTGTATATTTTATTAAAAACTTTGTAAATTAAATTATAGTGTTTATTTCATTGAGTATGTAATATAGATGTGACTTAGAATGTAAATTAATGTATTTTATAAATAAATAAAATTTTAAATATTATTGTGCTTGTAATAATTTTATTTTGGTGTCTGTAATATTTTTGCAAAAAAAAAATTGTACTTCATTTGATTAATCCTATAAAACATTTAGACAGGTAATACTCACTTACCTCACTGAACTAAAGTGGGGTAAGGGGTGTTACAATTGGTATCAAAATTGGGATGCAAAACATTGTTTCAACTTAACCCTAACAGCTCAAAAAATACTTGAACAATGGAGAGAATATTTCTTTCCAAGAACGAATTTGAAATGGATCAATTTACTGCAAAACTTAAGTAAAATAAGGAAGAAAAGAAGGCTAAAATGGTGGAAGAAGGAGAAGAAATGAATATGAAGTGAGGGAGGCGGAATGGTGAGGAGGAAGATAAGGTCCACCTCCACTTCCTCACTTTTATCATTTTCCCTTTTTTGGTTTTTTCCTTCCTTTTTATTTTTCTTTTGTTTGTTTTCATTTTTTTTCATTAATTCAATCTAATAATTTTTATTCACATAAATTTGAATTTCATTTCATCCTCAACTAAACTATAAAATGGACACATGCAATTCAGCACAATTGCAAAATACTCAGACACGTAACTAATGCGTGTCGTGAACTTGTCCCTATAAAAATACATATAAAATTCACATGTTCAAATGAAATATATGATAATTCATATTTATAAATGAAATACATATAAAAATTCATATGTGAGAAGTCGAGGATGTTACAAAATCATTTATCATTCAACTAGCAAACTAATGACTCAAAAATTGCATAAATTGAATCGTACATGAATTAGGATTCTTTAGGAACTTAATTACAAATTTAATTTGAATTTTGCATGGAATTGTATGAATATCTCATCAACATGAAATTAAGGTTATGTTCATTAAGTTACATGCCATTAAATTAAATAACACAAAACAACCCCATCACATGGTAAGATTTTTGACCTAGTTTCATATTTTGTTTCTTCCATGATCAAAACCGATTTTTGCATCATTATAGGTGCTATATAGAATTCAAAACACATTCTAAATATTGCATAAATATTTTTGAAAAATAAAATTAGCAAACCAAATTCGAACTGCCCCACAAAGAACTTAATTGGCTACAATAGGTTTCATAAACCCTAGTTTTTTAGCAACTATGCACAATTTTGAGTTTCATGTTTAAATCCAATTTAAATCAATCTATTACCATTAATAACATCTAATATCATCATATCAATATTTTATAGAATGAAAATAAAATTTGAGGCCAAACAGAATAAAATACATTTTTAACAAAAAAAGAGAATCTAGTTTGTTCCCTTTTCAATCAATCTCATTGATAATTCAATTAAATCCAAATTAATTTACATAAGGTGGCTCTGATACCACTGTTAAGTTTTGAACATGTTGGGTTTTGAAGAATGAATCAGATTTATAAACGCAATAGAAAAATAAAAGGTTCAAAACCCGAAACAAAAGATCATACTTGTGCTATTAAAACTAATTTGTATAAACATAGAGGTTAGAAATTATACCTTGTAATTTCTTATTTGTTATTTGAAACTTCATTTTGTTGGGTTTTAGCAAACCACAACAATCCACACTAGAAATGTCTCTAATGATAATCCACATGAAGAATGAAGAACAAACTACCAAAAGAAATGGTTTGAACAAATTCAAAGTGTTAGCTTTTAAAAGTGTTCTTGAGAAACTTTTATTGTCTTAAAAATATTTTTTTTCACAAAAACAAATATTTTTATGTCTAATTTCTGCCATTTGATGTCTTTTCTATTTGAATCAAATTCAAAGAAAATATCAACAGTTAAAAATGGAGAAAAGGGAAATGAATGAATAGTAAATTGGCCATAATTTGCCTAATTAAGGCCAATTCATCTGTTGGCCATCAAAAGGCAACAGCGCCTATGCTGGGCCTGCTGTGGGCTACTTCTAGGTAGGAGAATAGCCTACCTAGCCCGCGTGGGCTCGTATGGGCCCATGATCCTCCCGAATGACTTTGTTCAGTGCGATTTCATCGCGATCCATCCCGAAATAATTCTCTCATATTTTGGATCCCATCCAAGACCATTTTACTGATTTTCCATATCTTCAATGCGTGTGACCCATTAGGTTTGTAACACCCCTTACCATTCTGTACACCCATTTGTATACCAGACGGATAGGAGGTGCTACAGAAAATAAAACTCTTCAAAAATAATTCTTTAATTTTAAACATATTTAATATAAGAAATTTAAAATATATACTAAAATATTATACATACACACATATACTGTAATGAAATTTAAAAACTTGTATATATGCATATCAAAACATTATAAAAGACCAACCCGCTCTGGGTGGCTACCACTGCTACTGCTGTGCTCCATTTTGTGGGTCCCTAGTCAGCGTCCCTTATCTATAAGTCCAAACGCTGTCTACTACTTTTGTAACCTACGCGAGAGAAAACAAACTCCCGCGTTGAGTATATAACTCAGTGGTGCAAAACTTCTTATAATAATAGTCATTAAAATAAAATATGCTTTTAAAATATAATCAATTCAAATTTTGAATCTCCTTTTTATAAATAAATATAATAGCTTTTTCATATACCCATATATTATGACATTCTAGACTTGCTTCTAGGAAATCAAAGGGGTATCATATTACATCTTAATTTAGGATCCACAGAAATGCACAGGATCCAAATGTAATATGACCCAGTCCACAGAAACGCACATGACTGAAAAATGTATCAAGTAATCCACAGAAATGCACAGGATCACAATATTTCATTGGTCCACAGAAATGCACAGGACCATAATTTCTACCCTATTGGCATACCAACAATACCCTAGTTCACGTCTAGGCTAATATGTGGACAAAATTTCTCAAATTCATAATTCAATTCATTTTTGCATTTCAAAGCAGAATAATAATTTCCGCAAAAATACTGTACTGTTATTTTCTTAATCATTTTCCATAAAATCGATAAATATTATTTTCATGTCAAAATAAATATCATCATAAAGTATATCGAACTTTTAAATTTTTTTGAAATACAGATAAAATATTTCAAACTCAATAATTGCAAAAACTCCAATTTTTCACATAAAATATATAATATATTTTATGTAATATTATAAATTATTTGAATCTAATAATTTCTTTATTACTTCATACTTTTCTTTAATTACTTATATATATATGGCTAATATTATAAGGACAATTTCACTAACCTCTTTACGCTCTGCTGGTATCGGCCGACTCTTTCCCTTTATCTCGGGCTGGTATCTGGTCTGACGTCATGCCTAGAGATAGAAAATTTTCAATTAGCTATTGAACCACTTACGACATAAAATCTAGCAAAATTTAAATTTTCTGCTAATTTCTCGTCGGAGCCATGCGAACTTTTGTAGATCTACACGTTTTCAGCCACTTCCAAGCCATAAAACCTATATATTTGGACTCCTCACACCTCAAGCTTTCTTTTGGTACCAGCCAATCGTCGATCCGCCGCCGTTGAAAATTTTTCGGTCCCCGGAATCCGGCGACCACTAATCGGGTCTTTTGGATAGAATCTTCGGCTCATTAAACCGAGTCGTCTGGTATAAACCGCACCTCCTAGTTATTTTTAGATAGTGAGAAATGAATTTATTTGTGAAGTTTAAGTATATTTTTATTATTAAAGTGATTAATTAATTTAGTTGAATTGCATAATTATTTGAGTTTATTGAAGATTATTTGGAGAATAATTGAATTTTATATTATTAAATGGAGGTGATTATTAGTTAAGTTAGAATATTAATATATTAGGTAATTAAATTAATAATCGATGATTATTAATTATGGAGTTAATTGGAGTGTTTAGAAGTAAAAGATAACTTCTAGAGTAGAATGAATATTTAATAGAATTTTTGGAGAATTTTTGGATTATTAGCCTAATTATGAAAAACATTTATTGGGAGTTATTGAATATTATTTTTGTGAAATTGATGATGAAAAATGAAAGAAAATGAGTTAAAGTGATGATATGAATTTATTTGGAATTTTTAGTGTATTTATTGAATTAATGAGAATTTTTGAATTGGAAAGGGACCTTAGAAGAATAAAGGGAAATAAATTGAGAAAACAATAGTTTTGGAGGAAAGATAAAGAAAATAAAATATTATTAAGGAAAATAATATTTGAAATTTTTGGTCGCACGGAAAAGCATGTTGATGACCAAAACTGTGATCTATGCGTTAAACACGCATAATGAGGAGAATTTTAAATATAGAATTTTACAATTGGTAGTCTCTTACTAAGGCTAAAGGGAGGTCAAGGGTTCGACTCTTGCCTCCAACAACCTACTGTGGCAAGCTGCGTTGACTGTGTATCCAGTGATAGGTTGGAGGTATTGTGCCATGGACCCCGGCAGCCCGTTGGTCTAAGTGAGACGACAAGTGGGCTTACTGTAGCAAACAGCTGAGACCGCGATTCCAGTGAGACCCAGCCGTTACAAGGTTCCTGGTTATGCTGGCCATTTAAATTCAACAATTAATTTAAGCAAGTCATGAGTGGTATCTAGCAATACATCATGACTCGCAATGGATCGGAAAAATCAGTGATTTGACTACGAACCTTTCCATAGACAATTTCCGTGCAATTATTTTTTTCACCATTCTATACCCTACTTGGTTCAGAGTATGGAAAGGATATGAAGATTGAAGTAAACAAAAGCAAATATATATAGCATAAAGGAAAGGATACAAACTGAGTTAAAATATTCAGAAAGGAAATTTAAAAATTTCCTACACACAATCAAACATAAATATAACAAACAAGCTAAAAACAATCAAATTTAGGCTACACTCTAGCCTATCTCCTAGCCAGACATCCTATCACGAAGCCTAGCAACTTCAGCCTCAAGGTTGTCCATCCGAGACTCTATGAAGTCTTTAAGGTTCTCCAACCTCTCATCCATCGAAGTCTACAGCTGATCAAAACGTGGTGCCAAAAGGTCAACCACTTGCTGCGCTAAGGACGGTGTGGAAGCTGAGGACTGTCGGATGTCCTGCTCGGCTGCTGGAGATGTTTCCTCAATCCGAGCCCTCTTCTTCTACTGGACTCCTTGGAGGCCTGCTTTAAAATCCTCCGTGTCATTATCTTCCTAGATAATCTCCCCAGCAGTGTCAGTGAAGCGGTAGAAGATATCATTCTGAAAAACGATTCTGACAGCCGCTCCCATCTTGATGAACGACTCAACATCCAAGCGATCTCGAGGATGTGCAGGAATGATGTTGAAGTGATGGGCATCTAGCTTCAAATAATTTAGCTTCACTGCAATATGGGTGACATATGCCCCAATCAAAATATCTCCTGTGGGCTTGGTGGCTATGGAGAGAAGATGGTTAGTAAACCATCTGGAAAGTGCCACTGTGACTCCCCTGCGAGCCATCTCAAGGAGGAAGAGTTCTGGCTTCCTGATTTTCCCATTACTTTCTCCCCTAGTAAAAATGCTATAGATTAGAAACCTATGCAAATACCTGTGCACTGGAGCCCTGAAATGTGTGCTCTTTGTCTTCTTGAGATCCCAGCTACAATCGGTGCCAAAGTGTGTCCAGGCTCGTGGGGCAGAGAATTCTACCTCAGTGTCATTCAGAATGCCATTAGATGCTAGGTTGAACAATTCCCCAAATGCGATGGCGCTGAGGGTGTTAGGATTATTGCAGAGTTGGAATTTCACCTCTCCTGTATGTGAAACCTGCAATGTGCTGAGAAATTCAAGTGTTGGCTCCCTCAGAGTCGGCTGATGAATTTCAACAAAATCTTTGAGATGACAGGCTTGTAGTTGCTCTGTCATAGCCGTCTCAAGTCTGAGACTTCGGACTGTTTGCCATTCGAAGGACCTTGAAGACAAAAGAGGTCTCTTCTTCAAAGTTGCATACCGAGGATGGCAATTCTCCGGAATACGGTTCATTAGGTAATCTGCATACCTCTTAGGTGAATGGGACTTCTTTCTCTTTCCCTTGGATGAAGCAGACTCCATTTTTGAAGAAATTTGTTGTTGATGGAGTTGGAAATATTTTTTGATAGAAAATTTGATGTAAAACCCTAGAAATGTATGATATTTGCTGAAGATTCATACTTTTGGTGGTATTTATAGGGAAATTTCAAGTCTTTGGGGTTAGAATCTTCAATGTCTCAATGAATGAGAGTAAATGAGATCGGTTTTGGGAGATGGAGAGTTGAAATGAAGGTTGTAACCGGCTGTTCTCTTATATATTCGATACATTCACAGGCGTGACAGAGGTTTTCACGAGCGTGAATGCTCGTGTTCACGGTTTGCTGAAGGAGTGTTCCACCAGTGAATGAAGGCGTGAATAATTTCACGGGTGTGATCATTAAATATCATAGGCTTGAATGATCATCGGTCACGGAGGTGAATAAATGGTCACGGGCGTGAATTGTTGAATTTCACTACTTATGCCTGTGAAGCAAGCCGTGAAAGCTTCTGTGAGTTTTTGGGTGTAATTGTTCACGGGAGTGAAAATTCATCACAGGCGTGAATGTCTATTTTCACGGGCGTGACTCAAGCTGTGAAAATAAATTTTCACCACTTGAAGCCGTGAACCATGTCGTGAACCAAGTCGTGAACGACACTGCCTCTTTGGGCCATTTAAGTCACGGGCGTGAACATATGTCACGGGCGTGACTCCCTTAAATTTTCATCAAATTAAAATTAAGTTCTAAAACAAGACTAAATCATTTCAACAATGGTTCTACTCCTTAAAACATGAATTCTCATCAAAATTTCTATCTGACAACTTGTGATATGATTTAAGATCTACAATTAAAATTTCATATTTTTGCAATCACAAGGTTAATCCATCAATCATACCAATCTCTCTTCTAATGAAATTAAATATTTCCTCATTTAGAGACTTAGTAAAAATATCTGCTAATTGATTTTCTGTGCTTATGAATTCTAATGCAACATCTCCATATTGAACATGATCTCTAATAAAGTGGTGTCTTATGTCAATATGCTTGCTTCTTGAGTGTTGAATAGGATTCTTTGAAAGATTTATAGCACTTGTGTTGTCACATTTTATAGGTATATGGTTCATCTCATGACCATAGTGCTTAAGTTTTTGTTTCATCCAAATAATTTGTGTACAACAACATCCAAATGCTACATATTCAGCTTCAGCAGTTGAGAGAGCAACTGAAACTTGTTTCTTGCTAAACCAAGAAACTAAGCATTCTCCAATGAAGTGACATGTACCTGAAGTACTTTTCCTATCTAAAAGACTACCAGCATAGTCTGCATCTGAATATCCTATAATATAAAAAGACAAATTCCTAGGATACCATAAACCTAGATGCAATGATCCATGTAAATATCTTAAAATTCTTTTTACAGCATTTAATGAGATTCTTTAGGACATGATTGAAATCATGCACATAAACAAACATTATACATAATATCGGGTCTAGAAGCAGTAAGATATAAAAGTGATCCAATCATACCTCTATAAAGCTTTTCATTAATGCTCTTACCCTTTTCATCTTTCTCCAATTTTGTTGATGTGCTTATAGGAGTCTTGGCATTTTTGCATCCTTCCATACCAAATTTCTTGATTAAATCTTTGGCATATTTGGATTGGTTGATGAATATGCCCTCATTGCTTTGCTTTATTTGTAGACCAAGGAAATACTTCAGTTCTCCCATCATGCTCATTTCAAATTCCCTAGTCATGCACTTAGCAAATTCTTGACAAAGCAACTCATTAGTAGAACCAAATATTATATCATCAACATAAATTTGAACAATTAGTATATCATGCTTATGCTTTTTGATGAATAGTGTAGTGTCAACATTTCCCTTTGTAAAGCTATTTTCTAATAAAATAGAACTTAGTCTCTCATACCAAGCTCTTGGAGCCTGTTTTAAACCATACAATGCTTTTGAAAGTTTAAAAACATGATTTGGCAAATCATAGCTTTCAAAACCTGGTGGTTGTTCTACATACACTTCTTCATCTATATAACCATTTACAAATGCACTTTTCACATCCATTTGAAAAAGTTTGAAATTCATGTGACATGCATATGTTAAGAGTATTCTTATAGCTTCTAATCTAGCTACAGGTGCATATGTTTCATCATAATCTATACCTTCTTCCTGATTATATCCTTTTGCGACTAGTCTTGCCTTATTCCTGGTTATTAACCCTTGTTCATCTAATTTGTTTCTAAATACCCATTTGCTACCTATGATTTGATGATCCTTGGGTCTAGGTACTAGATTCCATACCTTATTTCTCTCAAATTGATTTAGTTCCTCTTGCATGGCAATCACCCAACTTTCATCATTAAGAGCCTCATCAATATTTTTAGGCTCAATTTGTGAAATACAAGCAATGTCAGTGACTAAATGCTTGAAATGAGATCTAGTACTTACTCCCCTTGATAGATCACCAATTATTTGCTCTTTTGGATGATCTTTCGTCATTCTCTATTCTTTTGGAAGTTCTTGATCCATTTGTTCTTGATTTTGAGGTAGAGTGTCATTTTGCAGTAAATTTTCTTGATCATTTTCTTCTTTTCCATTTCCAATATCAAGTTTTTCCATATTACCTACAACATCATCAAGAGCACTACTTTTCACAAGATCAAGTCTACTAGATTCATTAAAAACAACATGCATGGATTCTTTAACTATTAATGATCTTTTATTAAATACTCTATATGCTTTACTGGTTGTAGAGTATCCTAAAAAGATACCTTCATCAGACTTAGAGGCAAATTTTTCAAGATTGTCATTGGTGTTCAATATAAAACACTTGCATCCAAATACTCTAAAGTATGATATCAAGGGCTTTCTTCCATTCCATAGCTCAAATGAGGCTTTATTTAAAAGAGGTCTTTTGAAAACTCGATTTGAAATATAACATGCAGTGTTTGTGGCTTCTGCCCAAAAATAAGTTGGTAAATCATATTCATTAAGCATTGTTCTAGCCATTTCAATTAAAGTTTCATTTTTCCTTTCAACTACCCCATTTTGTTGAGGTGTCCTAGGAGATGAGAAATTATGTGAAATGCCATGTTGAAGACAAAAGCTTTCAAAGTTTTCATTTTCAAATTATTTTCCATGATCACTTCTTATTTTAGAAATGTAGTACCCTTTTTCATTTTGAACTCTTCTAGCAAAGTTTTTGAAGTTTTCAAAAGCATCACTCTTTTGAGCTAAGAAAATTACCCAAGTAAATCTAGAGTAATCATCTACGATGACAAATGCATAATGTTTTCCTCCTAAGCTAGCAATTCTAGTAGGTCCAAACAAGTCTAAATGCAGGAGTTGGAGAAGTTTTGAAGTACTTACTATATTTTTGGCTTTGAAAGATGACTTGTGTTGCTTTCCTCTCTAACAAGGATCACATGTCTTGCCTTTACCATATTTAACTTTTGGCAATCCTTTTACTAGCTCTCCTATGCTGAGACTTTATATTAAGTCCATGTTAGCATGACCAAGTCTTCTATGCCACAACCAAGATTCATCACTAGTAGTCATAAGACACTTAGAGGAATGGTTAGATAGTTCATGTAAGTTTATTATGTATGTATTGATATATCTATTCCCTTTAAATATTTCTTGACCATCGATAGAGATTACAAGACATTCATTTGAAGTAAAGATTACTTTGTTTCCTTTATCACATAATTGACTTACACTTAACAAGTTATGTTTCAAGCCATCAACAAGTAAGACATCCTTAATAAAAGTAGTACCATTAACACCAATAGAACCAATGCCAATTACCTTACCCTTTGCATTGTTTCCAAAGGTAACTTTACCTCCATCAATACTTTTGATTTCATTGAAAAGTTCTTTATCTCCTGTCATATGCCTTGAGCATCCACTGTCTACTAGCCAAACATTTTTGTTTATTGTGGACTTGAGGCATACCTATAGAATCAGAAATCAAGTATGATTTTTAGGTACCCAAATGAGTTTGAGTCCTTAGGGGTTAGCACATGAAGGTTCCTAATGAGCCTTCCTTATCTAGCAATGTTTATTTATTTGACCCATTTTCATACAATAATTACATTATTTAGGTCTAAACTTGCTTTTTGGTCTTACACTGTATTTAAATGCCATAATTCTATTAGACTGATTTTGAAAGCAATGGCATGCATAATCATGATTAATTTGCATTATTCTAGATGCTTGCTTCTTATATATAAAGGCATGATTATTCTTTTTCTGTATAGAAGGTTTAACATTCTTATTTCTTGGTGCAGTTCTAACAGGTGTGGAGATGTGAGATTCTTTAGATTTAACAAATATAGTTTTGTGAGAAGATGATGATGTGTCTTTAAATCCTAGACCATGTGTAATTAAGGGTGATCTCTGAGACACAATGAGAGTATCTAAGCTCTGTTTACCTTTGTGAATTTTAGAAATGGAATTTGTAAGTTCCTCAACTTCATTTTTCAAAGTATTATTTTTTTTTAACAATGAAGCTGTTGAGGGTCTTGATGAATATTCATTTAATGACTTTTGAAGAGATTCATTAGATGATTTAAGCTTTATGTTCTCCTTTTCTAATCCATCTATCTTATTTTTCAAATTAGAGATATTATTTCTATAGGTACTAAATTTAGTTCTATATTTCTCTAATTCTATATTTAATTCTTCTATAAGGCTTTGCTCATCATCATCATCATCACTATCACTATTACTATCATTGTCACTACTATTATTATTGAAAGAGTATGAGTGTTGTATTCTCCCACATTCTTCAATAGATAATGAGCTTGATAGGATTGTCATTGCCTTCTTGTTTTTGAAATTTGCTCTTCTTTGAGGCTCTGTCCAATCGTCTCTTGATAGGATTTCTTCTTCACCATCAGCTCCTCTTCTGGTTGGTGGTGTCCATTCGTACACTATCCCAGACTTCAATTCCTTCACTATCCAAGTATGTCTCCATCCTAAACTTCCAATGGGCATAATTTGCTCCATCGAAGTAAGGTTTGAGACTTTGAAATCCTTCACTGGCCATATCTTACTCTTTACTAGTGCTTTTTAGGCTTCGATGTTAGACAAAGCTCTGATACCAATTGTTGCCCAGATTTTAGACCAAGAAGGGGTGTTGAATTGGAGTTTCAAAAAATTAAACTTTAAAGTGCGGAAATAATTAATTAATTTTAGGAGGGATAGAGAAAATCAGACATAAAGATTTATAGAGGTTCAGGTGTTAACAAACCCTACTCCTCTCCCCAATCGCAATTGGGAGTTTCACTAACACACTAAGTATTACAATTGAGTTTTACAAGCTCACTCCCAACTATGGTGTTTGTCACAATGGCTCACACCTAACCCAGAAATCCCTTGTGTTTTAATGGCTCACACAATAACCAATTCCTTGTCTTTTACAGGCTCACACAAACAACCTTCACTTTGTGTTTTTACAGGATCACACAAACAACCTTTTAATTTGTGTTTTGGAGGCTCACACACCTAACCCTTACAAGTGTTCTACTCTTAACCCAGAAATACCCAAAGCTCACTTGAGTAAAGATTACAGAGAGAACCACTCACAAATCTTAATTGCTCAAATATGAAGAGCAAAAAGATTTTTACAAAGAATAGATTTTGTTCTCAAAGTATGAAAGTACAAATAGCTTGTAATCAGAATTAAATTCAAAGTACATGTTATTCTTTTGTTATATTATTCATTCTCTTGTTCTTAATGCATAAATGACTTCCATTTATACTCCCATGGCTGAATATAGCCGTTGGGGTGTATTAAATACGAAACTAGCCGTTGTACCAACCTAAAAATCGCGCGCCTGACATTTTTCTCTTTCATTGTTCACGGACGTGACTATTCTTGTCACGGGAGTGACAGTTCTTCCCAAGCCGTGACTGAAGTGGTGACCTTGGTCGTGAAGCTCTCTAGAATATTTTGACATATAGAGTCACGGGCGTGACATACTCATTCACGGGCGTGACAAGCTTCCCAGCCGTGATCCAAGTGGTGACTCTAGTCGTGAAGCTCTATGGATGAAATTGCATGAATCTTCACGGGGGTGACTGAAATGCCCACTTCACAGTTTGTTTTTCCTTCATGGCCGTGAACTTCAAAAGTTGGTTTTGGTAACGGTTAGCTTCTTTCACGGGAGTGACTCATAGAGTCACGGCAGTGAACATACTACTTCTTGAATTTTGTCTTTCAAGGATTATTCTTCCAATTCTTCATTCTTGCTATTTTAATCCATGTCCTATATAATAGACTTAGAAGACAAATATGTTAAATGCAATATTGCTATTTTATTTGTTATCATCAAAATGACGGAAATACCCCTCAAGGTTTATCATAAATGAACATCAAATTAATGAAAAAGCCTTTTATTAATCAAATAAATTTGTACAATAAGTGCTAAAAGTGATTGCCTTGAGAGCACTCCTTTAACATGCTCCCACTTGCACTAAAGCCAATCACCTTTGTATTTAATTCCGTAGGCGAGACATGAGAATCATATTTCTTTTGGGGAAGTGGCTTAGTTAAAGGATCAGCAATATTCTAATCAGTGGGCACTCTTTCTATCTTTATATCATTCCTACTAATGATTTCACTAATCAAATGGTATCTTTTGAGTACATGTTTGGATTTGTGATGAGACCCTGGCTCCTTTGCTTGTGCAATGGCTCCATTATTATCACAATACAATTGTATTGAATCAATAATGATGGAAACCACTCCAAGTTTTGTGATGAATTTCTTTATCCAAACTACTTCCTTTGCTGCTTCAGAAGCTGCAATGTACTCTGCTTCGGTTGTGGAATCAGCAGTTGTTTTTTGTTTGTAACTCTTCCAACTAACTGCTCCACCATTTAGTGTGAATATATAACTTGACTAAGATTTTAAGTCATCCTTGTCAGATTGGAAGCTAACATTGGTATACCCGCTCACATTAAGATCTCCATCTCCATATACCTAGAATACATCCGTAGTCCTTCTTAAGTGTTTAAGGACATTATTGATAGCCACCCAATGACCCTCACCAGGGTTTGATTGGTATCTACTTGTGACACTCAGAGCATATGATACATCGGGCCTTGTACATATCATAGTATACATGATTAATCCTATAGCTGAAGCATATAGAATCAAACTCATATGTGTCTTCTCATCTTGTGTCTTTGGACACAAAGACTTTGAGAGAGTAATCCCATGGGTCATAGGAATATATCCCCTCTTGGACTGCTTCATGGTAAACCTCTTTAGCATCTTATCTATATATGTAGACTATTAAAGACCAAGCAATCTTTTAGATCTATCTCTATATATCTTTATCTCTAAAATATAGACTACTTCTCCAAGGTCTTTCATAGAGAAATTCTTGAATAACCAAATTTTGACTGATTGTAAGGCTAAGACATCATTTTCCATTAACAATATGTCATCTCCATATAACATAAGAAATACGATTGCACTCCCACTAGCCTTCTTATAAACACAAGGTTCATCTGGATTTTTTTAAGAAACCAAATTGTTTGATTGTCTTATCAAACCAAATATTCGAACTCCTAGATTCTTGATTTAATCCATAAATGGATCTTTGAAGCTTACATACCTTTTTCCATCTTTGGACATGAAGCCTTCTGGTTGTGTCATTACACATCCGCAGTTAGATTTCCATTAAGGAAAGTTGTCTTCACATCCATTTTTCATATCTCATAATCATAATGAGTAGCAATGGCTAGGAGTGTCCTTATGGATTTAAGCATAGCTATTGGGCTAAAAGTTTCATCATAGTCAATTCCTTGTCTTTGACAATAAACTTTAGCAACAAGTCTAGCTTTATAGGTAATCACATTACCATCCATGTTAATTTTCTTTTTGAAAACCCATTAACACCTTATAGGCTTTATCCCTTCGGGTGGGTCAACCAATGTCCATACTTGGTTTTCAAACATGGAATCCATTTCTGACTTAATGGCTTGAAGCCATTTGTCAAGTTCTGAACTATTCAGAACTTCTTGATAGGTAGTAGGCTCATTGTTTTCTATGAAGCTCTTATGCTTCAGAAGGTTGAGCTGTTATATCATCTGTATGAGTAACAAGCTCGGGTTCAGGCAGTTGATCAGCATCTATTTGAGCATCTTGAACTTCCTCAAGTTCAATTTTGCTCCCACTATCTCCTTTTAGAAGGAATTCTCTCTATAAAAAGATAGCATGTCTTGAAACAAAAACCTTTTGTTCCAAGGGGTGGTAAAATTGATATCCATATGATGCTTTTAGATAACCCACAAATAGACATCGATTAGACTTATCTTCTAGCTTATCTGACATTGTCCCCTTCACATAAGCAGGACAACCCCAAATTCTCATCTAAGAAAATGTGGGCCTTTTGTTATACCATATCTCATATGGAATAACTCCAACTGACTTCAAAGGAACTCCATTTCATATATAAATGGTGGTCTCTAGTGCATAACCCCAAAAGGATTTAGGCAAGTCAGCAAAACTCATCATAGACCTTACCATATCTAACAAGGTTTGATTTCTCCTTTCAGCCACACCATTATGTTGTGGTATGTAAGATGGAGTCAATTGAGATAAAATCCCATCATTCCTAAGATAATATAGAAACTCTTGGCTCAAGTATTCACCTCCTCAATCTGATCGAAGTGTTTTAATACTTTTGCTAAGTTGTTTCTCGACTTCATTTATGAATTCTTTGAACTTTTCAAAAGCTTCAGATTTGTATCTCATAAGATACACGTATCCATATCATGAATAGTCATCGATAAAAGTAATGAAGTAGATGAAACCACCTCTGGCGTGTGTAGACATTGGACCACATACATCTGAATGTATTAAGTGTATAAGTCTATTAGCACATTCACCCTTTCCCTTAAAGGGTAATTTAGTCATCTTTCCTAATAAGCAAGATTCACATGTGTCATATGATTCATAATCAAATGACCCCAAACTACCACTCTTGTGTAGCTTAGTCATGCGTTTCTCACTTATATGACTAAGGTGACAATGCCATAAGTAAGATGATTTCAACATATCTTGTTTTTTCCTTTTATTATCATTGATGTTTAAAATTGGATTTGACATATCTAATATGCATACTCCATTGCCTAATGTACGACTAGCATAAAGAATTCCATTCAACACAATAGAAGAAGAATTGCTACTAAAAGCTCAATGGAAACCATCTTTATTTAGACTTGAAACATAAATAATGTTTTTAGTCAAAGTAGGTACATAATAGCAAATATCCAAATTTAACATAAGCCCACTGGGGAAGGTCAATACATAAGCTCCTACAGCTAATGCAACAACCTTTGCTCCATTTCCAATGCGTAGGTCTGACTATCTCTTATTGACCTGCCTACTGTTCCTTAGGCCCTGCATATTAGTGCATATGTGTGAGCCACAACTGGTATCTAATACCCATATGTTATTATTGAAAATAGTATTAATTTCAATGAAAAAATTCCTAAATTAAATGGGGCATCGTATGCCTTCTTCTTTAAAGACTCCAAGTAAGCCTTATAGTTTCTCTTCCAATGGTCATCCTTGCTACAATTGAAGCATCTCCCCTTTGGAGCAATCTCCTTGGCCTTCTTCTTTGCCACACCTCCCTTAGGCTTCATGGACTTCTTCTTCCTCTTAAGGTTCTTCCTTTTAGAACTTGAAGAGTCCACCAGCATCACAGCCTTACTGTCCTTTTTAACAAATGGCTCAGCTGTTTTGAGCAAGTTAATCAGCTCAGGAATAGTGGTAGAGATTTGGTTCATCCTATAGTTAAGCACAAAATGTGAATAACTATCAGACAAACCGGTTAGAATTAAGTCAATACTTAATTCATGGTCCATCACAAATCCCAAGGTGGCCAACCTCTTAATAAACCCATTCATCTTCAATGCATATTGCACTAGAGATGTCTCTTCAACCATCTTAGTGCGGAAGAGCAACCTTAAAGTTTCGAACCTTTCATAATGTTCTCACTCATCAAAAAACTCTCTTAGATGGTATACTATGGAATTAGCATCCATAACCTCATGCTTCTTTTGCAACTTAGCTGACATAGTAGCAAGCATAATGCAGCTTGGCATCTTACTATCATTGAGATGCTTTTGATATGCCTTCTGAACAACTTCAGAAGCATTAGCAGCAGGGGAATTAGAAAGTGCCTCATCTAGGACATAGTCAATCTTTTCGGATTTGAGAACTTCTCAAATTCCTTAGCCAATCCAAAAAATTTGGCCCAGTCAACTAATTTGATTCCATTAGTAATCGCAAATTCATACTTGTAATGATGATGATTCTAATAACCTAGATGTAAAATAGAACATGTTAGAATGTATATTAAATGCATGTTTATTATGTCTTTAATAAATTGCATTATGACTCCCATTATTTTATTGTGAATCCATAGCCCTCACTATGGACCTGAGAGAACTTATATGGAAGTTCTCCTAGTGGGTCAATATCCAACTAGCTAAGAATAACCTTGAGGCAACTCAATAAGCTATGCTTAGTTTGGTTAGCAGGTATCTAATCCATACCAATTGCATTATTCATGCAACTATTGAATCTTGTGCTATCAAATTATTGATGTGTGCACATACATTGGGCTATCAACTCTTGATATGTGTACATCTCATTTATACAAACTCAACTTCATTTCCAATACACATTAACCTTGGTGCAAATCCAACGAGTTAATAATATCGGTTAAGTCTAACACAATAGTCGTGAAATCTAATTTCAATGGATTGAACATATTCTTATAAAGTGAGCTTGAGGCAACGCAACAATCCTAACTCTAGAAGAACTTTGGTACTCCCCATATTAATGGAAGGCATAAGACTTAATTGTTTATTTCGCAAGGGATTTCTTTGTTAAGTATCATCAAGTTATTATTTCATGCTTTTATATATCATAAGTTCATCACATGGATATATAAAGATAGTTACATTAATTATATGACATGATTATGAATATACTAAAGTCAATCTCTTAAGCCAAAGAGAAATTGATTAGGTCTTACCTAGGTAGATGCATGAATTTACAGCCCAAAATAGAAATCAAATTCCTATTTCTAAGTCTTCTTATTTATGGTACCACCTCCATTACTCCTTGCATCTTTGTATCTTCATTCTATCCTAATCCTATGTAATCTAATTACATATTTCAAATTATAGAAAACCTCAATTTACATTTGAGGGGAATAAAATAAGAAGAGAAATAAATAAGAAAGAAAGAGAGGTAGGGACATGCAAGCCCTATTTACCATAAAACAAAACAATTCCATGCATGCTCAATCACATTGGGCCTAAGTCCATAATCATCCATCATGCCTTTTCATACACCCCTAATATGCATTCTCTAATGTATAAAATAAAAATGACAATTTTGGATTTCAATTTGTAAATCGATTCAACGCTTGAACCGAATTTGCCTACTTGTGTTCTTTCGGTTAATTTAATTTTGTATGTCATTTTAAAGTGGAATTTAATATTTAATTAAATTAAATTAAATTAAATTCCATATTTCTAGAATTAATTCAAAATTAATTCTCCTTAAAATCAGAATATTATGATGTTAAAATTAAAAAATTTAATTTTAATATACATACCAATTTCTAGTCATACTAGAATTACAATTGCACAGCTTAAATTAAATCAACATTAATTTCCAAAAGTTCTAAAATTTTCAGAACTTCAAATCATCATTCTAATCATCTTTAAGTGAGCTTGAGTTCATTAAAATATTTTTGGCACAAGCCAAAATTACTAAGACAAAAGAACCAACACACTTAGACGCTCAAAACGACTCATTCGACATCTAGAATTTATTTTTAAAATTTTAAATTCTTGTAAAATAATTTTGGTATGCATATAAAATCAAAATAACATATTTTTAATCACATAAAAAAATTTCAAGGTGCTAAATAAACATATACAAAAAAATCAAACAAAACAGCCCCACTAGGTGTGCTAAAACAGTTCTATTTTTATGTTTATTTGAAAAATTAATTAAAATAATTTTTAATTAATTATTGGACACTTTCAGAGGCATAAAATATTCTCAATATGTCTATATAATTTTGTCATAATCAAATCATAAGAAAAATATAATCAGCCCCATTAATTAAGCCAAACAACAACACATGTTTATAAACAAGGCAATTTTAGGCATTTTTTATATAAATCCGAAATTAATTATTTGAATCACATTCAAATCATTTTTCAATCAAAATAATCATCCTTAATCATCCAATGATCATATTAGAGAAAGATAAATGTCTAAAACATATTTTACAAATTAATTTCAATTTTTCAAACCCTATTGATCCAAAATCATCAAAACAATGCACTTTCAATTAAAATTACTTTTAAGGGACACAAGGAGGCTCTGATACCAGTGTTGAGTTTTGAAGAATGAATCAGATTCATAAACACAGTGGAAAAATAAAATTTTTAAAACCCAAAACAAAAGATCATACTTGTGCCATTAAAATTAATTTATATAAACTTAGAGGTTAGAAATTATACCTTGTAATTTCTTATTTGATATTCAAAACTTCACTTTGTTGGGTTATAGCAAATCACAACAATCCACACTAGGATGTCTAATGATAATTCACGCGAAGAATGAAGAAAAAACTATCAAAAGAACTGGTTTGAACAAATTTAATGTTTTAGCTTTAACAGTATTCTTGAGAGAATTTTATTGTCTTATGTCTATTTTCTGCCATTTGAAGTCTTTTCTATTTGAATCAAATTCAAAGAAAATATCAAAAGACAAAACTAGAGAAAAAGAAAATGAATGAATAGTAAATTGGCCTAATTAAGGCCAATTCATCCGTTGGCCAATGGAAGGCAGCAACGCCTGCACTGGGCCTGCTGCGAGCTGTTGCTAGGCAGGCTGCTAGCCCATGCATGCCCGTGATCCTCCCGAATTATATTTTTCATGCGATCTCATTGCGATCCAACCTGAAATAATTCTTCTATATTTTGGATCCCATCCAAGACAATTTTACTCATTCTCCATATCTTCAATGCGTGTGACCCATTAGGTTTCTAGTTATGTTGGCCACTTAAATTCAACAATTAATTTAAGCAAGTCATGAATGGTATCTAGCAATACATCATGACCCCCAATTGATTAGAAAGTTAGTGATTTGACTACGAACCTTTTCATAGACAATTTCCGTGCAATTATTCCTTTCACCATTCTATACCCCACTAGGTTCAGAGTATGGACATGTGTCAACTCCCACTAGACTGACTACATCATGTTTAGTCCAAGTAATGTTAGTTCTTATCCTTAAGGCTCATTACCTTATTAGATATGTCATTGAAGATTATCTTTATGACATTTCTGCTCTAGCTAGAGATTTCCAAGTAATGACCACGATAAGAGGCCATTAGTATACATTTTTTCTATCAAAAGTGGTGAATCCTTTATTAGTTACCCAATTACCTTCGAATACCTCAAGTTGTATCCAATCACCACCCTATGAGAAACCTCCCTGAGGCAACAAGGAATAGTATCAAAATACAAAATCAGTATCCAAGATATCCTTGAGTACCTTAAGTCTTAGGATACTTGCACTATTGCTATGATGAGACTATCATTGACATTTTAATAGATTATGCATATGATTGTCTCATAGTTGGTCATCCAATGTACTTAGCTACACTTAGAAAGTATCCATATGTTAACTCTAAACATCTCATGTTTATAGATTATGAGATCTACTACTCGATCTAATCAAGGAGTGTAACATGTGCTAGTCTGTTCAGATTAACAATGTCCCATTTCATTAATCCTATGACTAGGGATAATTTTAACATAATTCCACATGATAAGAATCTCAATATTATGATCTCATCATGATTTCCTTCATACTATGTTATATATCAAGCACTTCACTAATTGATTTAAGATTATTATCAATTCATATATTAAATGAACATCAAATTAATGAAAAAGTCTGTTATTAATCAAATAAATTTGTATAATAAGTGCTAAAGGTGATTTCCTTTAGAGCACTACTCTAATAGAAAATGCACCTAATATATAGAACTATGAAAATGTAAAATTTAATCAAAACTAAGACCTAAGAAACATCTAAAGGGGAAGTTGATTACCTTTATTTGCAACTTTTGATCTTCCATGTTGTAAGCTTATTCTTCTTTGTTTGGCTGTAGCAAACCACAAAAATCCAAAGGTAGGATTTCCTCTAAGAGTATCCATAGAAAGGAAGAAGAAGAAAACCTCCAAGGGTATGGGGTGACAAAAGTCCAAAGTGTTAGCTATAGAAAATTGTCTTATGAAAGAGAAAAATGAGAGGAGAAAAATAACTCTTATTTTTCTTAAGGGTGCAGCCATGAAATTGACTCATTAAAAGGAGTATTTATACTCTTTCTAATCCCTTTTAGGGTTAGAAAAGGAAAAACCCTAATGGTCCCATTTTCCTAAGGTATATGGCCTAATGTTGACCAAGTCAACAATCCTAATCCAAATTGGATTTGGCCCGTTTCTATAACTCTTAAAAAAGGTCCAATTCTCCTTCTCTCGCACTTGGATCTTATTCATAACCCATTTTACATTTTCTTTATTCCCTTTATGCATGTGACTTAATAGGTTTTCTAGTCATGTTGGCAGCCCAAGTCTCGAAAGGAATCCTAATCCAAATAGGATTATACGAGTCAAACACTTTTGACCCATAATTGATTTTTCATTAATTTCTCTTGACTTAGTAGATCATGAGCAACATCTAGAAACATATCATGATCATCCAGTTAATAAGAAAGTCAGGGGTTTGACTTTTAACCCTTCTATAGACAATTATTGTGAAATTCCTCCTTTCACCAAACTATATCTCATTCGTTTCAGAGCATGGACTGTGTGTCAACTCCCACTAGATTGAATAGATCACATCTAGTCCAAATGATATTAGTTCTTATCTATGAGACTTATTACTTTATTAGATACATCCTTGAAGACCTTCTTAAAGACATGTCCACCTTGGCCAAGGATTTCTGAGTAATGATCTCTATAGTAGAGCATAGGTATAACCTCCTTTTATCAGGAGTGGTGAACCTTTATTGACTACTCAACTACCTTCAAATACCTTATGCTATACCCAATCACCATCTTATGAGCAACCTCTGAGAGGCAACAATTAATTGAGGCAAAGAATAGGATTATGTATCCAAGATAACCTTAAGGATATCAAGTCTAAGGATATTTGCACCATCTCTATGATGAGATGGTCACTGACATTGAATAGACATCCATGTGATGGTGTCATAGCAGGTCATTCAATGTACTTGACTACTCTAGCAAGCGTCCTATGTTAACTATAAACATCGCATATCCTCAGCTTATGCGATCAGCTGCTTGACCTAGTAAAAAAGTATAACATGTGCTAGTCTATCCAGATTAACAATATCCTATCTTGTTAATCCTATAACTAGGGATAATTTAGGTGTAAACACAATTGCACATGATAAGGTTCTCATTATCATGATCTCATCATGACTTCCTTCATGTTGTGTTATATACCAAGGATTTCATTAAATGGTTTAAGATCTGTATCGATTCTTATGCAATGAATGCCATAAAATGAAAATATTTTTTATTGATAATAAATTATTACATCAAGTGCCTATGATGATTGCCTTTAGGGCGCCTTTCTAACACATTATGCCATGGAGATATTTTAAAATCCTTTTTAAAACATTCAAATGTGATTCCTTATGACATGATTGAAATCTAGCACACAAGCATATACTAAACATTATATCAGGTCTAGATATTTTCTTTTATAGCCTTACCCTTCTCATCTTTGTCCAACTTTATTGATGTGCTCATTAGAGTTTTGGCTCTCTTGCATCCTTCCATTTCAAACTTTTTTAGTAATTCTTTGGTGTACTTTGATTGGTTGATGAAGATGTCCCATCATGCTCATTTCAAACTCCCTAGTCAGACACTTAGCAAACTTTTGACAAAACAATTCATTAGTAGACCTAAAAATGATATCATCAACATAAATTTGAACAAGTAAAAGGTCATACTTATGTTTTTTGATGAAAAGAGTAGTATCTACATGTCCTTTTGAGAAATTATTTTGCAAATGGAACAAATGATCAAGCTAGCTAGCAAATGCAAATGCTCACATAAATATCTGGGGCAATGTCTGTTAACTTGGTCACAACAAAATGAAATGAGCAAAGCATAAGCATAAGGAATAATGATCATATGTTTTTAATTTTACTTATATCTATATGGTAGTAGTAAATTAAGTGGAATACATAGTATGCATTATGTATATTTGTAATTTGTTACTATGAGTTATTTAGTACTTTAGAGCTTGTTTGATGATTAATCTCACTATGCCACAATCATTTTTAGTAAAGAAAAGTGGTAGCTCATTTTGATTGGCATATAGAAGACATGGAACAAAGGTCACTGGTTGAACCTGATTACTTTCTCTCTCCTTGCATTTCACAAAAATATGAAATCATGTCATCTATAATTTGGACTTATATGTTTGTACATGTATATTTGCTCAGGGTCGGTTCTAAAATGTGTAAATGGATGCAACTTATAAACCTTTAGGCGTAAAGTTTAAGTTTTAATATTTGTAATATATTATGCTTCAGTGAAAATCTCAATGTCAATTTACAGATTCATTGAATGATGTTATAGGGCATGATAAAAAAAATTACTATTAATGTTAACAAGATCTTATGTCGTATTAGTATGCCATGTATGATTATTTGACACACAATTGGTTGTACCTAATTGTTTATGGTGTGATGCTATATATTTTCCATTAAAATGATATTAACCTTATTTTTCATAGACGTTGGCTAGCTACATAAGCAGATAAGAGGGATTATCTTAATTAGGGGATTAATGCAAAATAACACAGTTTAAGGTCAAAAATAGGGTCCCACCTTTGATTTCTCAACTTCTCTTTCTTTTTATCTCTTTCCTTCTTATTTTTCTCTTCTTTTCACTAGAACTTTCTACACAAAAACAACTGCTCACATGTTCAACTCATCTTCTATAGTCAAACCTTAGTTTTAGAAAAAGAAAGTGGGAAAAAAAGAGAGAACTATAGAAAAGAGTCATTTCATACTTTAGAAAGCTTCAAAAGGCTAAGGAAGGCAAAGTAAAGAGAAAAGAGCTATGAAATAGGAGGAAAATATCTTATATAGTTCGGCCATAATGAGGGCAAAGTGACAAGTAAGTTATTTCTTTATTTCTTTTCAAAGTGCAAAGTGGTGTTTTAAGCTCATTTAAATCTTATTTTTGGTGAGAAATATTGAGTTTTGAACATGCATCTCATATATATGGCATCAAAAATATAAAAATTTATCAAAACCATAACCCAAGGAATGCCCTATGTATATTAAAGTCAGATCATTAACCATTTAATAGGAGAAGTAGATTACCTTTATTTGTAACTTTTGATCTTCTAAGTTGTCAGCCTTCCTCCTTAGTTAGGTTGTGTAAACCACAACAATCCATCCTTGGATTGTCTTTAACAAAAATCCATGAGAAGAAATGAAGATGAAAACCACAATGGAGACGGGGTGATAATCAACCTAAGTGCTAGCTATAATGGATTGTCTTGTGAAAGAGATGGAAGAGAGATAACTTTTATTTCTTAAAGTGGTCAGCCATAAAATTAAGCTCTAATCAGGCAATTTATATTTCCTCTAATATGTATTAGAGTAGGATTTCTCAAACCCTAGGTTTTAAGATTTCTATTCAAAATAGAATTGTTGAATCGACCCTATTTGAGACCACAATTGGTGCTCATATTGAAATAGTCATAGTCGTGAATAACATTTCATGCCCATGGAAATCCTTGATAAAAATGGCAGTAGTGCTCACAGACTCATTAGTGATCATGAACTTTATTTTGAATACCTTATATGTGATTATGATACTCACCGCGAGATTACATACACGATCACAAATTTGTTTGGCCCAAAATTTCTCTCTCTAAATTTTGGATCCAATCCACTGCCCATTTCAAATCTCCTTCATTCCTTCTATAGATGTGCCCATTAAGTTTCCAATTATATTAGTAGCTCAAATCATTAGATAATTTCGAGCAGATCACGAGTGATATCCAGTAACACACCATGACCCCCCAATTGATTAGAAAGTCAGTGGCTTGACTATAAACCCTTCCATAGACAATTACTGTGCAATTCATCCTTTCACCAAACTATACCTCATTGGTTCAGAGCATGGATTGTGTGTTAACTCCCATTAGACTTAGTAGGTCACATCTTGTCCAAATGATATTAATTCTTATCAATGAGATTCACTACTCTATTAGACATGTCCTAGAATACCTTTTTCCAGACTTATCCACCTTGGCCAAAGATATATAAGTAATGATCTCTATAAAAGGCTATAGGTATACTCTTCTTTTATTAGGAGTGGTGAATCCTTTATTGACTATTGAACTACCCATGAATACCTAATGTTATATCAATCACCACCCTATAAGCAACCTCTGAGCGGTAAGAAGAAATGGAGTCAAAGTATAGGATTAAGTATTTAAAATAACCTTAAGAATCTCATGTCTGGAGATATTTGCACCATTGCTGTGATGAGACTACTATTGACATTGAATAGATATCCGTGTGATTGTCTCATAATAGGTCATCCAATGTACTTGACTACTCTAGCAAGCATCCACATATTAACTCTAAATATTTCATGTTTTCAGCTTATGAGATTAGTTGTTTGACCTAATCAAGGAGTATAACATATGCTACCCTATCTGGATTAACAATGTTTCATCTTATTAATCCTGTTGAACCTTGAGGGGTATTGCCATTATTTTGATGATAACAAATAAAATAGCAATAATGTATTTAACATACTTGTTTTCTAAGTCTATTAAACAGGGTATGGAATAAGATAGCAAGAATGGAGAATGGAAGATTAATCTTTGAAAGATAAAATTGAAGAAGCAGCATGATTCACACCCGTGACCATATGTGTCACTCCTATGATTAAGCCTAGCGCCAACAAACCAACATTTAAGGTTCACGGCCATGAAGGAAGATAACAAACCGTGAATGAGCATTTAAGTCACGCCCGTGAAAGCAATGTCACACCCGTGAAAAGACGTGACAAATTCTTCCAGAGAGCTTCATGACCAAAGTCACCACTTGGACCACGGCTTGGAAGGTTGTCACGCCCACGAAGATATATGTCACGCCCATGACCAAATATTTCAAAACCTTCCAGAATGCTTCACGGCCAAGGTCACCACTTAAGTCACGACTTGGAAGAACAGTGACGATTGTGACACATAGAGTCACGCCCGTGAAAGATGAAAGAGAAAAATGTCAGGTGTGATTATTAGGGTTGGTGCAACGGATAGTTTCATATTAAATGCATTCTAACGGCTATAATTTGCTATGGAAGTATAAATGTAAGTCATTTATGCATCCAGAAGAAGAGAGTGAACAAGGAGAACAAAAGAACAAGTGAATTGAACATATTTTGAATCAAAACCTTGTTGTAAGCCATTTTGTGCATTTGATATTTATTCTCTGTAAAAGTTTTTTTGCTCATCATTTATTGAGCAATAAAGATTTGTAAATGTTTCTCTCTGTAATCATTTACTAAAGTGAGCTTTGGGCATTTTGGGGTTAAGAGTATAATACTTGTAAGGGTTAGTTGTGTGAGCCTCTAAAACACAAAGAAAGGTTGTTTGTGTGAGCTTGTAAAACACAAGAAAAAGGTTGTTTGTGTGAGCCTATAAAATACAAGGTAAAGGTTGTTTGTGTGAGTTTGTAAAACACAAGGAATTGGTTATTATGTGAGTCATCAAAATACAAGGGATTTCTGGGTTAGGTGTGAGCCATTGTGAGAAACACCATAGTTGGGAGTGAGCTTGTAAAACTCCATTGTGACACTTAGTGTGTTAGTGAAACTCTCAATTGTGCTTGGGGAGAGGAGTAGGGTTTGTTAACACCCGAACCTCTATAAAAATCCTTGTGTCAAATTTTTCTATCCCTACTAAACTTAATTTTTATTTCCGCACTTTAAAGTTAAAGTTTTTAAACTCTAATTCAACCCCCCTTCTTGGCTCAATATTTGGGCAACAATTGGTATCAGAGCTTTGTCTAGCATCGAAGTCTAAAAAGTGCTAGTAAAGATTAAGATATGGCCAGGGAAGGATTCCAAAGTCTCAAACCTTACTTTGATGGAGCAAATTATGCCCATTGGAAGTTTCGGATGGAGACATACCTGGATAGTAAAGGAATTGAAGTCTGGGATAGTGTACGAAAAGCATGGACACCACCAACCAGAATAGAAGCTGATGGTGAAGAAGAAATCTTATCAAGAGATGATTGGACAGAGCCTCAAAGAAGAGCAAATTTCAAAAACAATAAGGCAATGACAATCCTCTCAAGCTCATTAGCCATTGAAGAATGTGGAAGAATACAACACTGCCCAACAGCCTACAGCATGTGGAAGACATTAGAAAATTATTATGAAGGAACTAGAGATTCAACTTATTACTTCAGAATATGAGCTCTTCAAGATGAAATCCAATGAGTCAATCACTTACATGACCAACCATCTTCTAGCTATTATAAATGGAATGAGGAATCTTGGGAAGCATATGAGCTTGGAAGATGTAAACAACAAAATCTTGAGAAGTCTTTCTCTTAAAGACTACGGTTCAAGAGTTGATGGTATAGAAGAAGCAAATGAAGACATGAGCATCATGAATACTAATGTGCTTATTGGAAAACTTCTCACACATGAAATGGCAGTGAAAAGAGATGCAGAGCTTGAAGCAGAGCCAGAAAAAAGAAAGCCTTCAGCACTAAAAAACTCTACTTCAAAATCTCAGAAAGAAAGTGAAAATGATGAAAAAATGAGTAATGATGAGAATGAGGACATTGCTATGCTCTTAAGAAGGCTGAAAAGAATCATTGAGAAGAAAATGAGCAACTCCAGAAAATTCAGGCAAATAAACCACAAACAGAGAACTAAGGAAGAGGTAAAGTGCTATGAATGTGGAAAGAAAGGGCATATTAAACCAGAATGTCCAAGGCTCAAAAAGCATAAGAGCAAATACCAAAGAGACAATGGGGAGAAAGGTCATAAAGCCAAATGGGATGACGAAAGTTCTTCAAGCAAAAACGATGACAATGAAAGCGAAGAGGTCAACCTATGCTTCATGGCTATTGACGATCACATCTTAGATAAGGTAAGATCACTACACTCATACTCTTTCAATAATGATAGTAGTGATAATGATAATGATAGTGATAATGATGATGATGATGATGAGCAAAGCCTTATAGAAGAATTGAATCTAGAACTAGAGAAATATATGAGTAAATTCAGTACTTATAAGAACAACATTTCTAATTTAAAAATCAAAATAGATGTTTTAGAAAAGGAGAACATTAAGCTTAAATCATCTAATGAATCTCTTCAAAAATCATTAGATGAATACTCATCAAGACCCTCAACTAAATCCTTGCTTAAAGAAAATAATACTTTAAAAAATGAAGTTGAGGAACTTAGAAATTCAATTTCAAAATTCCACAAAGGAAAAGAGAGTTTAGATACTCTCATTGTGTCTCAAAGACCACCTTTAATTAGACATGGTCTAGGATTTAAGGAAACATCATTATCTTCTCACAAAACCATTTTTGTTAAGTCTAGTGAACCTCACATCTCCACACTTACTGGAACAGCACCTAGGAATACGTATACTAAACCTTTTATACATAAAAAGAATAATCATGCCTTTATGTATAAGAAGCATGCATCTAAAAAAGTACTAGTTAATCATTACTGTACATGCCATTGTTCTCAAAATTAGTTTAATAGAAATATGACATTCAAAAATATTGTAAGACCAAATAGGAATGTTAGACCTAAACAATGTAATTATTGTATGAAAATGGGTCACATAAATAAACATTGTTGGATAAGGAAGGCTTATTGGGAACCTTCATGTGCTAACCCCCAAGGACCCAAGCACATTTGGGTACCTAAAAATCATACTTGAATTGTGATTCTATAGGTATGCCTCAAGTCTACAATAAACAAAAATGCTTGGCTAGTAGACAGTGGATGCTCAAGGCATATGACAGGAGACAAAGAACTCTTCAATGAAATCAAAAGTATTGATGGAGGTAAAGTTACCTTTCGAAATAATGCTAAGGGTAAGGTAATTGGCATTGGCTCTATTGGTACAAATGGTACTACTTTTATTAAAGATGTCTTACTTGTTGATGGCTTGAAACATAAATTGTTGAGTGTTAGTCAATTATGTGATAAAGGAAACAAAGTAACTGTTGCCCAGATATTAAGCCAAAAAGGGGGGGTTGAATTGGAGTTTCAAAAAATTAAACTTTAAAGTGCAGAAATAAATAATTAATTTTAGGAGGGATAGAGAAATTTGACACAATGATTTTTATAGAGGTTCAGGTATTAACAAACCCTACTCCTCTCCCCAATCGCAATTGGGAGTTTCACTAACACACTAAGTGTTACAATGGAGTTTTTACAAGCTCACTCCCAACTATGGTGTTTCTCACAATGGCTCACACCTAACCGAGAAATCCCTTGTGTTTTAATGGCTCACACAATAACCAATTCCTTGTGTTTTACAGGCTCACACAAACAACCTTCACTTTGTGTTTTTACAGGCTCACACAAACAACATTTTAATTTGTGTTTTAAAGGCTCACACAACTAACCCTTACAATTGTTCTACTCTTAACCTAGAAATACCCAAAGCTCACTTGAGTAATGATTATAGAGAGAAACACTCACAAATCTTAATTTCTCAATAAATGAAGAGTAAAAAGATTTTTACAAAGAATAGATTTTGTTATCAAAGTATTGAATGTACAAATAGCTTGTAATAAGATTTTGATTCAAAGAATATGCTATCCTCTTGTACTAAATGCTTAAATGACTTCCATTTATACTCCCATGGCTGATTATAGCCGTTGGGGTGCATTAAATACGAAACTAGCTGTTGTACCAACCAAATAATCGCGCCTGACATTTTTCTCTTTCATCATTCACGGGTGTGACTATGTTTGTCACGGGTGTGACATTTCTTCCCAAGCCGTGACTGAAGTGGTGACCTTGGTCGTGAAGCTCTCTAGAATGTTTTGACACATTAAGTCATGTGCGTGACATACACATTCACAGGCGTGACAAACTTTCCAGCCGTGATCCAAGTGGTGACTTTGGTCGTGAAGCTCTCTAGATGAAAATGACATGAACATTCACGGGTGTGACAGTTTTATTCACGGGCATCACTAAAATGTCCTCTTCATAGTTTGTTTTTCCTTCATGGTCGTGAACTTCAAATGTTGGTTTTGGTAACGGTTAGCTCCTTCACGGGCGTGACACATATAGTCACAGGCATGAATATGCTACTTCCTTAATTTTGTCTTTCAAGGATTATTCTTCCAATCTCCATTCTTGCTATTTTATTCCATGTTCTATTTAATAGACTTATAAAACAAGTTTGTTAAATACAATATTGCTATTTTATTTGTTATCATCAAAATGACGGAAATACCCCTCAAGGTTTAACAATCTCCCCTTTTTGATGGTCACAAATAATCTAGCAATATGTGCTTTTGAGAAGTCTCCCCCTCAAAATATACTTAGGATAAAAAATTTATAAAATGCAAGAATTGTAAAGAATGATGTAGCATTGAAATAAACTTAACTAGATTTTAAGTATATGCAAGTTATATGATAAGTATATCCAATATATACCATAATTCCTTTTGAAGGCATGAAGTATATGTAAGGTATACTTAAGGTATATCATGGCATATTTATTTTTGTAACTTGCATGAAGGTATATGCAAAGTATACTTAAGGTATATCTAATGTGTATAAGGCTTAATGTCTCAATTTTATACTTTGCATATGAATTTTTGAATCAAGGTTTCTAATCCCTTTTAATCTATTTCTGTCATATCCACTAATTTTGACCTAAGTCACGCGAGTTGTTAAATCGACTCGTTGGGTTGACCAAAGTCTAAATTTGGATTTTTATCGAAAAATAATGAAAATAATGACAATTAGGTATGGAAAATACCTAATAAAGTGGTCTAAATATTTAAAGATGTTAAATTTCGGTAAAGGATTAAATTGCGAATTTTGAAAAGTTTAGGGGTCAATTTGCAATTTATCGAAAATTGGAGGATTTAAAGGGGATAATCATAAATTAAATGCATGAATTGGGACAAAAAATGCATATGGAGGCCAGCCACACCAAGTGACACATTTTTAGAAGTCAATTGACATACATGAATTAGAAATTAATGAAAAGTTTCTAGAAAATGCTTAGGTGTCTCCAATAATTATGTAATTTTGTCACTTTATTCTTAAGTGCTTATCCTTTCTTAATTATCACCATTGATCTAGAATTTTTCCATCATTAAGTATCTCCCACGTTTCTTGAAGTCCAATACACCAAATGGCAAAGTTTAATAAGCTAATGAAGATACATGCATATGACATTAATTAAGGTTTCTAGAATATGACTTATGTGTCCCCCATTTTAATGACTTTTGTCACTTTGTTCTTGATTGCTTCTTTCTCTTCCTTATCCATTTTTCATTGAGGAAAATTCTGTTCTCTCAAATCAGCCACGTTTTCCCTTCTTCCTCCATAGCTAAAGCTTGATTTTAGAAAGAGAAAGTGAGAAAAGAGAGAAAAAGTAAGGTAAAATCCCATTCTCATGCTTAAGGAAGCTTAAGAGAGTAAGGAGAAAGGGAGAAAATTAGGTTTATGAATTTTAATAATCTGTTTATGAACTTTAGGAACTCAAAGTGACAAGGATTTGGCTCAAAGGAGCAAAGGAAAGGAGAAAGAAAAGTAAAGAGAAAGAAAAGAGAAAAAGAGAGGTTTGTGCATAATCTAAGGCAATAGCCTATTTTAATTTTTTTTAATTGCATAATTTAATTATTTGGCATGTTGATGAGTTTGAATTAATATTAATTGTGATGAAAAATCTTGGGGATGCATGTTTGCTAGACTTAGGATTTAATTTGGTAAAAATTGAATGTGATTGGTTGGTATGTTCTTTGCTGGAAATTGATGAGCAGTGTTCACTTAAATTGTTATAACTTATTTTCTGGAACTCGGTTTTGCATGTTGTTTGTTGGTTTTGAAAGATGAGCCATAGGACTATAACTTTCATTTAGACCATAAAATCTGAATATGTCTGTAAGTTTCCAGAAAAATTCATAAATTTCAAACATAGAATCTGTCCAGAAATTCTGGGCAGAATTGTTAGTAATGAGCAGTAAGTACTTAAACTTTTATAACTTGAGTTCTGGAGCTTGGATTTGTGTGTTATTTGTTTTGTTTGAAAGCTAAGACATAATGCTATAATTTTTATTTAGACAATAATATCTTAATATGTCTGTAAGTTTCCAGAAAAATTCATAAAGTTCCGACTAAGAATCTGTCTAGGAAATTCCGGGCAGAATTGTTTAGTGACCAGTCAGTGGTAATTTTATCATATCTTTTGATACAGAACTCAGAATTAAGTTATTCCAGTTTCATGTTAAAGCTAAGATACAGATCTAAAATTGGTAAGAAGACCTAGAATCTAAATTCAGAACTTAACAGGACCAAAATTAAGGTCCAAGACTGAGAATAGAATCTGCCAGTGGCAGGACAGCATATGAGATGAGGAATGAAATGAGTAAAATGATGTGGACCTTGTTATATTATGTAAATATTATTCTGATTGAGTGATTATGTAATTATTTTGAGACATTAAATGCATGAAAAGTGTGAATATAATTGTTGTGAATTTTAATGAGATTGTATAAGCCCTAGAACACCGAACCAACTTAGGATAGTTTGGCATGCCAAATAGGGGGGGAGTATGATGAAAATGATTAAATCCATTAATGGTATGATTATCTACGCCGGGTTTGGCATTGCTGTTTATGCCGGGTATGGCATTATTATCTACGCCGAGTTTGGCACGGTTATCTACGCCGAGTTTGGCACGGTTATCTACGCCGGGTTTGGCACGGTTATCTACGCCGGGTTTGGCACTTATATGCGCACATCATATTGCCCGGGTGGCACTCCTAAGTGCCGGGATGGAAAATCCGTTATCCTAGTTAGTGGTTCATAGGTGTCTTGGGCATAAATAAGGACATAAATAAAGAAATTGTGGAACATAAATGAATTATTGGAATTTAAAATGAAATTACGAATTGTGACATGGAAAATAAAAGAAATAATGACTTGTAACATGATTGATTATGACATGTTATATATAATGATGTTTTAGTAAAGTAAACAAGTATGAGATAAAAGAATATGATCAGATGTTTATACATGCTATAATACCATGATATGTATATTTGCATGAGAATATGATTAAGCATGAGTTGATATATGATAATGCATGATTGCATAAAATAGTTTATTGCCTTATTTATATGCACCACTAAGCCAAGAGCTTAGCGTGAGAGTTTCTCTCGCGCAGGTATAGCAAAGAATAAGGAGACAGTAATAAATAAAGCTAGCGGCGACCTGATCCAGTAAAGCAGCATATTTGAACCACCGTGGGTCACACATCTGTTGTATTTATGTTTTTAAATTTTATTTTGTAGTATTTGTAAAATAAATGGTACACTTTATAAAGAAGATGTTATTAAATAAAATGTATTTTTATCTTTAATATTATGACTTTTCTTTTATGCTGCAAAGTAAATAAATAGTAAATTAAAAAAAATGAATGATTTTCATGTCTACAAAAATTTAATAATGATCTTTTAACCGATGAAGTAAGAGGTAGCACTCCTTTATTCGAGCACGAGTTGCTGGGGTGAGGGGGTGTACCATGGTACAATTGGTAGTCTCTTACTGAGGCTAAAGGGAGGTTGAGGGTTCGACCCTTGACTCCAACAACCTACTGCGCAGACTGGCTGGACTGGGCTGGCAGTGATGGGTTGGGGGTATTGGGCCATGGACCCCGGCAGCCCGTTGGTCTCAGTGAGACGGCGGGTCCAGTCGTTGCCTGAGCGACTCGGGGGCTGGAGCCGTTACAATTTCATTGTCAATTCATAATTCAATTTTAATTTTTGATTCAAAATTCATTTACCTTAATATATATTGCTAGTTTCTCCTTATATTGCTAGTTTGATACCATTTTCCCTATAATATATTGCTAGTTTTCTCCCACTTTTGTCATCAATCAAAAAGGATATAAAGATATCAATGAGGTAAACAAAAGCAAATATATTGAATAAAGGAAAAAATACAAACAAAGTTAAATAAAGTTCATAAAGGAAATTGAAAATTTCCTATACAACAACAAACATAAAAGAAATAAACAAGCAAAAAACAAGAAAATTTAGGCTACAATCTAGCCTAACTCCTAGTCGGACATCCTATCTCGAAGCCTAGCAACTTCAGCCTTAAGGCTGTCCATCCGAGACTGCATGAAGTCTTTGAGGTTCTCCATCCTCTCATCCATTGAAGTCTGCAGCTGCTCAAAATGTGGTGCCAAGAGGTTAACCACATCCAACGCTAAAGTCAGTGTGGAAGCTGAGGACTGTCCGATGTCTTGCTCAGCTACTGGAGGTGCTTTCTCAACCCAAGCCCTCTTCTTCTGCTGGACTCCTTGAAGGCCTACTTTAAAGTCATCTGTGTCATTGTCTTCCCAGATGATCTCCCCAGCAGTGTCGGTGAAGCGGTAGAAAATATCGTTCTCGAAAACGATTCCGACAGCCGCTTCCATCTTTATGAAGGACTCGACATCCAAGCGATCTCGAGGATGTCCAGGGATGAGGTTGAAATGATGCTCATCCAGCTTCAGATATTCAAGCTTCACGGCTATGTGGGTGACATATGCACCAATCAAGATATCTCTCGTGGGCTTGGTGGCAATGGATAGAAGATGGTTTCAAACCGTCTAGAGAGTGCCACGGTGAGTCCTCTGCGAGCCATTTCAAATAGGAAGAGCTCCGACTTCCTGATAGTCCCGTTGCTTTCTCCTCTAGTGAATATGCTATAGGTCAGGAACCTATGCAAATACTTATGCATTGGGGACCTGAGATAAGTCCTCTTTGTCTTTTTGACATCCCAGCTATAATCGGTGCCAAAATGAGTCCATGTTCGAGGGGCAGAGAATTCTACCTCACTGTCATTTAGGATGCCATCTGATGGTAAGTCGAACAATTCTCCAAATTCAATGGCACTGAGGGTGTTGGGTTTGTCACACAGTTGGAATTTCACCACTCCAGTAGGTGATACTTGCAGAGTGCTGAGGAATTCCAGTGTTAGCTCCCTCAAGGTTGGCTGGTGAATCTCCACAAATTCTTTCAAATGACAGGCTTGGAGTTGCTATGTCAAAGTCGTTTCAAGCCCTAAAGTTCGGACTGTCTGCCATTCGAAGGACCTTGATGACAATAGAGGTCTCGTCTTCAAAGTAGAGTACCGAGGATGGCATTGCTCTAGAATACAGTTCATGAGGTAATCTGCATACCTCCTCGGAGCATGGGACTTTTTTCTCTTTCCCTTGGATGAAACAGTCTCCATTTGATTTGAGGAAATAGGTTTCTGATGGATTGGAAAATATTTGACATAAATTTTTTTATGGAAACCCTAAAAATGTATGATTTTTGAAGAAGATTTGAACTTTTAGTGGTATTTATAGGAAACATTTGAGACTTGGGGGCCGGAATCTTCAATGTCTCAATGAATGTGTGTAAATGAGAGCGGTTTTGGGAGTTAGAGAGTTGAAATGAGAAATATAACCGGCTGCTCTTTTATATACTCGATATATTCACAAGCGTGAAGTGTGTTTTCACGGGCGTGAATGGTTTGCTGAAGGAGTGTTCCACTCATGAATGAAGCCGTGAATAAGTTCACAGTCGTAACCTTTGAATTTCATGGCCATGAATGATGAACTGTCACGGGGGTGAAATAATAGTCACGGGCGTGAAATGTTGAATTTCACTACTTATGCCCGTGAAGCAAGTCGTGACTCAAAGCATCAACGCTTCTGTGAGTTTTAGGGTGTAATAGTTCACGGGCGTGAAATGCTCTTTTCACGGGCGTGAAATGCTCTTTTCACGGGTGTGAAATGCTCTTTTCACGGGAGTGAATGAAGCCGTGAAAATAAGCTTCACCACTTGAAGTCGTGAACCATGTCGTAAATCAAGTCGTGAACGACACTGCATCTTTTGGCTATTTAAGTCACAAGCGTGAACATATGTCACGGGCGTGACACCCTTTAATTTACATCAAATAAAATTAAGTCGTAAAAACAAGACTAAATCATTTCAATAAAGATTATATCCATTAAAACATAAATTTTCATCAAAATTTCTATCTTATATCTAGTGATATGATACAAAAATAACATCATCAATCATAATTTAGCAATCACAAGGTTAATCCATCAATCATACCAAGTTCTCTTCTAATGAAATTAAATCTTTCCTCATTTAGAGACTTAGTAAAAATGTCTGCTAATTGTTTTTCTGTGCTTATAAATTCTAATGCAACATCTCCATATTGAACATGATCTCTAATAAAGTGGTGTCTAATGTCAATATGTTTACTTCTTGAGTATTGAATAGGATTCTTTGAAAGATTTATAGCACTTGTATTGTCACATTTAATAGGTATATAGTTCATCTCATGACCATAGTCCTTAAGTTGTTGTTTCATCCAAAGAATTTGAGTGCAATAACATCCAGTTGATACATATTCTGCTTCAGCAGTTGAGAGAGCAACTGAAACTTATTTCTTGCTAAACCAAGAAACTAAGCATTCTCCAATGAAGTGACAAGTATCTGAAGTACTTTTTCTATCTAAAAGACTACTAGCATAGTCTGCATCTAAATATCCTATAATATAAAATGATGAATTTCTAGGATACCATAAACCTAGATGCAATGATCCATGTAAATATATTAAAAATCTTTTTACTGCATTTAAATGAGATTCTTTAAGACATGATTGAAATCGTGCACACAAGCAAACACTATACATTATGTCGGGTCCAGAAGCACTAAGATATAAAAGTGATCCGATCATACCTCTATAAAGCTTTTCATTAATGCTCTTACCCTTTTCATCCTTGTCCAATTTTGTTGATATGCTTATAGGATTCTTGGCATTCTTGCATCCTTCCATACCAAATTTTTTAATTAAATCTTTGGCATATTTGGATTGGTTGATGAATATGCCCTCATTGCTTTTCTTTATTTGTAGACCAAGGAAATACTTAAGCTCTCCCATCATGTTTGTTGCCCAAATATTAGACCAAGAAGGGGAGTTGAATTGGAGTTTCAAAAAATTAAACTTTAAAGTGAGGAAATAAATAGTTAATTTTAGGAGGGATAGAGAAAATCAGAGACAAAGATTTATAGATGTCGGGTGTTAACAAACCCTACTCCTCTCCCCAATCGCAATTGGGAGTTTCACTAACACACTAAGTGTTACAATGGAGTTTTACAAGCTCACTCCCAACTATGGTGTTTCTCACAATGGCTCACACCTAACCCAGACAACCCCTGTGTTTTAATGGCTCACACAATAACCAATTCCTTGTGTTTTACAGGCTCACACAAACAACCTTCACTTTGTGTTTTACAGGCTCACACAAACAACCTTCACTTTGTGTTTTACAGGCTCACACAAACAACCTTCACTTTGTGTTTTACAGGCTCACACAAACAACCTTTTAATTTCTGTTTTGGAGGTTCACACAACTAACCCTTACAAGTGTTATACTCTTAACCCAGAAATACCCAAATCTCACTTGAGTAATGATTACAGAGAGAACCACTTATAAATCTTAATTTGCTCAAATATGAGGAGCAAAAAGATTTTTACAGATAATAGATTTGTTCTCAAAGTATGAAAGTACAAATAGCTTGTAATCAGAATTAAATTCGAAGTATATGTTATTCTTTTGTTATTCTCTTCATTCTCTTGTTCTTAATGCATAAATGACTTCCATTTATACTCCCATGGCTGAATATAGCCGTTGGGGTGCATTAAATAAGAAACTAGCCATTGTACCAACCAAAAAATCGCACCTGACATTTTTCTCTTTCATTGTTCATGGGCGTGACTATGCTTGTCACGGGGGGTGACAGTTCTTCCCAAGCCATGATTGAAGTGGTGACCTTGGTCGTGAAGCTCTCTGGAATGTTTTGACATATTGAGTCACGGGCATGACATACTCATTCACGGGCGTGACAATCTTCCCAGGTCGTGACTGAAGTGGTGACCTTGGTCGTGAAGCTCTCTATAATGTTTTGACATATTGAGTCACGAGCGTGACATACTCATTCATGGGCGTGACAATATTCCCAGCCGTGATCCAAGTGGTGACTCTGGTCGTGAAGCTCTCTGGATGAAATTGCATGAATCTTCACGGGGGTGACACCTTTATTCACGGGGGTGACTGAAATGCTTACTTCACGATTTGTTTTTCCTTCATGGCCGTGAACTTCAAATGTTGGTTTTGGTAACGGTTAGCTTCCTTCACGGGAGTGACTCATAGAGTCACGGCAGTGAACATGCTACTACTTGAATTTTGTCTCTTAAGGATTATTCTTCCAATTCTCCATTCTTTCTATTTTAATCCATGTCCTGTATAATATTCTTACAAAAACAAGTATGTTAAATACAATATTGCTATATTATTTGTTATCATCAAAATGACGGAAATACCCCTCAAGGTTAACAATCTCCCCCTTTTTGATGGTGACAAATAATATAGCATTATGTGATTTTGAGAAGTCTCCCCTTCAAAATATGCTTAGGATAAAGATTATAATGTGCAAGAATAGTAAATAATGATGTAGCATTAAACTAGATTTTAAGTATATGCAAGTTATATGAGAAGTATATCCAATACATACCATAATTCCTTTTTAAGATATGAAGTATATGTAAGGTAAATTTAAGGTATATCATGGCATATTTTTATTTGTAACTTGCTTTAAGGTATATGCAAAGTATACTTAAGTTGTATTTAAGGTATATAAAGCTCAGTTTTATATACTTTGGATATGAAATTTTGAATCAAGATTTTTAATCCATTTCAAAGTCCAATCACTTTTTGATTCAAAATTATTATATTGCTAGTTTGATACCATTCTCCCTTATCATATATTGCCTATGAAATTTTGAATCAAGATTTTTAATCCATTTCAAAGTCCATTCACTTTTTGATTCAAAATTCTTATATTGCTAGTTTGATACCATTCTCCATTATCATATATTGCCTATCATATATTGCTAGTTTTCTCCCCCTTTTGTCATCAATCAAAAAGGATATGAAGATTGAAGTAAACAAAAGCAAATATATATATATATATCATAAAGGAAAGGATACAAACTAAGTTAAAATATTCAGAAAGGAAATTTAAAATTTCCTACACAAACAAACAGAAATATAACAATCAAGCTAAAAAATAAGAAAATCTAGGCTACACTCTAGCCTATCTCCTAGCCAGACATCCTATGACGAAGCCTAGCTACTTCAGCCTCAAGGCTGTCCATCCGAGACTCCATGAATTCCTTGAGGTTCTCCAATCTCTCATCCATCGAAGTCTGCAGCTGCTCAAAACGTGGTGCAAAGAGGTCAACCACCTGCTGCGCTAAGGACGGTGTGGAAGCTGAGGATTGTCCGATGTCCTGGTCGGCTGCTGAAGGTGCTTCCTCAACCCGAGCCCTCTTTTTCTGCTGGACTCCCTGGAGGCCTACTTTAAAATCCTCCGTGTCATTATCTTCCCAGATAATCTCCAGAGCAGTGTCAGTGAAGCGATAGAAGATATCATTCTGAAAAACGATTCTGACAGCCGCTCTCATCTTGATGAACGACTCGTTATCCAAGCTATCTCGAGGATGTGCAGGATTGATGTTGAAGTGATGGTCATCTAGCTTCAAATAATTGAGCTTCACTGCAATATGGGTGACATATGCCCCAATCAAAATATCTCATGTGGGCTTGATGGCAATGGAGAGAAGATGGTTAGCAAACCATATGGAAAGTGCCACTGTAAGTCCTCTCTGAGCCATCTCAAATAGGAAGAGTTCTGACTTCCTGATAGTCCCGTTGCTTTCTCCCCTAGCAAATATGCTATAGGTCAGGAACCTATGAAAATACCTATGCACTGGGGTCCTGATATGTGTGCTCTTTGTTTTCTTGACATCCCAGCTACAACCAGTGCCAAAATGTGTCCAGGCTGGAGGGGCAAAGAATTCTACCTCAATATCATTTAGGATGCCCTTAGATGGTAGGCTGAACAATTCCCCAAACTCGATGGCACTGAGTGTGTTGGGATTGTTGCAGAGTTGGAATTTCACCACTCCAGTAGGTGAAACCTGCAAGGTGCTGAGGAATTCCAGCATTGGCTCCCTTAGAGTCGGCTGATGAATTTCAACAAAATCTTTGAGATGACAGGCTTGTAGTTGCTCTGTCATAGCCGTCTCAAGCCCGAGACTTCGGACTGTCTGCCAATCGAAGGACCTTGATGACAAAAGAGGTCTCTTCTTCAAAGTTGCATACCGAGGATGGCAATTCTCCGAAATGCGGTTCATTAGGTAATCTGTATACCTTTTAGGTGCATAGGGCTTCTTTCTTTTACCTTTGGATGAAGCAGACTCCATTTTTGAAGAAATTTTTTGTTGATAGAGTTGGAAATATTTTTGACAGAAAATTTGATGTAAAATCCTAGAAATGTATGATTTTTGCAAAAGATTTGAACTTTTGGTGGTATATATAGGGAAAGTTCAAGTCTTTGGGGCCGGAATCTTCAATGTCTCAATGAATGAGAGTAAATGAGAGTGGTTTTGGGAGATGGAGAGTTGAAATGAAGGTTGTAACCAGCTGTTCTCTTATATATTCGATACAATCACGGGCGTGAATTCTGGTTTCACGGGCGTGAATGCTCATGTTCACGGTTTGCTGAAGGAGTGTCCCACCCGTGAATGAAGGCGTGAATAAGTTTGCGAGAGTGATATTTGAATATCACGGGCGTGAATGATCATCGGTCATGGGGGTGAACCAATGGTCACGGGCGTGAAACATTGAATTTCACTACTTATGCCCGTGAAGCAAGCCGTGACACAAGGCGTGAAGGCTTCTGTGAGTTTTGGGGTGTAATTATTCACGGGAGTGAAAAATCATCACGGGCGTGAAAGTCTCTTTTCACGGGCGTGACTCAAGCCGTGAAAATGAGTTTCACCACTTGAAGCCGTGAATAATGTCGTGAACCAAGTTGTGAACGACACTACCTCTTTGGGCCATTTAAGTCACGGACGTGATTATATGTCACGGGCGTGATTCCCCTAAAATTTTCATTAAATTAAAATTAAGTCCTATAACAAGTCTAAATCATTTCAACAAAGATTCTACTTCTTCAAACGTGAATTCTCATCAAAATTTCTATCTTCTAACTTGTGATATGATTTAAGATCAATAATTAAAATTTCATATTGTTGCAATCACAAGGTTAATCCATCAATCATACCAAGTTCCCTTTTAATGAAATTAAATCTTTCCTCATTTAGAGACTTAGTGAAAATATCTGCTAATTGATTTTCTGTGCTTATAAATTCTAATGCAACGTCTCCATATTGAACATGATCTCTGATAAAGTGGTGTCTAATGTCAATATGTTTGCTTCTAAAGTGTTGAATAGGATTCTTTGAAAGATTTATAGCACTTGTATTATCACATTTTATAGGTATATGGTTCATCTCATGTCCATAGTCCTTAAGTTGTTGTTTCATCCAAAGAATTTGTGTACAACAGCATCCAACTACTACATATTCAGCTTCAGCAGTTGAGAGAGCAACTAAAACTTGTTTCTTGCTAAACCAAGAAACTAATCATTCTCCAATGAAGTGACAAGTACCTGAAGTACTTTTCCTATCCAAAAGGCTACCAGCATAGTCTGCATCTGAATATCCTATAATATAAAAAGACAAATTCCTAGGATACCATAAACCTAGATGCAATGATCCATGTAAATATCTTAAAATTCTTTTTACAGCATTTAATGAGATTCTTTAGGACATGATTGAAATCATGCACATAAACAAACATTATACATAATATCGGGTCTAGAAGCAGTAAGATATAAAAGTGATCCAATCATACCTCTATAAAGCTTTTCATTAATGCTCTTACCCTTTTCATCTTTCTCCAATTTTGTTGATGTGCTTATAGGAGTCTTGGCATTTTTGCATCATTCCATACCAAATTTCTTGATTAAATCTTTGGCATATTTGGATTGGTTGATGAATATGCCCTCATTGTTTTGCTTTATTTGTAGACCAAGGAAATACTTAAGGTCTCCCATCATGCTCATTTCAAATTCCCTAGTCAAGCACTTAGCAAATTCTTGACAAAGCAACTCATTAGTAGAACCAAATATTATATCATCAACATAAATTTGAACAATTAGTATATCATGCTTATGCTTTTTGGTGAATAGTATAGTGTCAACATTTCCCTTTGTAAAGTTATTTTCTAATAAAAAAGAACTTAGTCTCTCATACCAAGCTCTTGGAGCCTGTTTTAAACCATACAAAGCTTTTGAAAGTTTAAAAACATGATTTGGCAAATCATAGCTTTCAAAACCTGGTGGTTGTTCTACATACACTACTTCATCTATATAACCATTTAGAAATGCACTTTTCACATCCATTTCAAAAAAGTTTGAAATTCATGTGACATGCATATGCTAAGAGTATTCTTATAGCTTCTAATCTAGCTACAGGTGCATATGTTTCATCATAATCACTCTTTTGAGCTAAGAAAATTACCCAAGTAAATCTAGAGTAATCATCTACGATGACAAATGCATAATGTTTTCCTCCTAAGCTAGCAATTCTAGTAGGTCGAAACAAGTCTAAATGCAGGAGTTGAAGAGGTTTTGAAGTACTTACTATATTTTTGGCTTTGAAAGATGACTTGTGTTGTTTTCCTCTTTGACAAGGATCACATGTCTTGCCTTTTTCATATTTAACTCTTGGTAATCCTTTTACTAGCTCTCCCGTGCTGAGACTTTGTATTAAGTCCATGTTAGCATGACCAAGTCTTCTATGCCACAGCCAAGATTCATCACTAGTAGTCACAAGACACTTAGAGGAATGGTTAGATAGTTCATATAAGTTTATTATGTATGTATTGATATCTCTATTTCCTTTAAATATTTCTTGACCATCGATAGAGATTACAAGACATTCATTTGAAGTAAAAATTACTTTGTTTCCTTTATCACATAATTGACTTACACTTAGCAAGTTATGTTTCAAGCCATCAACAAGTAAGACATCTTTAATAAAAGTAGTACCATTAACACCAATAGAACCAATGCCAATTACCATACCCTTTGCATTGTTTCCAAAGGTAACTTTACCTTCATCAATACTTTTGATTTGATTGAAAAGTTCTTTGTCTCCTGTCATATGCCTTGAGCATCCACTGTCTACTAGCCACGCATTTTTGTATATTGTGGACTTGAGGCATACCTATAGAATCACAAATCAAGTATGATTTTCAGGTACCCAAATGAGTTTGGGTCCTTGAGGGTTAGCACATGAAGATTCCCAATGAGCCTTCCTTATCTAGCAATGTTTATTTATGTGATCCATTTTCATACAATAATTACATTGTTTAGGTCTAAACTTGCTTTTTGGTCTTACATGGCATTTAAATGCCATAATTCTGTTAGACTGACTTTGAGAACAATGGCATGCACAATCATGATTAATTTGCGTTTTTCTAGATGCATACTTCTTATACATAAAGGCATGATTATTCTTTTTCGGTATAGAGGGATTAATATGCTTATTTCTTGGTGCTTTCTTAACAGGTGTGGAGATGTTAGGTTCTTTAGACTTAACAAATGTAGTTTTGTTAGAAGATGATGATGTGTCCTTAAATCCTAAACCATGTCTAATTAAGGGTGATCTTTGAGACACAATGAGAGTATCTAAGCTCTCTTTACCTTTGTGAAATTTAGAAATGGAATTTCTAAGTTCCTCAACTTCATTTTTGAAAGTATTATTTTCTTTTAACAATGAAGTTGTTGAGGGTCTTGATGAATATTCATCTAATGACTTTTGAAGAGATTCATTAGATGATTTAAGCTTTATGTTCTCTTTTTCTAAACCATCTATCTTATTTTTCAAATTAGAGATATTATTTCTCTAGGTACTAAATTTAGTTATATATTTCTCTAATTTTATATTTAATTCTTCTATTAGGCTTTGCTCATCATTATCATCATCACTATCACTATTACTATCATTATCACTACTATCATTATTGAAAGAGTATGAGTGTAGTGATCTTGCTTTGTCCGAGATGTGATCCTCAATAGCCATGAAGCATTGGTTGACCTCTTCACTTTCATTATCATCTTTTTCACTTGAAGAGCTTTCGTCATCCCATGTGGCTTTATGACCTTTCTCCCCATTGTCTCTTTGGTATTTGCTCTTGTGCTTCTTGAGCCTTGGACATTCTGGTTTGATATGTCCTTTCTTTCCACATTCATAGCATTTTACCTCTTCCTTACTTCTATGTGTGTCATTAGAAGTTTGTTTGAGGTTTCTTTGCCTGAATTTTCTGGAATTGCTCATTTTCTTCTCAATGATTCTTTTTAATCTCCTTGAAAGCATAGCGATGTCCTCATTTTCATCATCACTCATCTCTTCTTCATCTTCACTTTCTTCTTGAGATTTTAAAGTAGAGGCTTTGAGTGCTAAGGGCTTTCTTTTCTCTGGCTCTGCTTCAAGCTCTATATCTCTCTTCACTATCATCTCATGTGTGAGAAGTTTGCCAATCAGCACATCAGTATTCATGATGCTCATATCTTCATTTGCTTCTTCTATGCCAGCAACTCTTGAACCATAGTCTTTAAGAGGAAGACTTCTCAGGATTTTATTGTTTACATCGTCCAAACTCATATGCTTCCCAAGTTTCCTCATTCCATTTATAATGGATAGAAGTCGGTTGGTCATGTCAGTGATTGACTCATTGGATTTCATCTTGAAGATCTCATATTTTGAGGTTAGAAGTGGAATCTTCTTGGATTTGACTTGCTTAGTTCCCTCATGACAGTTCTCCAATGTCTTCCACATGCTATATGTTGTTGAGCAGTGTTGTATTCTCCCACATTCTTCAATAGATAATGAGCTTGATAGGATTGTCATTGCCTTCTTGTTTTTGAAATTTGCTCTTCATTGAGGCTCTGTCCAATCATCTCTTGATAGGATTTCTTCTTCACCATCAGCTCCTCTTCTGGTTGGTGGTGTCCATTCTTTTCGTACACTATCCTAGACTTCAATTCCTTCACTATCCAAGTATGTCTCCATCCTAAACATCCAATAGGCTTAATTTGCTCCATCAAAGTAAGGTTTGAGACTTTGGAATCCTTCACTGGCCATATCTAACTCTTTACTAGCGCTTTTTAGGCTTCGATGCTAGACAAAGCTCTGATACCAATTGTTGCCCAAATATTAGACCAAGAAGGGGGGTTGAATTGGAGTTTCAAAAAATTAAACTTTAAAGTGCGGAAATAAATAGTTAATTTTAGGAGGGATAGAGAAAATCAGACACAAAGATTTATAGAGGTTCGGGTGTTAACAAACCCTACTCCTCTCCCCAATCGCAATTGGGAGTTTCACTAACACACTAAGTATAACAAGTGTTATACTCTTAACCCAGAAATACCCAAAGCTCACTTGAGTAATGATTACAGAGAGAACCACTTATAAATCTTAATTTGCTCAAATATGAGGAGCAAAAAGATTTTTACAGATAATAGATTTTTTCTCAAAGTATGAAAGTACAAATAGCTTGTAATCAGAATTAAATTCGAAGTATATGTTATTCTTTTGTTATTCTCTTCATTCTCTTGTTCTTAATGCATAAATGACTTCCATTTATACTTTCATGGCTAAATATAGTCGTTGGGGTGCATTAAATAAGAAACTAGCCGTTGTACCAATCAAAAAATCGCGCCTGACATTTGTCTCTTTCATTGTTCACGGGCGTGACTATGCTTATCACGGGGGTGACAGTTCTTCCCAAGCCGTTATTGAAGTGGTGACCTTGGTCGTGAAACTCTCTGGAATGTTTTGACATATTGAGTCACGGGCGTGACATACTCATTCACGGGCGTGACAATCTTCCCAGGCCGTGACTGAAGTGGTGACCTTGGTCGTGAAGCTCTCTAGAATGTTTTGACATATTGAGTCACGGGCGTGACATACTCATTGACGGGCGTGACAATATTCCCAGCCATGATCCAAGTGGTGACTCTGGTCGTGAAGCTCTCTGGATGAAATTGCATGAATCTTTACGGGGGTGACACCTTTATTCACGGGAGTGACTGAAATGCTTACTTCACGATTTGTTTTTCCTTCATGGCCGTGAACTTCAAATGTTGGTTTTGGTAACGGTTAGCTTCCTTCACGGGAGTGACTCATAGAGTCACGGCAGTGAACATGCTACTACTTGAATTTTGTCTCTCAAGGATTATTCTTCCAATTCTCCATTCTTTCTATTTTAATCCATGTCCTGTATAATATTCTTACAAAAACAAGTATGTTAAATACAGTATTGCTATATTATTTGTTATCACCAAAATGACAGAAATACCCCTCAAGGTTAATCATAGCTTTCAAAACCTGGTGGTTGTTCTACATACACTTCTTCATCTATTTAACCATTTAGAAATGCACTTTTCACACCCATTTGGAAAAGTTTGAAATTCATGTGACATGCATATGCTAAAAGTATTCTTACGGCTTCTAATCTAGCTACAGGTGCATATGTTTCATCATAATTTATACCTTCTTCCTGATTATATCCTTTTGCAACTATTCTAGCCTTATTCCTGGTTATTAAACCTTGTTCATCTAATTTATTTCTAAATACCCATTTGCTACCTATAATTTGATGATCCTTGGGTCTAGGTACTAGGGTCCATACCTTATTTGTCTCAAATTGATTGAGTTCCTCTTGCATGGCAATTACCCAACTTTCATCATTAAGAGCCTCATGAATATTTTTAGGCTCAATTTGTGAAATAAAAGCAATGTCAGTGACTATATGTTTGAAATGAGATCTAGTACTTACTCCACTTGAGAGATCACCAATGATTTGCTCTTTTGGATGATCTTTCATTATTCTGCATTCTTTTGGAAGTTTTTGTTCATTTTCTTCTTGATTTTGAGGTAGAGAATCATTTTGATGTAAATCTTCTTGATCATTTTCTTCTTTCCCATTGCCAATATCAAGTCTTTCCATATTACCTACAAATCATCAAGAACACTACCTTTCATAAGATCAAGTCTACTAGATTGATTAAAAACAACATGCATGGATTCTTCAACCGTTAGTGATCTTTTATTAAATACTCTATATGTTTTGCTGGTTGTAGAGTATCCTAAAAAGATACCTTCATCGGATTTAGAGGCAAATTTTCCAAGATTGTCCTTGGTGTTCAATATAAAACACTTGCATCCAAATACTCTAAAGTATGATATCAATGGCTTTCTTTCATTCCATAGCTCAAATGAGGTTTTGTTTAAAAGAGGTCTTTTGAAAACTCGATTTGAAATATAACAAGCAGTGTTTGTGGCTTCTGCCCAAAAATAAGTTGGTAATTCATATTCATTGAGCATTGTTCTATCCATTTCAATTAAAGTTCCATTTTTCCTTTCAACTACCCCATTTTGTTGAGGTGTCCTAGGAGATGAGAAATTATGTGAAATGCCATGTTCAAGACAAAAGTTTTCAAAGTTTTCATTTTCAAATTTTTTCCCATGATCACTTCTTATTTTTGAAATACAGTACCCTTTTTCATTTTGAACCCTTTTAGCAAAGTTTTTGAAATTTTCAAAAGCATCACTCTTTTGAGCTAAGAAAATTAACCAAGTAAATCTAGAGTAATCATCTACAATGACGAATGCATAATGTTTTCTTCCTAAGCTAGCAATTTTAGTAGGTCCAAATAAGTCTAAATGCAGGAGTTGAAGAGGTTTTGAAGTACTTACTATGTTTTAGGCTTTGAAGGATGACTTGTGTTGTTTTCCTCTTTGGCAAGGTTCACATGTCTTGCCTTTTTCATATTTAACTCTTGGTAGTCCTTTTACTAGTTCTCTTATGCTAAGACTTTGTATTAAGTCCATGTTAGCATGACCAAGTCTTCTATGCCACAGCCAAGATTCATCACTAGTAGTCACAAGACACTTAGTGGAATGGTTAGATAATTCATGTAAGTTTATTATGTATGTATTGATATCTCTATTTCCTTTAAATATCTCTTGACCATCGATAGAAATCACAAGATATTCATTTGAAGTAAAGATTACTTTGTTTCCTTTATCACATAATTGACTTACATTTAACAAGTTATGTTTCAAACCATCAACAAGTAAGACATCTTTAATAAAAGTAGTACCATTAATACCAATAGAACCAATGCCAATTACCTTACCCTTTGCATTGTTTCCAAAGGTAACTTTACCTCCATCAATTCTTTTGATTTCATTGAAAAGTTCTTTGTCTCCTATCATATGCCTTAAGCATTCATTGTCTACTAGCCAAGCATTTTTGTTTATTGTGGACTTGAAGCATACCTATAGAATCACAATTCAAGTATAATTTTTGGGTACCCAAATGTGTTTGGGTCTTTGGGGGTTAGCATATGAAGGTTCCCAATCAGCCTTTCTTATCCAGTAATATTTATTTATGTGACCCATTTTCATACAATAATTACATTGTTTTGGTCTAAATTTGTTTTCTGGTCTTTCAAAGTTTTTGAATACCATTTTTCTATCAAATTTATTTTGAGAATGATGACATGCACAGTTATGATTAATTTTAGATTTTCTAGATGCATGCTTCCTATATATAAAGGCATGATTATTCTTTTTATGTATAGAAGGTTTAACATGCTTATTTCTTGGTGCTGTTCTAACAGGTGTGGAGATGTGATGTTCTTTGGACTTAACAAATATGGTTTTGTGAGAAGATGATGATGTGTCCTTAAATCCTAGACCATGTCTAATTAAGGGTGATCTTTGAGACATAATGAGAGTATCTAAGCTCTCTTTACCTTTGTGAAATTTAGAAATGGAATTTCTAAGTTCCTCAACTTCATTTTTCAAAGTACTATTTTCTTTTAGCAAGGAAGTTGTTGAGGGTCTTGATGAGTATTCATCTAATGACTTTCGGAGAGATTCATTAGATGATTTAAGCTTTATCTTTTTCTTTTCTAAATCATTTATCTTATTTTTTAAATTAGAGATATTATTTCTATAGGTACTAAATTTAGTTCTATATTTCTCTAATTCTAGATTTAATTCTTCTATTAGGCTTTGCTCATCATCATCATCACCATTACTATCATCATCATTATCACTACTATCATTGTAAAAAGAGTATGAGTGTAGTGATCTTACCTTATTTGAGACATGATCTTCAATAGCCATGAAACATAGGTTGACCTCTTCACTTTCATTATCATCTTTTTCACTTGAAGAGCTTTCGTCATCCCATGTGGCTTTGTGACCTTTCTCCCCATTGTCTCTTTGATATTTGCTCTTGTGCTTCTTGAGCCTTGGACATTCTGGTTTGATATGCCCTTTCTTTCCACACTCATAGCACTTTACCTCTTCCTTACTTCTATGTGTGTCATTAGAAGTTTGTTTGAGGTTTCTTTGCCTGAATTTTCTGGAGTTGCTCATTTTCTTCTCAATGATTCTTTTTAATCTCCTTGAAACCATAGCAATGTCCTCATTTTCATCATCACTCATTTCTCCATCATCTTCACTTTCTTCTTGAGATTTTGAAGTAGAGGCTTTGAGTGCTAAGGGCTTTCTTTTCTCTGGCTCTTTTTCAAGCTCCCTATCTCTTTTCACTATCATCTCATGTGTGAGAAGTTTGCCAAACAGCACATCAATATTCATGATGCTCATATCTTCATTTGCTTCTTTTATGCCAGCAATTCTTGAGCCATAGTCTTTAAGAGGAAGACTTCTCAGGATTTTGTTGTTTACATCCTCCAAACTCAGATGTTTCCTAAGTTTCCTCATTCCATTTATAATGGCTAGAAGACGGTTGGTCATGTCAGTGATTGACTCATTGGATTTCATCTTGAAAAGCTCATATTATGAGGTCAGAAGTTGAATCTTCTTGGATTTGACATGCTTAGTTCCTTCATGATAATTCTCCAATGTCTTCCACATGTTGTTATCTGTTGGGCAGTGTTGTATTCTCCCACATTCTTCAATAGATAATGAGCTTGAGAGGATTGTCATTGCCTTTTTGTTTTTGAAATTTGCTCTTCTTTGAGGCTCTGTCCAATCATCACTTGATAGGATTTCTTCTTCACCATCAGCTCCTCTTCTTGTTGGTGGTGTCCATTTTTTTCGTACACTATCCCAGACTTCAATTCCTTCACTATCCTGTATGTCTCCATCCCAAAACTTCCAATGGGCAAAATTTGCTCCATCAAAGTAGGGATTGAGACTTTGGAATCCTTCACTAGCCATATCTTAATCTTTACTAGCACTTTTTAGGCTTCGATGCTAGACTAAGCTTTGATACCAATTGTTGCCCAGATATTAAGCCAATAAGGGGGGTTAAATTGGAGTTTCAAAAAATTAAACTTTAAAGTGCGGAAATAAACAATTAATTTTAGGAGGGATAGAGAAATTTGACATAAGGATTTTTATAGAGATTCGGGTGTTAACGAACCCTACTCCTCTCCCCAATCGCAATTGGGAGTTTCACTAACACACTAAGTGTTACAATGGAGTTTTTACAAGCTCACTCCCAAATATGGTGTTTCTCACAATGGCTCACACCTAACCCAGAAATCCCTTATGTTTTAATGGCTCACACAATAACCAATTCCTTGTGTTTTACAGGCTCACACAAACAACTTTCACTTTGTGCTTTTACAGGCTCACACAAACAACCTTTTAATTTGTGTTTTAAAGGCTCACACAACTAACCCTTACAAGTGTTCTACTTTTAACCCAGAAATACCCAAAGCTCACTTGAGTAATGATTACAAAGAGAAACACTCACAAATCTTAATTGCTCAATAAATGAAGAGCAAAAAGATTTTTACAGAGAGTAGATTTTGTTCTCAAAGTATTGAATGTACAAATAGCTTGTAATAAGATTTCGATTCAAAGAATATGATATCCTATTGTACTGAATGCTTAAATGACTTCCATTTATGCTCCCATGGCTGATTATAGCCGTTGGGGTGCATTAAATACGAAACTAGCCGTTTTACCAACCAAATAATTGTGCCTGAAATTTTTCTCTTTCATCATTCACGGGCGTGACTATGTTTGTCACGGGTGTGACATTTCTTCCCAAGCCGTGACTGAAGTGGTGACCTTGGTCGTGAAGCTCTCTGGAATGTTTTGACACATTGAGTCACGGGCGTGACATACACATTCAAGGGTGTGACAAACTTCCCAGCCGTGATCCAAGTGGTGACTTTGGTCGTGAAGCTCTCTGGATCAAAATGACATGAACATTCACGGGTGTGACAGTTTTATTCACGGGCATGACTAAAATGTCCTCTTCACGGTTTGTTCTTCCTTCATGGTCGTGAACTTCAAATGTTGGTTTTGGTAACGGTTAGCTCCTTCATGGGCGTGACACATATAGTCACGGGCGTGAATATGCTACTTCCTTAATTTTGTCTTTCATGGATTATTCTTCCAATCTCCATTCTTGCTATTTTATTCCATGTCCTATTTAATAGACTTAGAAAACAAGTATGTTAAATACAATATTGCTATTTTATTTGTTATCATCAAAATGATGGAAATACCCCTCAAGGTTTAACAGTAACCTCTACTTCCAATGAATGTCTTGTAACCTCTATTGATGGTCAAGAGATATTTAAAGGAAATAGAGATGTTAACACATATATAATAGACTTACACGAAATATCTAACTATTCCTCTAAGTGTCTTGTGTCCACTAGTGATGAATCTTGGCTGTGGCATAGAAGGCTTGGTCATGTGAACATGGACTTAATTCAAAGTCGTAGCATATGAGAACTAGTAAAGGGACTTCCAAGAGTCAAATTTGAAAAAGACAAGACATGTGAACCTTGCCAAAGAGGGAAGCAACACAAGTCATCCTTCAAAGTTTTGTCAAGAATTTGCTAAGTGTATGACTAGGGAATTCAAAATGAGCATAATGGGAGAGCTTAAATATTTCCTTGGTCTACAAATAAAATAAGGCAATGAGGTCATATTCATCAACCAATCTAAATATGCGAAAGATTTACTTAAAAAATTTGGAATGGAATGATGCAAGAATGCCAAGACTCCAATGAGCACATCAACAAAATTGGACAATGATGAAAAGGGTAAGAGCATTAATGAAAAGCTCTATAGAGGTATGATCGGATCACTTTTATATCTTACTGCTTCTAGACCCGACATAATGTATAGTGTATGCTTATGTGCACGATTTCAATCATGTCCAAAAGAGTCTCATTTACATGCAGTAAAAAGAATTCTAAGATATTTACATGGCTCATTGCATCTAGGTTTGTGGTATCCTAGAAATTCATCCTTTTATATTGTAGGATATTCAAATGTTGATTATGCTGGTAGTCTTTTAGATAGAAAAAGTACTTCAGGTACTTGTCACTTTATTGGAGAATGCTTAGTTTCTTGGTTTAGCAAGAAACAAGTTTCAGTTGCTCTTTCTACTGCTGAAGCAGAGTATGTGGTAGCAAGATGTTAATGTATACAAATCCTTTAGATGAAACAACAACTTAAGGATTATGGTGATGATATGAACCATATACCTTTTATATGTGACAATACAAGTGTTATAAATCTATCAAAGGATCCCATTCAACATTCTAGAAGTAAGCATATTGACATTAGACACCACTTTATTAGAGATCATGTTCAATATGGAGATGTTGCATTGGAATTTATAAGCATCGAAAATCAATTGGCAGATATATTCACTAAGTCTCTAAATGAGGAAAGATTTAATTTCATAAGAAAAGAACTTGGTATGATTGATGGATAACCTTGTGATTGCCAAATTGTCAAACCTTAAGTGATAATCTTGTTTGTGTATCATCTTACTAGATATAAGGTAGTAAATTTGATGGAAATTTATGTTATAAGGGATAGAATCTTTATAGAAATGATTTAGTCTTGTTTTAGGACTTAATTTCATTTAATGAGAATTTTAGGCAATTCACGCTCGTGACATATGTTCACGCCCGTGAACTAAATAGCCAAAAGAACCAGTAGCTTTCACGACTTGATTCACGACATGGTTCACGGCTTAAAGTAGTGAAGCCTATGTTCATGACTTCATTCACCCCCGTGAAAAGCCTTGCTCAAGCCCGTGACGCATTTTCATGCCCGTGAACATTTTCACCAAAAACTTACCTCAGGCTTTGTTTCACGGTCATAAGTAGTGAAATTCAACACTTCACGCCCGTGACTTATTTTTCACCACCGTGATAGTTCATCATTCACGCCCGTGAACTTCAAATGTCACGACCGTGAACAATTTCACGCCTTTATTCACAGGTAGAGCATCCTTTCTGCAAACCGTGAACACGACACTTCACGCCCGTGACTACATGTTTCATGCTCGTGAAGAGGTCGGCTATATAACATTTCTACCGGTTATTTTTCACATTTCAACTCTACAACTTCTTGTAACTACTCTCATTTATCAACATTCATTGTCACATTGAAGATTCCGGCCCCCTAGTCACAAATTTCTTCTATAAATACCATCAAAAATCCCTTCCATCATCACAAATCACCTTTCCTTAGGGCTTCCTCTCAAATTTCTGTCAAACTTTTCTTCTCTTCAAAAGTTCATTCTTTCAATCCAGATGGAAACCGGTTCATCAAAGGGTACTAGAAAGAAATCTCATGCTCCCAGAAGGTATTCAGATTACCTAATGAACATAATACCAGAGCATTGCCATCCTAGGTACTTTGTGCTTAAGAAAAGGCCTCTCATTTCCTCAAGGTCATTTGAGTGGCAGATAGTACGTACTCTCGGGCTCGAGACAGTGATGATAGAGCAACTCCAGGCCTGTCACTTGAAGGAATTTGTTGACATTCATCAGCCCACCTTGAGGGAGTCCACCTTGGAATTCTTGAGGACTCTGTAAGTGTCTCCCACTAGCACAGTAAAGTTTCAATTGTGCAGGAATGAACACCCTCTCTGCCACAGAGTTCAGATATTTATTCAACCTACCCTCGAATGGCATCCTGAATGACAGTGAAGTAGAGTTTTATGTTACTCAGGCATGGACTCACTTCGGATTGGATTGCAGCTGGGATGTGAAAAAGATGAAGAGCACTCATCTTTGGTCCCCAGTGCACAAGTATCTGCATAGATTTCTAACCTATAGCATATTTGCCCGAGGAGGCAGCAATGGCACCATTCGGAAGTCTAAGCTTTTTCTCCTAGAGATGGCCCGAAGAGGCTTCACAGTGGCATTATCTCGATGGTTTGCGAACCATCTCCTGTCTATTGCCACCAAGCCCTCCGGAGACATTCTTATTGGTGGGTATGTGACACACATAGCCTTGAAGCTCGGATTTCTGAAGTTGGAAGAACATCACTACAATCTCATCCCAGGGCATCCTCGAGACCGACTGGATGTCGAGTCTTTCATTAAGATGGGAGTGGTCATTTGAATTGTCTTGGAGAACAACATATACTATGCTTCATCGACACTGCTGGTGAGATCATATGGGAAGATAATGACTTAGACGACTTCAAAGCTGGCCTCCAAGGTATCCAACAGAAGAAAAGGGCTTGAGTTGAGATGGCACCCCCTGAGGTTAAGCAAGACATTGAACAATCCTCTGCCCCCACACCAAATTTGGCTCAGCAGGTGGTTGACCTCTTAGCACCACGATTTGACCAGCTGCAGGCTTTCATGGATGAGAGGTTGGAAAACCTCAAGGACTTCATGGAGTCTAGGATGGACAGCCTCGAGGTAGAAGTTGCTCGACTTAGGGATAGGATGTCCGGATAGGTGTTATGCTTTATGTTAGCCTTGCTATATTTGTTTCTTGTTTGATTGTTGTAGGAATTTCATTTCCTATCAGAACTTTAAATTGCTTTTGTACTTGTTTTTGTTTCTTAAATTAATATGATTGCTTATGTTTTTCCATTTTCTTATCTTTATTGATATTCTTTTTGTTGATGACAAAAGGGGGAGAAACTAGCAATATATTAAGATAAGTGCAAGCAATACTTATTTTTTGAATCAAAATGGAGAACTTAGCAATATTATTTTTAAGTTAAATGCAAAATTAAGTAGGGAAAACCTAGCAATATATTGTTTAAAGTTAAGATTAAAGTTAAGTGGATTCAAAATGAATATGCAAGTATGCAAATGAGCTTAATACACCTTACATATATCTTAAGTATACTTTGCATATACCTTGATGCAAGTTACATAAATGAATATGCAGTTGATATACTCTAAATATACCTTACATATACTTCATGCTTTAAAGAGAATTTTGGTATACATTGGATATACTTTGCATATAACTTGCATATACTTAAAACTAGAAAGTTTATTTTGACGCTGCACTTCATCATTCTCTACAATTCTTGCACTTCATCATTTTTTATCCTAAGCATCTTTTGAGGGGGAGACTTCTCAAAAGCACATATTGCAAGATTATTTGTCACCATCAAAAAGAGGGAGATTGTTGAACCTTGAGGGGTATTTTCCGTCAATTTGATGATAACAACAAAATAGCAATAATGTATTTAACATACTTGTTTTCTAAGTCTATTAAACAGGATATGGAATAAGATAGCAAGAATGGAGAATGAAAGATTAATCTTTGAAAGATAAAATTGAAGAAGCAGCATGATTCACGTCCATGACCATATGTGTCACGCCCGTGATTAAGCCTAGTGCCAACAAACCAACTTTTAAAATTCACAGCCATGAAGGAAGATAACAAACCGTGAATGAGCATTTAAGTCATGCCCTTGAAAGCAATGTCACGCCTGTGAAAAGACATGACAAATTCTTCCAGAGAGCTTCACTACCAAAGTCACCACTTGGACCACGGCTTGGAAAGTTGTCACACCCGTGAAGATATATGTCACGCCCGTGACCAAATATTTTAAAACCTTCCAGAATGCTTCACGACCAATGTCAATACTTAAATCATGACTTGGAAGAACAATCACGACCGTGACACACAGAGTCATACCCATGAAAGATGAAAGAGAAAAATGTCAGATGCGATTATTAGGGTTGGTGCAACGGCTAGTTTCATATTAAATGCATTCTAACGACTATAATTTGCTATGGAACTATAAATGCAAGTCATTTATGCATCCAGAAGAAGAGAATGAACAAGGAGAATAAAAGAACAAGTGAATTGAAAAAATTTTGAATCAAAACCTTGTTGTAAGCCATTTTGTACATTTGATATTTATTCTTTGTAAAAGTCTTTTTGCTCATCATTTATTGAGCAATAAAGATTTGTAAGTGTTTCTCTCTATAATCATTTACTCAAGTGAGCTTTGGGTATTTTGGGGTTAAGAGTAGAACACTTGTAAGGGTTAGTTGTGTGAGCCTCTAAAACACAAAGAAAAGTTGTTTGTTTGAGCCTGTAAAACACAAGGAAAATGTTATTTATGTGAGCCTGTAAAACACAAGGTAAAGGTTGTTTGTATAAGCCTGTAAAACACATGGAATTGGTTATTGTATGAGTCATCCAAACACAAGGGATTTCTGGGTTAGGTGTGAGCCATTGTGAGAAACACCATAGTTGGGAGTGAGCTTGTAAAACTCCATTGTAACACTTAGTGTGTTAGTGAAACTCCCAATTGCGATTGGGGAGAGGAGTAGGGTTTGTTAACACCTGAACCTCTATAAAAATTCTTATGTAAAATTTCTCTTTCCCAACTAAACTTAATTTTTATTTCCACAATTTAAAGTTAAAGTTTTTAAACTCCAATTAAACCCCCCTTCTCGGCTCAATATCTGGGCAACAAATCCTGTGAGTAGGGACTCTTTAGGTATAAACATAATTGTACATGATAGGAATCCTATTATCATGATGTCATAATGATTTCCTTCATGTTTGTTATATACCAAAGAATTCATTAAACGGTCTGAGATCTACATCAATTCATATTCAACAAATACCATATAATGAAAATGCCTTTGATTAACAATGAATGGGTACATTAAGTACCTTAGGTGATTGCATTTAAGGTACCTATTTAATAAGAAATGGTTGATATGGAAGTGAGAATTTTAAATGATTTTGATGAAGGAATATAATATGAGAGGTATGTAAAGACTTTGGAATTGAAAGAGGTTGAGTTAGAGAGATTGAAAGTGGTTTAAACCATAAGTTAGTGAGTAGAGAGATTTTATTAAAGGGAGAGAAAATCGAGTAATGGTTTAGAGTGATGAAAAAAATTTTAATTGTGTTTTTATATATTTTAGGTGCTCAATAGGAAGCAAAACAACTTCAAAGAGAAAGAACAAATAAAGGAAAAGAAAATGAGACTTGAAGAAGCATAAAGGGAAACTTAAGAGGTTTGTGCATACTTTTTGGTCTATAAGCTATGTTATTTTTATGATTCTTGCATGAATGAGTTGCTGGTATGTTAGTGTGTGATTTGAATGCATAAGTTGCATAAATTGTATATTAGCTATCATTTGAAGGTAATAGATAAAATTGCATTTAGGAAATGGTTTAATTGGTATATATGAGTAATTTGATTATGGAAATTATGTTTATGAATGCTCATAGTTAATTTAAGATATGTGATTTTTGAGTTAAAAATGCTTGTTTGACATGAATTAGATGGTTTTGGATTGTCTTAGGTGGCTTAAAATAAAATTGGAAAATTCAAAAGTCATTTTCCAATTGAGATTCACAATGTGAATCACTAAGTCACAGACGTGAAATGATGATTTATAGGTGTGACTATAGGTTGGAAAGGGTACTATTCATTCTAGATTCATTCATGGATTAGAGCAAACAAGGGCCACAGGCATGAAGCTAAGTCATAGGCATGAATAACATTTTCACGATCGTGAACAACCTTAGTGTTGTTCACGAGGTTGAAGACCTTCATTCAAAGTCTTGAATTAGCTTTTCTCACAGGTGTGAACCCTTATGTCATGACTGTAAATGCCTAGTTTTTTAACATTAAAGTTATTTGTTAATTAATGGATGATTCAAAGGAAAGTATCTAAAAATATTGTAAACTAAATATACAAGAGCAGAGAATAAATGGAAATAATGTTCATTTAGTAGGAAGTAATTGAAATTAAACAATAACAAAATTATCATGGGAAATGAATCTAGAATTATGGTTGTACCCAAAAATTTATGACAATGTGGAAAGGAATTAAGCTCACATTATGTGCCTAACCTAGACTAGAGTGGATAGATAGGTTGGCATACCAATTAGAGATGATAGGTTGTAAAGCTCGTAGGCTTCATTATAAGAGGCTATAGTGCTTGTAGACCATAGCGCTTGTATGTTTGTGATTTCTTACTATGAGTTCTTTGGTAATTTAGAGCTTGTTTGATGATTACTCTCATTAAGCCACAACTCATCAATTCACATCATTATTTAGGTAAAGAAAAGTGATAGCTCATTTTGATTGGCATGTAGAAGACATGGAACATAGGTCACCGACTGAGCTTCACTACTATTTCTCATTGCATTTTCACATGAATATGAAATCATATCATCTACATTTTGGACTTATATGTTTGTACACATATAGTTACCTAGGGTCAGTTCTAAAATGTGTAATTGGATGCAACTCGTAGACCTTTTGGTTTAAAGTTTAAGTTTCAATATATGTGATATATTATGCTACGGTGAAAACCTCAATGTCGATTTGTAGATTCATTGAATGATGTTATGGGGCATGATAAAAAATTTATTAATAGGATTTTATGTCTTACTAGTATGTCATGTATGATTATTTAACACTAGGATATGTTTTACTTAAATGTATAATGTGTGATGCTACATTTTGGTATCAGAGTAGGGATAGGTTCCATGGGAACATGCATATGCATAAGAGCATGATAACATGTGCATCATATGTGTTGAACATTATGTAGTGACATAATTCCATATGTTTTAGGGTCATGATAAGATATGATTTACCAAGGAGGGAGAGGTCGGTCAAAATGCATTCTCATAAGGCATTACCTCATTTGCATAAAGATTAACTAACACTAGGAGCTAGGGCTCTATCACATGCATCACAATCATCACATGTAAAAGCCCTATGAAAATCCATAATAGGAAGTACAAGGGCCTAAAATGTATAGAGAAAGGCACTATGATAAGCTGAGAAAGTAGGATGCAGTTGATTTCTATGGCTTGAAAAGGGAACAAAGGGTATTGAATGTGATGAGATGTACTTCAGATGAAAATTTTGATTATGCAATATCTTTGTTTCAAGGCAACGCTTATGAATGGTTGGAAACAGTCCCCAATAGTGATGCACAACCACTAGTTCTGACCTGGAATGATTTTCTTTGAGAATTTCATAATAACTACATGTTTGAGGCATATAAAGATGAGAAGAGAAAGGAATTCCTAATTCTAAAACAAGGGAACATGTCTATTATTGAATTTGAGGTGTAGTTTAACAAACTTTCTCACTATGCCACCTTCATGGTTTTTACTAAAAGAGACAAGTGCAGAAAATTTGAAGAGGACATCAAATATGAGATCAAAAATATAATCACAACCACTGATCTAGATAGGTATACCAGAGTCAGAGCTGCAGCAGTTTGAGCCAAAAAGTTAATGAAAGAAGCTAGAGAAAAACAACTTAAAACGACAACATGAGAGTTTTTTGGAGAGTCTAGTAGAAGACAAGGAAAAAGGGGTAGATATATGCCAGCATAGTTTGGTGATAGAGGTGGATGCTCGAGCTCCAAATGTCGTGTCATGACTTCCTTTTACCCCAGCAAAGGACAAGCCTATATATGGAACAGTGGCCTACTTGTACTTATTGTGGTAGGCAACATACAGGTGAATGTAGAAGGCTCACAGGAGCATGTTATTTATATGGATCATTTGACCATATGTACAGAGAATGTTCAAAAAGAGCCAAATTAGCAGAGACTAGTATAGGCAGAGGGGTATCTGAGACTACAATTGAGGCACCAATGGTCAACCCTACCAGTGGAACACAGGGCAGATGTAAAGGCAAAGGCAAAACTGGTACAATAGTAAAAGGAGTGACCAGATCTTAAGGTTAGAGTTCTAGACCCCTTACCCAGGCTAAGGTATTTGTCATGACTAGGCATGAGGCAGTTGATGCTCCCAAAGTAGTTACTAGTCATATTTAAATTTATGATATATTAGCATATGCATTGATTGACCTTGGATTCACATATTCATTTATATCATTGCATATGGCATCTAAATTGCATCATAAGCTTGAGTCTTTAGTGATTGACCTAAATGTGAGTAATCCACTAGAGACAATAGTAGTTGTGCATAATGTTTGTTATGATTGTTTGATATGCATTGATAATGTTGAATTGAACGTTGACCTAATCTTATTGCCATTGTATGAATTTGATGTGATACTGGGTATGGACTGGTTAACTAGACATCATGCAATACTGAATTGCTTCACTAAGGAATTAATTTTGGAATCATCGAACCAACCAAGGGTTGTACTTCTAGGTGAAAGAAAACTTGTGCCTACATGTCTAATCTTAGTTGTAAAAGCATTCCAAATGATCAAAGGAGGATGTGAAGCATATTTGGCATATGTGGATGATACTAGAACCACCAATAGCTTACTTGAAAATATACCAGTGGTTAGAGAATTTTCTGATGTATTCCCACATGATATGCCTGGTTTACCACTTGATAAAGAGATAGAACTCACCATTAAGCTAGTACCAGGGACCGCACCAATATTAATGTCACCTTATAGAATAGCCTAAATTTAGTTGAAAGAATTAAAGACCCAATTGCAGGAGTTGCTTGGTAAATGGTATATTAGACCTAGTGTATCACCATGGAGAGCCCTAATATTATTTGTTTAAAAAAATGGAACAATGAGATTGTCCATTGACTATAAACAACTAAATAAAATGATAGTCAAGAATAAATATCCATTACCCAAAATAGATTATTTGTTTGACCAATTATAGGAAGCCTAAATATTTTCCAAGATTGATTTGAAATCAGGCTATTATTAGTTAAAGGTAGCAAAAGCAAATATTTTAAATACTGTTTTTTAAACTAGGTATGGACATTATGAAATTTTAATGATGCTATTTAGGTTGACTAATGCTCCAGCTACATTTATAGCAGTAATGAATGAAACATTTTCACCATATCTAGATAAATTTGTGATAGTATTTATTGATGATATATTGGTGTGCTCAAAGAATAAGGGAGAACATGAACAACATTTAAGAATTGTGTTGCAAACTTTAAGTGAGAAACAATTATATGCTAAACTGAGCAAATGTGAATTTTGGTTAGGCCATGTGTTGCTTCTTGGACATGTTGTTGGGGCAAAGGTATAGAGGTAGACCTAAAGAAAAAAGAGGCCATGGTAAATTGCAAGGCTCCTAAAAATGTTGCAAAAGTGTGTAGTTTTTTAGGTTTATCTAGATATCATCGCAAATTTGTTAATTGATTCTTATTGATTGAAAGGCTTTTAACTAAATTACTTAGAAAGAATATGCCTTTCAAATGGGCTCTAGAATTCCAAAAGAGTTTTAAAAGAGTTTTGATGAATTAAAACATAGGTTAACCTCAGCACCAGTGTTAGCTATTCATATAGGTACAGGTGGATTTAGAATATATAGTGGTGCTTTTCACTAAGGTTTGGGAGGTTTGTTGATATAGCATGTTTAGGTGATAGCTTATGCATGCAAATAGTTGAGGCCACATGAGATGTAATATCTAGTGCATGATTTACAATTGGCTACAATTATATTTGCATTGAAGATTTGGAGGCATTATTTTTATGGTGAGATATTTTAGATCTTCACAAACCATAAAAGCTTTGATTATTTGCTAACATAAAAAGAGCTAAATATGAGATAGAGATTATGGTTAGAGCTATTAAAAGATTATGATTGCATAATTGAATATCATTTAGGGAAAGCAAATGTAGTAGCATATGCATTGAATAGGAAATCCAGTAGTAGTGTAGCTCACTTGTAAGCATCCTCTTTTCCATATTTGATTCAATTACGGTCAATTAATATTAAATTGAATATGCGTGATGGTGGATCTTTGATTACTACTCTTCAAGTCATACCTATGCTAAAGGAAAGGATAAAGAAGCATAAGGTAGAGATCATTAATTGTGTGAAAAAATTGAAATGGTAAGGCAAGAAAACAATATAGAGTTCTATTTGCAGGATGATACATTAATGTTAAAGTCACACAAAAAAATAATGGAAGAGACATATAATGCCCCCTATGTAATGCGTATATGGATGACTAAATTCTATCACAATTTGAGACCACATTATTGGTGGGCAAGAATGAAGAAAGACATAGCAGAATATATTTCAAAATGCTTAACATCCATTTCGTAAGCTACATCCATTGCCATTGCAACTCATAAACCTTTAGGTGTAAAGTTTAAGTTTTAATAAATGTGATATATTATGTTGCGGTAAAAACCTCAATGCCGATTTGCTGATTGATTGAATGATATTATGGGGCATGATAAAAGAAAATTACTATTAATGTTAATAGTATCTTAAGTCTTATTAGTATGCCATGTATGTTTATCTGACACAGGGATAGGTTATACCTAAATTTATAAGGTGTAACACTACATATTTTCCATTAAAATGATATTAACCTTATTTTTCATAGACGTTGGCTAGCTACAAAAGTAGATAAGAGGGGATTAACTTAATTAGGGGATTAATACAAAATATCACAGTTTAAGGTCAAAAAGATGGTCCCACCTTTGACTTCCCCACTTCTCTTTCTCTTTATCTCTTTCCTTTTTATTTTTCTCTTCTTTTCAATAGAACTTTCTGCACAAAAACAACCACTCACATGTTCAACTCATCTTCCATAGTCAAACCTTAGTTTTAAAAAAGAAAGTGGGAAAAAAAAAGGGAAACCATAGAAAAGGGTCATTTCATGCATTAGAAAACTTGGGGACGCTATGGAAAGAAAAATAAAGAGAAATGAGCTAGGAATGAGGAGGAAAATATCTTATATAGTATAACACTCCCTTACCCTACTAGACGTTAATAGTGTATGGAAGTGCTACTAAACTCTTTTTAAAAATATAAAAAACTAATGCTCAATTTATTTTATAATTATTTTTCAATTTTCAAGTTTATTATTATTAGCGGAATATTTATTACTTTATTTCCTTTTTTTATCCTTTAAATATGCAACCAGTTATGTAAATATTTTAATTTAAAAGAAATGCATTCATTAAACCAAAATATTTAGAAATACATTTACAAATGATACCAAATATATTAATTATAAAATTCACTCCTTATAAATCCTACATGCCACAAATTTACATCACAGAAATTCTTAAAATTTAATTTTTACAATACATTTTCTAGAACATACAAAAAGAAAATAAACTGCTGTAATTTGATCTTGGGATTCCTTTTTTCTTCGGTCGCCCTAACGCAATAGCTACATCTATTTATCTGCGCATGAAACACACTAGCTTAGTGGTACGTTTGACAACTATCCAATAATTATATAAATATTTTTGAAATAAAATTTTAAAAACTACAATTAATTTACTAAATATGCCAAAACATTCAAATATATTAATACCATTTACGTCAAGAAAAAATAAATAATTAATCACTTATAACACTTCATTTATTTAACATGCTTGAAATTCTTTAACAATACAAGACATACTATTTATTTGATAGCCCACGACATCTTAGACCGAAATTAAACACTGAATACAGGGTTTCTTCTCTCCGATAGTATACTCAATGCCTACTTAATAATTTTATAACTCGTCGTTTAACGCCTACATTTTCCATAATAACTAAGCACCTTAGTATACTCAATGCCTACTTAATAATTTTATAACTCGTCGTTTAACGCCTACATTTTCCATAAAAACTAAGCACCTTTTTGGTACCTACATAATTTCGAACTCAGCACTATTTCTTAATACCTACGTAATTTCAACTCAGCACTATTTTTTAGTGCCTATGTAAATTAAATCTCAGCACTATTTTCCAATGCCTACATTTTTTCCATTTTATTAGCATGTCAACTTATCATAATTTTTAGTTCTCGACTAGATGTTATAGGACTTAATTATATTTGTTACCTTTATTAATATTTATATAAATTATGCATGTAACACTAAAATAATTTCACATAAACGCATTAATCTCCATCAAATATTTTATAATATCATATTTTCTCATTTAATCATTATAACTATAAGAAATGTCAAATAATATATTTTTCTGTTACAAAATTCCATAATCAATACATAAATATAAACTGCCCCATTCTGGACAGCATTTATGCCTTATATTTTCCTACATTGTTCATCCATTTTTAGATGGAATTTAGACAAGTGATCAACTAACAAAATGTAGGTACATGTCTTATCTTTAATTGTCAACTATAATCACATTAAACAGAATTTTGAAGCAAAAGTTATGAATTTGTTTCTAAGCTATGTTCATTCCAATATGCCCAATATTTTACTGGATAGATTTCTAGTCCAAACTTTGAATCCATTTTATACCTAATTGCAGGCATATTCAGGGCTAATGGTCTAAATAAAAGTTGAAGCCATATGCCCTAAATTTCCAACTCAATAAGAATCATGCAAAAATCATTTCCAGAACTCAAGTTATGACTAGAAAAGTAGTTACTGTTCATAAGACAAATTTTCCAATACTTCAATTAATTCCTACAATTTTCATTTTCATGCATCAACCTCATATTCAAATTTTTATTTTCACATTCATATCATCATTTAATCATCAGTTTATCACCCAATCAAAATATCAAGAATTTCATACCCAATTACACATAATTTCACAAAATCAAAATCAACATTTTGCAAATTGAATTTTTGCCAAATGTACATAATCACAAAATCTACTTCTCTTCACTTTTCTCTTCTTCCTAGTTAGCTTTCTCCTTGCCCTTACTTCCTCCTTAATTATGGTTTAAAGATTGTTCACATTTTTGTCCTAACAAAAAATTTCATACTAATCAAACACTAAACACACTAATCAACCCTTAACCACCATTAACATAATAATCACCTTAAATTACCAACTTTAATGGCAACTAACCCCGAAATCAAAGAAAAGAGAAGAAAATTCAGAAGATGGAAAATCTAACCTCACCTTTTTAGATCTTCAAAATGACTAAAATCTTCCTTCTCTATTTCTCTTCCTTTCTTCCTTGCTCTTCCTTAGTTTTGCTCACTTTGCTTCACTTCCTTGTTGATCTTGCCTTAATCCAAATTTTTTCCATCTACTCTTAGGTTTGATTGAAGAAAAAAAAAGAACAAAGGGAGGAAAGGAGGTCATAGCTACAATGAAGAAGAAGAGAGAATTTTGTTTGTTTTAGATGAGGAAGAAGAAGAAATAAATGACAAAAAAGTGGAATTTGACTTTTATAGTTGGATTAGGTGGGTGGTTAAGATTAATAGATAATCTTGTCCCCCATTGGTCCATTAACTTAAATCACTCTTACTTCATTTTAATCCAAAGAATATTCCTTTCCTTGGATAAAGAATATTCCATTTTTGTGCTTTCTTAAAATATTAATGCTAAAAACACTATAATTTCTAGTTTCGTTCAATGAAAAGTTATTTGTTTTCCAAAATTTAATTCCGAACTTCAAAATTCTCAATTAATAATATCAAAAATATTTTTTCATATTTTATTATTATTTTAATTTTTTTCCTTCGTCTCCGAATCTAGACCCCAATCGGTTCGGCATGCCGGATTACTGTCAACCGCGACTGTGACCTAAATTATCGGGCATTACAATTTTCCCTTCCTAAAAAAAATTTCATCCTCAAAATTTACCTTTTAACTGGAGTGGAACAATTGTGGATTCTGAGCCTTCATCACCTTTGCATTTTCCCAAGTCACCTCTTCCGAATTATGATTTTTCCACAGAACCTTTACCAATGGTACCTTCCTATTCCGTAGCTCATTCATTTCTCGTGCTAGAATTTCTACTAGCTCCTCTTCATAAGTTAGATCTGGTCGTATCTCTATAAGTTATGCTGATATAATATGAGATGGATCTGATTGATATCTTCTCAACATGGACATATGAAATATGCTGTGAATCTTGTCTAACTCTGGTGGTAGAACTAATTTGTATGCCACGGGACCTATGCGTTCAAGTACCTTGTATGGTCCTATAAACCTAGGACTCAACTTTCCTTTCTTTCCAAATCAGAAAATCATTTTCCAATGTGAGACTCTTAAGAATACTTTGTCACCAACTGTATACTCAATATCCCTCATTTTCAAATCTGCATATGATTTTTGTCTATAAGCAATGGCTTTCAACCTATCTCTTATTACTCTCACTTTTTTCTCTATCTGTTGCACTAAATCTGGACCCACTACTTTCTTTTCACTAAGCTCGGTCCAACATAAAAGCGTTCTACATTTGCTCCCATACAAGGCTTCATATGGTGTCATACCGATACTGGTTTGGTGACTATTATTATAGGAAAATTCTATCAATGAAAGATGTTTGTCCCAACTGCATTCAAATTCCATCACACAACTCCTTAACATATCTTTTAATATCTATATGACCCTCTTTGACTGTCCATCTATTTGTGGGTGAAATTGAGTCAAGTACCCATTGCTTGATGCTAACTTTTCTAGAATTGTGAAGTGAACCTTGGGTCTCAATCTGAAATGATTGAAACTGGCACATCATGTAAATGGATTATCCCATTAACATAGATATCTGCCAAATGGTTAAGTGGATAATCCATCTTGATTGGTAAAAAATGAGCTAATTTGGTGAGTCGATGCATCACTACCCATACTGCATCATACCTCTTTTGTGTCAAAGGCAAACCAAAAATAAAATTCATTGTAACTCTTTCCCATTTCCATCCAGAATTGAAATTGACTGCAATAATCTACTTGGTACTTGATGCTCAGCCTTCACTTGCTGACAAGTTAAACATTTGGTAGTATACTCTATGATATCTCTTTTCATTCCTGGCCACCAGTAATATGTCTTCAAGTCATTATACATTTTATTGCTTCTGGGTTTCATTGCATAAATAACATTGTGAGCCTCTTTCAAAATATCTTGTTTCAATTCTGGTATGTCTGACACACATAAACTTCCCTTATGCCCTTAATTTTGTGTCTTACTTCTGATTATCCTTTACTTATGGAATCATTGTGGGTGAAATCTGCAATTCTACCAAAATAATATATATAAATTGCTTATTATTTCATTTTTTTAAGTAATCTTGTTCACTTAATAAATTTAAGTTTTAATGTTTACCTGCTAGAGTTTTTCTACTCAGAGCGTTATCACATTAGCCTTACTCAATTGATAATCAATGATACAATTGTAGTCTTTGATTAATTCTAGCCATCACCTCTATCTCAAATTGAGTTCCTTTTGTGAAGGCAAATATTTCAGACTCTTATGGTCTGTATAGATATAACATTGCTCGCCATACAGGTAGTGTCGCCATATTTTCAATGCAAACACAATGGCTGCTAGTTCCAGATCATGTATCAGATAATTTCTCTCATGAGGCTTCAGTTGTCTAGAAGCATAAGCGATCACTTTGCGATCTTGCATTAGTATGCAACCCAAACCATTAAGGGAAGCATCACTGTACACCACATAATCTTTTACCACAGTGGGCTGTGTTAACACTAGTGCCTTTATTAACATTTTCTTCAACTTATCAAAACTAGTCTGGCACTAGTCCATCAACTCAAATCTAGTCTCCTTTCTAAGCAATTTTGTCAATGGTGAGGCTATCATTGAAAATCCTTTCACGAACCTCTGATAATAACCAGCCAAACTAAGAAAACTTCTCACCTCTATCACATTTCGAGGCAATTTTCAGTTAAAGGGTGCCTCTACCTTGCTAGAGTCAACTCGAATCCCATTTGCTAAGACAATAAGCGCTAGAAAGGCCAATTCATCCAACCAAAATGCACATTTCAATAAATTTGCATATATTTGATTCTCTCTCAAGGTATGGAAGACAATATGAAGATGTTGATCATCCTTTTCTCTGCTTCTAGAGTACACCAGGATATCATCTATGAACACCACCATGAACTGGTCCAAATAAGGCCTAAAGATTCTATTCATTAGATCCACAAATGCTGCTACGGCAGTCATCAAACCAAAAGGCATTACTAAGAACTCATAATGAACATACCGAGTCCTAAATGCAATTTTTGAAATGTCTGATTCTCTAATTCTCAATTGGTGATAACCTGATCTAAGGTCAATTTTAGAAAATACCCCTACTCCTTTTAACTGATCAAACAAGTAATCTATTCTCGGTAATGGATAATCTGCTCTTAATTCTCATCTTGTTCAATTGATGATAATCAATCCAAAAACAAAAGGTGCCATCCTTTTTTTCACAAATACAACCGAAGCACCCCCAAGGTGAGACACTGGGTCTGATAAACCGTTTCTCTAACAAATCTTACAACTGCACTTTTATTCCTTTAGTTCAGTAGGTACCATTCTATAAGGAGTGATCAATATCAGGGTTGTGCCTGGTAAAACATTTATGGCAAACTCTATCTCCCTGACAGGTGGTAACACTGGCAAGTCCTCAGGGAAGATATTTGGATATTCACATACTGTAGGAATCTCTCTAAGATCTAGATTCCCTTTCCTAGTATCTACAATATGTGCCAAAAATGCTTCATATCCCTTTTTGATAAGCTTACATGCTTTTGTAACAGAAATGACATTAGTCAAGTATGGTCGATTCTCGTCCAAGACAATCACGTCAACCTCTCCTGAATTCTTGAAAGTCACTCTCCTATATTGACAATCCACCACTACCCTATGCTAAGTTAACCAGTCCATCCCCAAGATTGCATCAAACTCATGGAATGACAACTCTATTAGGTTAGCTGGGAATTCTACATTCGGAGCTTTGACTATACTATTTTTATAGACTCGACTAACTTTCACTCCATGACCCAAAGGATTTGTCACTAATATACCATAATCTAATTCCTCTACTACCATATTACCTTGACTAGGTGGTAGCATGCATAAATATGAATGTGTAGAACCCAGATCTATCAATGCAAATAAATCAGTATCATAAAGAGAAAATTTACTAATAATGACATTCGAGGCATCCTGCTCCTCATGAGCTCTCATGGCATATGCTTGGGCTGGGGCTCGACTACCTTTTGCTCTATTCACTGATTCTATTACACTCTGACCAATCCTACAGCTCTGCCTCAAGTGACATTCTGAACCTAAACTGATACTACACCACCTGTACCTCTTCCTCTAGGGCAATCCTTCTGTTTGTGCTCAGTAGATCCATATTGTAAGCATGCTCCAGTAATCCACTAGTAATCACCTGCATGTGATCTTCCACAATGCTGACATATGACAGGCATAAATCTCCTATTACCCGAAGTTGGTGCACTAGCTGTAGACCCTTCTGGCCTCAACTGTTGGCTTTGTCTAGCTTAAAAGGTTGGTCTAAAACTTTGTGGTTAGAAGAACATAGGCACTATCCACCCCCTTTTACCTGATGTATGGACCATGCTAATTATCGATCTCCGAGGTGGCTCTTCTATCCTCATTCTCTTTGACCATTTTTCCATATTGATGGCCGAGGATACTAGTGTAGCAAAATTCTCAAGCTGAAGGGCAGTAACCATATTTCCAACATCATCATTAAACATATCCTCAAATCTACGATATCTATCTGCCTCATCAGCAATGATTCCAGTTGCATATTTACTCAGTTTGGTGAATTCCAGCTCGCATTCTACCACTGACATGCTTTCTTGCTTCAGGTCTTAAAAATCCCTCTTATTTTCATTAACATAAACTCTAGGCACATATTTCTTGCTAAAGTATGCCATGAAGAATTTCCATGAAGGTGGTTTCGATGTCTGGGGCTTTGATAAGATTGATTTCAACCGGTCATAGACATGATCTTTTAGAAGAGACATTGCATACATGAATTTCTATTCCTCTAGACACTCGAGTTCCTCAAACACCCTTTCTATCAATTACATCCAAAACTTTGATGTTGCTGGGTCATCCTCTCTCCTTCCTATAAAATTTGTGGCCCCATATTTTCTCAATTTATCAATATGGGGTTTTGGCTGAGGTGGAGGAGGAAGTGGAGCTGGTTATGGAACTGCTTGTGCTATCGTTGCAAGAAATTTGCTATTTGCTCCATAAGATGTTCCACTCCTAAATTAGCTGTTAAATGAGTGCTCTAAAGGCAATCACCTTTAGCACTTATTGTACAAATTTATTTGATTAATAAATTTAGGCTTTTTCATTAATTTGATGTTCATTTGATATATGAATTGATAAGTGATCTTAAATCAATTAATGAAGTCCTTGATACATAACATAACATGAAGGAAATCATGATGAGATCAAGATATTGAGATTCTTATCATGTGTAATTATGTTAGTGTCAAAATTATCCCTAGTCATAGGATTAATGAGACGAGACATTATTAATCTGGATAGACTAGCACATGTTACACTCCCTGATTGGATCGAGTAGTAGATCTCATAATATATAAACATGAGATATTTGGAGTTAACTTGTGGATGCTTGCTAAGTATAGCTAGTACATTTGATGACCAGCTATGAGACAATCATATGGATAATCTATTCAAATGTCAATGATAGTCTCATCATAACAATGGTGTAAGTATCCTTAGACTTGTGGTACTCAAGGATATCTTGAATATTGATTCTGTATTTTGACATTATTCCTTGTTGCCTCAAGGAGGTTGCTCATAGGGTGGTGATTGGATACAACTTGAGGTATTCGAAGGTAATTCGGTAACCAACAAAGGATTTACCACTCCTGATAGAAGGAGTGTATACCCATGGCCTCTTGTTGTGATCATTACTCAGAAATCTCTGACCGGAGTGGAAATGTCATAAAGATAGTCTTGAATGACATATCTAATAGAGTAATGAGCCTCAAGGATATGAACTAACATTACTTGGACAAGACGTGACATAGTTAGTCTAGTGGGAGTGGACACATGTCCATACTTTAAACCAAGTGGGGTATATAATGGTGAAAGGAATAATTACATGGAAATTGTCTATGGAAAAGTTCATAGTCAAATCATTGACTTTTCGATCAATTGGGGGTCTTGATGTGTTGCTAGATACCGCTCATGACTTGCTTAAATTAATTGTTAATTTAAGTGGCCAACATAACCAGAAACCTAATGGGTAACACGCATTGAAGATATGGAGAATGAGTAAAATGGTCTTTGATGGGATCCAAAATATGAGAATTATTTCGGGATGGATCGCGATGAGATTGCATGAAAAAAATTGTTCGGGAGGGTCATAGGCCAGTGCGGGCTAGGCAGGTAGGCCAGCTGGGCTGTCCAACAGTAACCTGCAGTAGGCCCAGCGCGCTGCTACCTCCCTCCAGTTGGCCAATAGACAGAATTTGGCATTAATTAGGCCAATTACTATTCATTCATTTCCCTTTTCTCCATTTTTGACTTTTCATATTTTCTTTGAATTTTATTCAAATAGAAAAGACATCAAGTGGCAGAAAATAGACATGAAAATATTTTTTTGTAAAAAAAATATTTAATACACAACAAAAATTCTCTCAAGAACACTTTCAAAGCTAGTACTTTGAATTTGTTCAAACCATTTCTTTTGATAGTTTATTTTTCATTCTTCTCATGGATTATTGTTAGAGACATCCTAATGTAGATTGTTGTGGTTTGCTATAACCCAACAAAGTGAAGATTTGAAGAACAAATAAGAAATTACGAGATATAATCTCTAACCTCTATATTTATATAAATTAGTTATAATGGCACAAGTATGATATTTTGTTTCAGGTTTTTAAAATTTTATTTTTCTACTGCATTTATGAATATGATTAATTCTTCAAAACCCAACATTAACCTGTCCCTTTGCTCTAGGCAGAGCTACTACACTTAGCCTAGAATCTCTCACTAATGGAGGTTGACCAAGATCGGCTGAGTCTAAAAAACTGTTACTTAGTTCATCTTCCGAGAAATCTGGTTCCGATGCCAAATCCATATCTACCTATAAACCAAAAGAAAGGACCCAAATCAAATAATTGCAGCATTTTATGCATATGCATGAGACACACTTTCTATTTTACACCCACTGTTTAAGAATCAATTAGCCTGAGCTCTGATACCACTAAATGTAACACTCTCTTACCCTACTAGTCGTTAATAGTGTATGGAAATGCTACTAAGCTCTTTTTCTTAAAGAAAAACCAATGCTCAATTTATTTTATAATTTGTTTTCAATTTATGAGTTTATCATTATTAGCGGAATATTTATTACTTCATTTCCTTTTTTTTTACCCTTTTTTTTCAATTCAATTAATCAAGCACTAAACACACTAATCAACCCTTAACCACCATTAACATAATAATCACCCTAAATTACCAACTTTAATGGCTACTAACCTCGAAATCAAAGAAAAGAGAAGAAGAAAAGTCAGAAGATGGAAAATCTAACCTCACCTTTGTAAATCTTCAAAATAACTAAAATCTTCCTTCTCTTTTTCTCTTCCTTTCTTCCTTGCTCTTCCTTAGTTCTGCTCACTTTGCTTCACTTCCCTTTTGATCTTGTCTTAATCCAACTTTTTTCCATCTAATCTTAGCTTTGATTGAAGAAAAAAAAGAAGAAAAATGGGGGGAAAAGAGGTCATGGCTACAATGAAGAAGAAGAGAGAAGTTTGTTTGTTTTAGATGAGGAAGAAGAAGAAATAAATGGCCAAAAAATGGAATTTGACTTTTATAATTGGATTAGGTGGGTGGTTAAGATTAATAGATAATATTGTCCCCCATTGGTTCATTAACTTAAATCACTCTTACTTTATTTTAATCCAAAGAATATTCCTTTCCTTAGATAAGGAATATTCTATTTTTATGCCTTCTTAAAATATCTGTGCCAAAAACACTGCAATTTCCAATTTCGTTCAACAAAAAGAAAATATTTCCAAATTTTAATTCTAAACTTCAAAATTCTCAATTAATAATATCCAAAATATTTTTCTCATATTTCATTTTAATTTTAATTTATTTTTCATGTCCGAATTTAGACTCCGATCGATTCAGTATGCCGAATTACGGTCAACCGCGACAGTGGCCTACATTATCAGGCATTACATATAGTTCGGCCATAATGAGGGTAAATTGACAAGTAAGAACTTCATTTCTTTTCTAAATGCAAAATGGTGTTTTAAGCTCATTTGGAGCTTATTTTTAGTGAGAAATGTTGGGTTTTCAACATGCATCTCATACATATGGCATCAAAAATATAAAACTTTATCTGAACCAAAACCTAAGGAACACCCTATGTATAATAAATTGGATCATTAACCATCTAATAGGAGAAGTAGATTACCTTTGTTTGCAACTTTTGATCTTCCAAGTTGTGAGCCTTCCTCCTTAGTTAGGTTGTAGTAAACCACAACAATCCAATGATGGATTGTCTTAAATAGAAATCCATGCTAAGAAATGAATATGAAAACCACAATGGAGATGGGGTGACAATCAAACTAAATGCTAGCTATAGTGGATTGTCTTGTGAGAGAGATGGAAAAAAGATAACTTTTATTTCTCTAAGTGGGCAGCCACAAAATTAACCTCTAATTAGGGTATTTATATGTTCTCTAATATGTATTAGAGTAGTATTTCTCAAACCCTAGGTTTTAAGCTTTCTATTCAAAATAGAATTGCTGAATGAACCCCATTCGCGATTGCAAATGGTTCTCATGTCGCAATAGTTATAGTCATGAATAACATTTCATGCCCACGACAATCTGTGATACAAATGGTAGTAGTGTTCGCAGACACATTAGTGATCATTAACTTCATTGCAAATACCTTATCCGCGATCGTGATACTCACTGTGAGATTGCATATGCGACCGCAAATTTGTCTAGCCCAAAATTTCTCTCTTTTGATTTTAGATCCAATCCAATGCCCATTTTAAATCTCCTTCATTCCTTCTATACATGTGCCCATTAGGTTCCCGATAATATTGGCTGCTAAAATCATTAGACAATTTTGAGCAAATCATGAGTAATATCTAGCAACATATGATGACCCCAAATTGATCAGAAAGTCAGTGGTCTGACTATAAACCCTTCCATAGACAATTACTGTGCAATTCATTGTTTCACCAAACTATACCTCATTTGGTTCAAAGCATCGACTGTGTGTCAACTCACTTTAGACTTACTACATCACATCTAGACCAAATGATACTAATTCTTGTCTATGAGACTCATTACTCTATTAGACATGTCCTTGAAGTACTTTTTCAAGATTTATTCACCCTGACCAAAGATTTCTGAGTAATGATAGGTCTATTGGTATACTCATTTTCTATCCGGAGTGGTGAATCCTTTATTGACTACTCAGCTACCTACAAATACCTAATGATATATCAATCACCATCGCTGAGCAACCTTTAAGAGGCAATAAGGAATGGAGTCAAATTATAGGATTCAGTATCTAAAATAACCTTGATCATCTCAAGCCTGAAGATACTTCCACCAATGCTATTATGAGGCTACCACTGACATTGAATAGATATCCATGTGATTGTCTCATAGCAGGTCATCCAATATACTTGACTGCTCTAGTAAACATCCATATGTTAACTCTAAACATTTCATATTTTTAGCTTATGAGATCAACTGCTTTACCTAGTCAAGAGTACAACATGTGCTACCCTATCCGGATTAACAATGTCCCATCTTGTTAATCCTATCACTAGGGATTTTTTAGGTATAAACACAATTGCATTTGATAGGAATCCCACTATTAAGATCTCATCATGATTTTTTTCATATTGTGTTATATACCAAGGATTTCATTAAACAGTTTAATATTTACATCAATTCATATGCAATGAATCCCATACAATGAAATTGCCTTTGATTAACAATAAATGAGTACATTAAGTACCTTAGGTGATAGCATTTTGGGCACCTCTTTAATAATAAATGGTTGATATGGAAGTGAGAATTTTAAATGATTTTGATGAAGGAATATAATATGAGAGGTATGTAAAGACTTTGGAACTGAAATAGGTTGAGTTAGAGAGGTTGAAAGTGGTTTAACCATAAGTTAGTGAGGAGAGAGAAAATCAAGTAATGGTTTAAAATGATGAAAAAAAGGTTTTAATGGTGTTTTATATGTTTTAGGTGCTCAATTGGAAGCAAAACAAGTTCAAAGAGGAAGAACAAAAAAAGGAAAAGAAAAAGAAACTTGAAGAAGTATAAAAGGAATCTTAAGAGGTTTGTGCATACTTTTGTGCATACTTTTAGGTCTATCATATATGTTATTTTTGTGATTCTTGCATGAATGAGTTATTGGTATGTTAGTGTGTGATTTGAATGCATAAGTTGCATGAATTATATATTAGCTAGCATTTGAAGTTAATAGATAAAATTGCATGTAATAAATGGCTTAATTGGTATATGTGAGTAATTTGATTGTGGCAATTAGGTTTATGAATGCTTATAGTTAATTTAAGATATGTAATTTTGAGTTAAAAATGCTTATTTGACATGAATTAGGAGGTTTTGGTTTGTCTTAGGTAGCTTAGAATAAAATTGGAAAGTTAAAAAGCAGCTTTCCAATAGAGATTCATGATGTGAATCACTAAGTCACAGACATAAATTGTTGATTAATAGGTGTGATTCTGGATTGGAAAGGATACTATTCATTCCATATTTATTTATGGATTAGAGCAAACAAGCGCCATAGGCGTGAAGCTAAATCATGCACATGAATAACATTCTCATAACTGTAAACAACCTTTTCACAGCCGTGAATTAGCTTTTCTCATAGGCGTGAACCTTCATGTCACGACTCTAAATGCCCTGCTTTTTTAACATTAAAGTTATTGTTAATTAATGGATGATTAAAAATAAATTATCTAAAAATATTGTAAACTAAATATTCAAAGGTAGAAAATAAATGGAAATAATGTTGATTTAGTAGGAAGTAATTGAAAGTAAACAATAACAAAATTATCATGGGAAAGAATATAGAATTATGGTTGTACCCAAAAATTTATGACAATGTGGAAAGGAATTAAGCTCATATTATGTGCCTAACCTAGACTAGAGTGGATAGACAGGTTGACATGCCAATTAGAGATACTAGGCTGTAAAGCCCGTAAGCTTCATTCTCATAGGTTATAGTGCTTGTAGGCCATATAGTTTGTATGCATTTAACACTCATAGGCAATTTATTGCCTCTTTTTTGGACATTTACTGTCCCTTGGCACCCATTTATTTATTTCTCTTTTTATCCCCTGGTGTCTAGTTTGGGGAACTTGGGCACATTAAAAAGATCATGAAGTAAAAAACAAGTTGGTATAAGCATAAAAAAAAAGAAATAAAAAAAATTAATTAAAAAAAGGTAAAAGAAAGGTATTTGTTTGTGTGCTTGTGATGTATATTGATGTTTGTGCATGCAAATAAATGCAATTGATCATTGATAGTACATGGAATAAATGGGAAATAGATTAAAATATTAATAATAAGAAAGAACATAACTTTAATGTTTGTTTGCATATGTATGTATGTTGTATGTATATAGTTTATTGTTTCTCAGTATGCACCACTAAATCAAATACTTAGCGATGTGGTTTTATTCTTTGGTGCAAATTCAGTAAAGGAATATAGAAGATTTAAGACAAATATAGTAGAAAAAGTCAGTAAAATCCTGATCAAGTACAGTAGCAGAGCATCCTAGTGGGTTTCACATTTTGTTCTTTTGTTTTAGTAGATTTTCTTATAATATATGCATGAATAACCTCAACTTTTCTATAAGCTTAAAACGATCTTTGTAAAGTATTATTTTGTGTATATAAAATGTAAATGGATTTTTGTTGTCATGTTTTCATGTATTATTTTTTTTAAAAAATGGATTTAAAGATGTGTTTGCAAAAAAAAATTATACTATCGGTTCCAATATCATATAACCAATTTTGGAGAGAAAACTTATTAGCATTCTCTTATCTGACCACTCGCTAGGTAGGATGATAGAGTGTTACATATGGACTCTGTTACATGTGATCATCTCCTATATAAGAAAACTTGCTTTTTAAATTATTGGACATTTTTTTGTAAAGAAAAGTTATTCAACCCTTTCGCAAAAAACTTTTATTATGGCTTATAAACTTTGGGTTTTAATTAATTAATTAATTAATTAATTACTATTTTACTACCTCTAAGCATTATTTCTCATTTAAAAATTTAATTATCAACATATAAATAACTAATTTTGCATTGTATGTTTCTTATAATGTTTTTGAGTTTTCAAAAATGTATTTAAAAAATAATTTTCTTGGACTTCTATTTTATTATCTCCAACTTTTTTTGCCTTTGAATTTTGCCATTGATAGTTGGTTGTATTCACCATAAATCATTTTGCAAGGTTTAGACATTTGCTTGTAATATTTATGCATTACTCTAATAAAAGATTAGGAGTGTCTATAAACTATCCAATTTGTCTAATTGGAATCAATATGCAATCAAACCACAGTTTTTCATATATGGTGGATTAGATTGATTTGTATTTTTTTTCAAACTATATTTTACGGGTTAAATTGAATTTTTTATATATATTTCAATATGTAATCCACATGCGCGCGCGCGCGCACACACATATATATATATATTGATGACAAACATTATAAATATAATTTTTTGTACAAATGAATACAAAATTGAAATTATAAATTTTTCTTATATTGTTTGAATATTTTCTAAATTCTAATTTACCATAATATATCATTAAATTTATTATTAAACTATTAAAAAATTAAGATGATTGTTTATATTTATTTGTAAATAAATATATTGAGTAATTAGAAAATTAAAAAATTAGTTATAAATTTTTAATTCTTATATTTTATAAATAGAATTGTTTAAAATTTTAGTTAATATAATTAAAGCAATGTTTTTTCTAATATAATCTACATCAATCAAGGAAAAATAAGACATGTTAAATAAATATATGATAAAAAAATTTACTAACAAGTATAGCGATTCCTTACTAAACTAGTCAATAATAGTGTATGGAAGTACTACCAAACTCATTACTGTAAAAATCAATGTTTAAATTATCATATTATTTTATTTTAAATTCGAGTTTGTTATTAGCAGAATATATATATATATATATATATATATATATTATTTCAATATATCGTTTAAATATATAATTTATGATGTAAATATTTTGATTTAAAAGTACTTATTCATTTAACCATAATATTCAGAAATATATTTACAAATAATTGCAAATATATTAATTACAAAATTCACTCTTATAAATCCTACATGTCACAAATTTATATAAAAAAATTCTTAAAATTTAATTATACAATACAGTATCCAAAATATATAAAAAAAAATAAACTGCTACAATTTGATCTTGGAGTTCCCCTTTCTTCGGTTATCCTAACGCAATAGCTACGTCTACTAATTTGCGCTTGTGTTTTACTAGCTTAGTGGTATATTTGACAACTATCCAATAATTATATAATATCTCTAAAATAAAATTTATTCAATTACAATTAATTTTTTAATTTTTCCAAAATATTAAAATCAAAATCAAAACTATTTACATCATGCAAAAATATACAATTCATCAATTATAACATTTCATTCATTAAGCATGTATGAAATTCTTTAACAATACAAGACATACAATTTATAATACCATTTTAATAATTTACTTTTATTTATTTATTTTATAGTCCATGATATCTTAAACTAGAACTAAATACTGGATACAAGGTTTCTGTTTTTCGCCAGTATATTTGGTGCCTACTTAATTATTTTATAACTTAGCGTTTAACGTCTAAATTTTCGATAATAACTAAACATATTTTTGGTGCATATATAATTTCAAACTCAACACTATTTCTTAGTACCTACATAATTTCTACCCTTTTATTGGTATGACAACTTATCTTAATTTCTAGTCTTCAACTAAATGTTATAAGCCTTAATTATATTTGCTTCCTTTATTATTATTTACATAAATTATGTATGCAATGCTAATATAATTTCATATAAATGAAATGATCTCCATAAAATATATTACAAGATCAAACTCACTTATTAAATCATTATAACTATAAGAAAAATCAAATAATATATTTTTGACTTTCATAGTTGATATGATATGATATAGATTCTATCGATACCTTCTCAACATGGACACATGTAATACATTGTGAATCTTGTCTAACTCTAGTGGTAGAGCCAATTTGTATGCCACGAGACCTATGCGTTCAAGCACCTAGTATGGTCTAATGAACCAAGGACTCAACTTTCCTTTCTTTCCAAATCGAAAAATCATTTTCCAATGTGAGACTTTTAAGAATACTTTGTAAACTGTATAATCAATATCCCTCATTTTCAAATATGCGTATAATTTATGTCTATTAGCAACGACTTTCAGCCTATCCCTTATTAGTCTTACTTTTTCCTTTGAATGTTGCACTAACTCTAGCAGGTAAACGTTAAAACTTAAATTTATTAAGTGAACAAGATTTATATATCTAAAAATGAAATAATAAGTAATTTATATATTATTTTGGCAGAATTGCATATTCAATCCACATTGATTCAACTCAGAGCATCAACTATCGCACTGACCTTACTCGGTTGTCTTATCAATAAAATTTCCAGTTATCTAGGATCTAGGCATAGGTAACAATACATTTTGGAATGTCTTTTAATTACCTCTCATGAGAAAATGATCCCATAAAAAAGTAGTTGTACAATATAAAATAACATAAAAACGGACTCAATTCAAAAAAAAAAGATAGACCAGCATTCGAGTCGTTCTAATCCAATGATTTAAACCGATATAAATATCAAAAAAAGACGGAAGGGCCATTTTTACAAACACAAATAGATATATATCTTTATTTTTTTAATCTTTATTTTAACAAAGAGTTTGTCACAAAAACAAAAAATGATACAATTGTAGTCTTTGATTAATTCTAGCCATCGCCTTTGTCTCAAATTGAGTTCATTTTGTGAAGGCAAATATTTCAGACTTTTATGGTTTGTATAGATATAACATTGCTCACTATATTGATAGTGTCACCATATTTTCAATGCAAACACAATGGCTGCTAGTTTGAAATCATATGTCGGATAATTTCTCTTATGAGGCTTCAATTGTTTGGAAGCATACGCAATCACCTTTCCTTCTTAGATTAACATGTAGCCCAAACCATTAAGGGAAGCATCACTGTACACCACATAATCTTTTCCCATAATAGGCTATTGTTGGGTTTTGAAGAATGAATCATATTCATAAACGCAGTGGAAAAATAAAATTTTTAAAACCCAAAATAAAAGATCATATTTGTACCATTAAAACTAAATTATATAAATATAAATGTTAAAAATTATACCTTGTAATTTCTTATTTGTTCTTCAAATCTTCACTTTGTTGGGTTGTAGCAAACCACAACAATCCACACTAGGATGTCTCTAATAATAATCCATGCGAAGAATGAAAAAGAAAATATAAAGAGAAATGGTTTGAACAAATTCAAAGTGCTAGCTTTGAAAGTGTTATTGAGAGAATTTTGTTGTGTCTTAAAAATATTTTTTTCACAAAAAAATATTTTCATGTCTATTTTCTGTCATTTTATGTCTTTTCTATTTGAGTCAAATTCAAAGAAAAGATGAAAAGTCAAAAATGGAGAAAAGGGAAATGAATGAATAGTAATTGACCATAATTGGCCTAATTAAGGCCAAAATCTGCTGTTGGCCAATGGGTGGGAGGCAGCAGCACGTTGGGCCTGCTGTGGGCTGCTGCTGGGTACCCCAGCTGGCTGCCCAGTAGGCCCGCTAGGCAGTCCAGCAGCCTGCCTAGCCTGCGCAAGTCCATACGGGCCCGTGACCCTCCCGAACCACTTTTCTGTGCGATCTCATCGCGATCCATCCCGAATAATTCTCTCATATTTTGGATCCTATCCAAAACCATTTTACTCATTCTCCATATCTTCAATGCGTGTGACCCATTAGGTTCCCGGTTATGTTGGCCACTTAAATTAACAATTAATTTAAGCAGGTCATGAGCGGTATCTAGCAACACATCATGATACCTAATTGACCGAAAAGTCAATGGCTTGACTACGAACTTTTCCATAGATAATTTTCGTGCAATTATTCCTTTCACCATTCTATACCCAACTTGGTTCAGAGTATGGACATGTGTCAACTCCCACTAGACTGACTACATCACGTCTAATCCAAGTAATGTTAGTTCTTGTCCTTGAGGCACATTACTCTATTAGATATGTCATTGAAGACTATCTTTATGACATTTCCACTCCGGCCAGAGATTCCCGAGTAATGACCACGACAAGAGGCCATGGGTATACACTCCTTCTATCAAGAGTGGTGAATCCTTTGTTGGTTACCTAATTACCTTCGAATACCTCAAGTTATATCCAATCACCACCCTATGAGCTACCTCTCTGAGGCAACAAGGAATAGTGTCAAAATAGATTATCCATATGATTGTCTCATAGTTGGTCATCCAATGTACTTAGCTACACTTAGCAAGCATCCACATGTTAACTCTAAACATCTCATGTTTATAGATTATGAAATCTACTACTCAATCCAATCAAGGAGTGTAACATGTGCTAGTCTGTCTGGATTAATAATGTCTCGTCTCATTAATCCTATGACTAGGGATAATTTTGATAATAACATAATTAAACATGATAAGAATCTCAATATCATGATCTCATCATGATTTCCTTCATGCTATGTTATGTATCAAGGACTTCATTAATTGATTTAAGATCACTTATCAATTCATATATCAAATGAACACCAAATTAATGAAAAAGCCTTTTATTAATCAAATAAATTTGTACAATAAGTGCTAAAGGTGATTGCCTTTAGAGCACTCCTCTAACAGCTATGTCAACACTAGTGCCTCTATCAACATTTTCTTCAACTTATTAAAATTAGTCTGGCATCGGTCTGTCACTCAAATCTGGTCTCTTTTCAAAGCAATTTTGTCAGTGGTGAGGCTATCATTTAAAATCCTTTCATGAACCTCCGATAATAACTAGCCAAACCAAAAAAACTTCTCACCTTTGTCACATTTTGTGGCTGTTTCCAATTGGGGATTGCCTCTACCTTGCTGGAGTCGACTCTGATCCCATCGACTGAGAAGATATGCCTTAGAAAGGCCACTTCATCTAACCAGAATGCACATTTTGACAACTTCACATATAATTGATTCTCTATCAAGGTATGGAAGACCATATGAAGATGTTGATCATGCTCTTCTCTGCTTCTAGAGTACACCAGGATATCATCTATGAATACCACCATGAACTGGTCCAAATAAGGTTTTAAGATTCTATTCATTCGATCCATAAATATTGTTAGGGCATTCTTCATGACAAAAGGCATTACTAAGAACTCGTAATGACCATACCAAGTCCTAAATGTTGTTTTTGAAATGTTTGATTCTCTAATCCTTAATTGCTGATGACCTGATCAGAGGTCAATTTTAGAAAATACCCCTGCTCCTTTCAACTGATCAAACAGCTCATCTATTCTCAGCAATGGATGTTTGTTTTTAATTGTCATATTGTTCAACTGACGATAATCAATACACAAATGTAAGGTGTCATCCTTCTTTTTCACAAATGGAACCGGAGCACGCCAAGGTGAGACACTAGGTCTGATAAAACCCTTTGTCTAACAATTCTTGCAACTGTACTTTTAATTCTTTTAGTTCGTAGGTCCCATTATGTAGGGAGTGCTCGATATTGGGATTGTGCCTAACAAAACATCTATGGAAAACTCTATCTCCCCGATAGGTGGTAACCCTGGCAAGTCTTCAGGGAAGATATCTAGATATTCGCATACTGTAGGAATCTCTCTGAGATCTAGACTCCCTTTCTTGGTGTTGCCCAGATATTAAGCTAAGAAGGGGGGTTGAATTAGAGTTTCCCAAAATTAAACTTTAAAGTGCAGAAATAAAAATTAATTTTAGGAGGGATAGAGAAATTTGACACAAGGATTTTTATAGAGGTTCAGGTGTTAACAAACCCTACTCCTCTCCCCAATCGCAATTGGGAGTTTCACTAACACATTAAGTATTACAATGGAGTTTTACAAGCTCACTCCCAACTATGGTGTTTCTCACAATGGCTCACACCTAACCCAAAAATCCCTTGTGTATTATTGGCTCACACAATAACCAATTCCTTGTGTTTTACAGGCTCACACAAATAACCTTTACTTTTGTGTTTTTGCAGGATCACAATAACCAATTCCTTGTGTTTTACAGGCTCACACAAATAACCTTTACTTTTGTGTTTTTGCAGGATCACACAAACAACCTTATATCTTGTGTTTTAAAGGCTCACACAACTAACCCTTACAAGTTTTATCCTCTTAACCCAGAAATACCCAAAACTCAGTTGAGTAATAAATGATTACAGAGAGAAACACTCACAAATCTTTATTGCTCAATAAATGATGAGCAAAAATATTTTTACAGAGAATAGATATTAGTTATGAAAGTATTGAATGTACAAATAGCTTGTAATAAGATTTTGATTCAAAGTATTTGCTATCCTTCTATACTAAATGCATAAATGACTTGCATTTATTCTCCCATGGCTGATTATAGCCGTTAGGGTGCATTTAATACGAAACTAACTCAATGTCAATGTATTTGTAGGTTCTTATTTTTGATTCAAAATTCATTTATCTTAATATATTGCTAGGTTCTCCCCCTTTTGTCATCAACAAAAAAAATATAAAGATACCAAAAGATAAACAAAACAAATATATTTGATTGTTAAAAAAACAAATTACACACCAAAGGAAATACAACAAACAAAAAACAACAAAACAACAAAGAAAATAAACAAGCAGACATGCAAATTTAGGCTAACATCTAGCCTAACACCTAGCCGGACATCCTATCTCAAAGTCTAGCAACCTCTGTCTCAAGGCTGTCCATCCACGACTCTATGAAGTCTTTGAGATTTTCCAACCTCTCGTCCATCTAAGCCTGCAGCTGCTCAAATCGTGGTGCCAAGAGGTCAACCACTTGTTGTGCCAAATTTGGTGTGGAAGCCGAGGATTGTCCGATGTCCTACTCAGTCGCTGGAGGTGCTTCCTCAACCCGAGCCCTTTTCTTCTGCTGGATCCCTTGGAGGCCGGCTTTGAAGTCCTCCATGTCATTGTCTTCCCAAATTATCTCCCCAGCAGTGTCTGTGAGTAAATATTGTTCTCATGAATAATTCTGATAGCCGCCCCCATCTTGATAAAGGACTCAACATCCAATCGATCTCGAGGATGCCCTTGGATGAGATTGAAATGATGCTCATCCAGCTTCAAATAGCCAAGCTTCAAGGCTATATGGGTGACATAACCACCAATGAGTATATCTCCTGTGGGTTTGGTGGCAATGGACAGAAGATGGTTTGCAAACCATCTAGAAAGTGTCATCCTGAGTCCTCTTCTAGCCATCTCAAAAAGGAAGAGCTCCGATTTCTGAATGGTCCCATTGCTGTCTCCCCAAGTGAATATGCTATAGGTTAGAAACCTATGCAAATATTTGTGCACTGGGGACCGGAGATGAGTATTCTGTGTCTTCTTGACATCCTAGCTACAATCTGTGCCAAAATGGGTCCATGCCCGAGTCGCAAAGAATTCCGCTTCGCTGTCATTGAGGATGCCATCCGATGGTAAATTGAACAAGTCCCCGAATTCAGTGGCATTGAGGGTGTTTGGATTGTTGCAGAGTTGGAATTTCACCACTCCAGTAGGAGACACTTGCAAAGTGCTAAGAAATTCCAGTGTTGGCTCCCGCAATGTGGGCTGATGAATGTCCACGAATTCTTTCAAGTGATAGGCATGGAATTGCTCTGTCATTGCCATTTCTAGCCCGAGAGTTCGGATGCTTTGCCATTCAAAAGACCTCGATGAAAGGAGAGGCCTTTGCTTTAAGGTGGAGTACCGGGGATGGCAATGCTCCGGAATTCTATTCATGAGGTAATCTGCGTACCTCCTGGGAGCATGTGACTTCTTTCTTTTTCCTTTTGATGAGCCAGTTTCCATTTGATTTGCAGAAATGAACTTTATGGAGTTTGGGAGAAAAAATTTGACAGAAAAATTTGAGGAAACCCTAGAGAAGTATGATTTTTGATGAAGGAATGAACTTTTGATGGTATTTATAGGAAAAGTTTGTGACTTGGGGGCCGAAATCTTCAATATATCATTGAATGTGTGTAAATGAGAGCGGTTTTTAGGAGTTGAAAGGTTGAAATAAGAAAAATAACCGGATGTTCTCTTATATGCCCGATGCATTCACGGGCGTGAAATATGTGTTCACGGGCGTGAATGGTTGTGTTCACGGTTTGCTGAAGGGGTGTTATACCCGTGAATAAAGGTGTGAATATGTTCACGGTTGTGACCTTTGAATGTCACGGGCGTGAATGATGAACTATCACGGGAGTGAAAAAATAGTCACGGGAGTGAAAGGTTGAATTTCACTACTTATGCCCGTGAAGCAAAGCGTGACTCAAAGCGTGAACGCCTCTGTGTGTTTTGGGGTGAAAATGTTCACGGGCGTGAAAATGCATCACAGGCATAGGAGTGAATGAAGTCGTGAAAATAAGCTTCACTACTTGAAGCCGTGAACGATGTCGGAAATTAAGTCGTGAACGACACTGCCTCTTTTGGCTATCTAAGTCACGGGCGTGAACATATGTCACTGGCGTGACTTCCCTAAAATTTTCATCAAATAAAATTAAGTCCTAGAACAAGAAAAAATCATTTCAATGAAGATTCTATCCCTTATAACATAAACTTTTCATCAAATTTACTTCCTTATATCTAGTGATATGATACACAATTAAGATTATCACTTAAGATTTCATAATTTAGCAATCACAAGGTTAATCCATCAAACATATCAAGTTCTCTTCTAATGAAATTAAATCTTTCCTCATTTAGAGACTTAGTAAAAATATCTGCCAATTGATTTTTTGTGCTTATAAAATCTAATGCAACATCTCCATATTGAACATGATCTCTAATAAAGTGGTGTCTAATGTCAATATGCTTACTTCTTGAGTGTTGAATAGGATTCTTTGAAAGATTTATAACACTTGTATTGTCACATTTAATAGATATATGATTCATATCATGATCATAGTCTTTAAGTTGTTTCATCCAAAGAATTTGAGTACAACAACATCCAGCTGCTACATACTCTGCTTCAGCAGTTGAAAGAGCAACTGAAACTTGTTTCTTGCTAAACCAAGAAACTAAGCATTCTCCAATAAAGTGACAAGTGCTTGAAGTACTTTTTCTATCTAAAAGACTACCAGCATAGTCTGCATCTGAATATCCTATAATATAGAAGGATGAATTTCTAGGATACCATAAACATTGATGCAATGATCTATGTAAATATCTTAGAATCCTTTTTACTGCATTTAAATGTGATTCTTTTGGACATGATTAAAATTGTGCACACAAGCAAACACTATACATTATATCGGGTCTAGAAGCAGTAAGATATAAAATTGATCCGATCATACCTCTATAGAGCTTTTCATTAATGCTCTTACCCTTTTCATCCTTGTCCAATTTTGTTGATGTGCTCATAGGAGTCTTGGCATTCTTGCATCCTTCCATACCAAATTTTTTAATTAAATCTTTGGCATATTTGGATTGGTTGATGAATATGCCCTCATTGCTTTGCTTTATTTGTAGACCAAGGAAATACTTAAGCTCTCCCATCATGCTCATTTCAAATTCCCTAGTCATACACTTAGCAAATTCTTGACAAAGCAACTCATTAGTAGAAACAAATATTATATCATCAACATAAATTTGAGCAATTAGTATATCATGCTTATGCTTTTTAATGAATAATATGGTGTAAACATTTCCCTTTGTAAAGTTATTTTCTAATAGAAAAAAACTTAGCCTCTCATACCAAGCTCTTGGGGCTTATTTCAAACCATATAAAGCTTTTGAAAGTTTGAAAACATGATTTCGCAAATCATAGCTTTCAAAGCTTGGTGGTGGTTCTACATATACTTCTTCTTCTATATAACCATTTAGAAATGTTATTTTCACGTCCATTTGAAAGAGTTTGAAATTCATGTGACATGCATATGCTAAGAGTATTCTTATGGCTTCTAATCTAGCTACAGGTGCATAGGTTTCATCATAATCTATACCTTCTTCCTGATTATATCCTTTTGCAACTAATCTAGCCTTATTCCTAGTTATTGAACCTTGTTCATCTAGTTTTTTTTCTAAATACCAATTTGCTACCTATAATTTGATGATCCTTGGGTCTAGGTACTAAGGTCCATACCTTACTTCTCTCAAATTGGTTGAGTTTCTCTTGCATGGCAATTACCCAACTTTCATCATTAAGAGCCTCATCAACATTTTTAGGCTCAATTTGAGAAATAAAAGCAATGTCAGTGACTAAATGTTTGAAATGAGATCTAGTACTTACTCCCCTTGAGAGATCACCAATGATTTGCTCTTTTGGATGATCTTTCATCATACTCCATTCTTTTGAGAGTTTTTGTTCGTTTTCTTCTTGAGTTTGAGGTAGAGAATCATTTTGATGTGAATCTTCTTGATCATTTTCTTCTTTTCCATTTTTAAGATCAAGTCTTTCCATGTTACCTACGATATCATCAAGAGCACTACCTTTCACAAGATCAAGTCTACTAGATTCATTAAAGACAATATGCATAGATTCTTCAACAATTAATGATCTTTTGTTACATACTTTATATGTTTTGCTAGTTGTAGAGTATCCTAAAAATATACCTTCATCAGATTTAGAAGCAAAATTTCCAAGATTGTCCTTGGTATTCAATATGAAGCACTTGCATCCAAATACTCTAAAGTACGATATCAAGGGTTTTCTTCCATTCCATAGCTCAAATGAGGTTTTGTTTAAAAGAGGTCTTTTGAAAACTCGATTTAAAATATAACATGCAGTGTTTGTGGCTTTTGCCCAAAAGTAAGTTGGTAAACCATATTCATTGAGCATTGTTTTAGCCATTTCAATTAAAGTTCAATTTTTCCTTTCAACTACTCATTTTGTTGAGGTGTTCTAGGAGATGAGAAATTATGTGAAATGCCATGTTCAAGGCAAAAGCTTTCAAAGTTTTCATTTTCAAATTATTTGCCATGATCACTTCTTATCTTTGAAATATAGTACCATTTTTCATTTTGAACTCTTTTAGCAAAGTTTTTGAAATTTTCAAAAGCATCACTCTTTTGAGCTAAGAAAATTACCCAAGTAAATCTGGAGTAATCATCTACGATGACAAATGCATAATGTGTTGCCCAGATATTAGACCAAGAAGGGGGGGTTGAATTGGAGTTTCTAAAATTAAACTTTAAAGTGCGGAAATAAAATTGCTAATTTTAGAAGGGATAGAGAAAATCAGACACAAAGATTTATAGAGGTTCGGGTATTAACAAACCCTACTCCTCTCCCCAATCGCAATTGGGAGTTTTACTAACACACTAAGTGTTACAATGGAGTTTTACAAGCTCACTCCCAACTATGGTGTTTCTCACAATGGCTCACACCTAACCCAGAAATCCCTTGTGTTTTAATGGCTCACACAATAACCAATTCCTTTGTGTTTTACAGGCTCACACAAACAACCTTTACTTTTGTGTTTTTGTAGGATCACACAAACAACCTTATATCTTGTGTTTTAAAAGCTCACACAACTAGCCCTTACAAGTGTTCTCCTCTTAACCCAGAAATACCCAAAACTCACTTAAGTAATAAATGATTACAGAGAGAACCACTTATAAATCTTTATTGCTCAAATATGAGGAGCAAAAAGATTTTTACAGAGAATAGATTTGTTCACAAAGCATAAAAATACAAGATAGCTTGTGATTTGAAATATATACTAATCTTTTGTTTTTCTTATTATTCTCTTATCATCCTCTTGTTTCTTAATGCATAAATGACTTCCATTTATACTCTCATGGCTAAATATAGCCGTTGGGGTGCATTAATTTAGAAACTAGCCGTTATACCAACCAAAAAATTGCGCCTGACATTTTTCTCTTTCATTGGTCACGATCGTGAATATGCTTGTCACGGGGGTGACAGTTCTTCCCAAGCGGTGACTGAAGTGGTGACCTTGGTCGTGAAGCTCTCTGGAATGTCTTGACATATAGAGTCACGGGCGTGACGTTAATTAGTCACGGGCGTGACACTCTTCCCAGCCGTGAGAGAAGTGGTGACTGAAGTCGTGAAGCTCTCTGGATGAAATTAAATATATCCTTCACGGGGGTGAACATCTTCACAGCCGTGACCAAAGTGGTGACTCTGGTCGTGAAGCTCTCTGGTTGAATTTACACAACTCTTCACGGGAGTGACACCTCTAGTCACGGGGGTGACTGAAATGCTTACTTCACGGTTTGGTTTTCCCTCATGGCCGTGAACTTCAAATGTTGGTTTTGGTAACGGTTAGCTTTCTTCACGGGGGTGACTCCTTGAGTCACGACAGTGAACATGCTACTTCTTACTTTTTATTTCTTTAAGGATTATTCTTCCAATTCTCCATTCTTGCCATTTTATGTCCTATATAATATACTTTCAAAAACAAGTATATTAAATACAATATTGCTATATTATTTATTATCATCAAAATGACAGAAATACCCCTCAAGGTTAACATAATGTTTACCTCCTAAGCTAGCAGTTTTAGTAGGTCCAAATAAGTCCAAATGCAGGAGTTGAAGAGGTTTTGAGGTATTTACTATGTTTTTGGCTTTGAAGGATGACTTGTGTTGCTTTCCTCTTTGGCAAGGTTCACATGTCTTGCCTTTTTCAAATTTGACTCTTGGTAGACCTTTTACCAGTTCTCCTATGTTGAGGCTTTGTATTAAATTCATGTTAGCATTACCAAGCCTTCTATGCCACAGCCAAGATTCATCACTAGTGGTTACAAGAGACTTAGAGGAATGGTTAGACAGTTCATGTAAGTTAATTATGTATGTATTGACATCTCTATTTCCTTTAAATATCTCTTGACCATAGATAGAGATCACAAGTCATTCATTGGAAGTAAAGATTACTTTATTTCCTTTATCACATAATTGACTAACACTTAACAAGTTATGTTTCAAGCCATCAACAAGTAAGACATATTTAATAAAAGTAGTACCATTAATACCAATAGATCCAATGCCAATTACCTTACCCTTAGCATTGTTTCCAAAGATAACTTTACCTCCATCAATACTTTTGATTTCTTTGAAGAGTTCTTTATCTCCTATCATATGCCTTGAGCATCCACTGTCTGCTAGCCAAGCATTTTTATTTATTGTGGACTTGAGGCATACCTATAGAATCACAGTTCAAGTATGATTTTTAGGTACCCAAATGAGCTTGGGTCCTTGGGGGTTAGCACATGAAGGTTCCCAATGAGTCTTCCTTATCCAACAATGTTTATTTATGTGACCCATTTTCATACAATAATTGCATTGTTTCGGTTTAAACTTGTTTATTGGTCTTACAAGATTTTTGAATACCATATTTCTATCAAACTTATTTTGAGAATAATGACATGCACAATCATGATTAATTGATGCTTTTCTAGATGCATGCTTCTTATATATAAAGGCATGATTATTCTTTTTATGTATAGAAAGTTTAGCATGTTTATTCCTTAGTGTTGTTCCAGCAAGTGTGGAGATGTGAGGTTCATTTGACTTAACAAAGATGGTTTTATGAGAAGATGATGATGTGTCCTTAAATCATATACCATGTCTAATTAAGGGTGATCTTTGAGACACAATGAGAGTATCTAAACTCTCTTTACCTTTGTAAATTTAGAAATAGAATTTCTAAGTTCCTCAACTTCATTTTTCAAAGTGTTATTTTCTTCAAGCAAAGAAGCAGTTGAGGGTCTTGATGAATATTCATCTAATGACTTTTGAAAAGATTCATTAGATAATTTAAGCTTCATGTTTTCCTTTCCTAAAACATCTATTTTATTTTTTAAATTAGAGATGTTATTTCTATAAGTACTAAATTTACTTCTATATATCTCTAATTCTAGATTTAATTCTTCTATTAGGATTTGCTCATCATCATCATCATCACTATCATCATCATTATCACTACTATCATTGTTCAAAGAGTATGAGTGTGGTGATCTTACCTTATTCGAGACGTGATCCTCAATAGCCATGAAGCATAGGTTGACCTCTTCACTTTCATTATCATCTTTATCACTTGAAAAGCTTTCGTCATCCCATGTGGCTTTGTGACCTTTCTCCCCATTGTCTCTTTGGTATTTGCTCTTATGCTTCTTGAGCCTTGGACATTCTGGTTTGATATGTCCTTTATTTCCACACTCATAGCACTTCACCTCTTCCTTACTTCTTTATGCATCATTAGAAGTTTGTTTGAGGTTTCTTTACCTGAATTTTCTAGAGTTGCTCATTTTCTTCTCAATGATTCCTTTTAGTCTTCTTGAAAGCATAGCAATATCCTCATTTTCATCATCACTCATTTCTTCATCATCTTCACTTTCTTCTTGAGGTTTTGAAGTAGAGGCTTTGAGTGCTAAGGGCTTTCTTTTCTCTGGCTCTGCTTCAAGCTCTCTATCTCTTTTCATTGCCATTTCATATGTGAGAAGTTTGCCAATCAGCACATCAATATTCATGATGCTTATATCTTCATTTGCTTCTTCTATGCCAGCAACTCTTGAACCATAGTCTTTAAAAGGAAGACTTCTCAGGATTTTATTGTTTACATCTTCCAAACTCATATGCTTCCCAAGTTTTCTCATTCCATTTATAATGGCTAGAAGGCGGTTGGTCATGTCAGTGATGGACTCATTGGATTTCATCTTGAAGAGCTCATATTCTGAGGTCAAAAGTTGAATCTTCTTGGATTTGACTTGCTTAGCTCCTTCATGATAATTTTCTAATATCTTCCATATGTTGTATGTTGTTGGGCAGTGTTGTATGTTGTTGGGCAGTGTTGTATTATTCTACATTCTTCAATAGATAATAAGCTTGATAAGATTGTCATTGCCTTCTTGTTTTTGAAATTTGCTCTTCTTTGAGGCTCTGTCCAATCATCTCTTGATAGGATTTCTTCTTCACCATCAGCTCCTCTTCTGGTTGGTGGTGTCCATTCTTTTCGTACATTATCCCAGACTTCAATTCCTTCACTATCCAGGTATGTCTCCATCCGAAACTTCCAATGGGCATAATTTGCTCCATCAAAGTAAGGTTTGAGACTTTGGAATCCTTCACTAGCCATATCTTAATCTTTACTAGTGCTTTTTAGGCTTCGATGCTAGACAAAGCTCTGATACCAATTGTTTCCCAGATATTAAGCCAATAAGGGGGGTTGAATTGGAGTTTCAAAAAATTAAACTTTAAAGTGCGGAAATAAAAATTAATTTTAGGAGGGATAGAGAAATTTGACACAAGGATTTTTATAGAGGTTCGGATATTAACAAACCCTACTCTTCTCCCCAATCGCAATTGGGAGTTTCACTAACACACTAAGTGTTACAATGGAGTTTACAAGCTCACTCCCAACTATGGTGTTTCTCACAATGGCTCACACCTAACCCAGAAATCCCTTGTGTTTTAATGGCTCACACAATAACCAATTCCTTGTGTTTTACAGGCTCACACAAACAACCTTTACTTTTGTGTTTTTGTAGGATCACACAAACAACCTTATATCTTGTGTTTTAAAGGCTCACACAACTAGCCCTTACAAGTGTTCTCCTCTTAACCCAGAAATACCCAAAACTCACTTAAGTAATAAATGATTACAGAGAGAAACACTCATAAATCTTTATTACTCAATAAATGATGAGCAAAAAGATTTTTACAGAGAATAGATATTGGTTATGAAAGTATTGAATGTACAAATAGCTTGTAATAAGATTTTGATTCAAAGGATTTGCTATCCTTCTATACTGAATGCATAAATGACTTGCATTTATACTCCCATGGCTGATTATAGCCGTTAGGGTGCATTTAATACGAAACTAGCCGTTGTACCAACCAAATAATCGTGCTTGACATTTTTCTCTTTCATCTTTCACGGGTGTGACTATGTTTGTCACGGTCGTGACTGTTCTGCCAAGTCATGACTGAAGTGGTGACCTTGGTCGTGAAGCTCTCTAGAAGGTTTTAAAACATTGGGTCATGGGTGTGATAAACTTTCCAGTCGTGATCCAAGTGGTGACTTTGGTCGTGAAGCTCTCTGGATGAAATTGTCATGAAGATTCACGGGCGTGACCTTTAATTCACAAGTGTAACTTAAATGTACATTTCACGGCTTGTGTCTTCCTTCATGGCCGTGAACTTCAAATGATGGTTTTGGTGACAGTTAGCTTTTTCACGGGCGTGAACATGCTACTTCCTTAATTTTGTCTTTCAAGGATTATTCTTCCATTCTCCATTCTTGCTATTTTATTGCATACCCTGTTTAATAGACTTAGAAAACAAGTATGTTAAATACAATATTGCTATTTTATTTGTTATCATCAAAATGATGGAAATACCCCTCAAAGTTTAACACTTGGTATCTACAATATGTGCCAAAAATGCTTTCACATCCCTTTTTGATAAGCTTACATGCCTTTGTAACAGAAATGACATTAGTCAAGTGTGGTCGATTCTCATTCAAGGCAATCACGTCATCCTACCTTGAATTCTTGAAAGTCACTCTCCTATACTGACAATCCACCACTACCCCATTTTGAGTTAACTAATCTATCCCCAAGGTTGCATCAAACTCATGGAATGATAACTCAATCAGGTAAGCTGGAAATTGTACATTTTGAGCTTTGACTGGACTGTTTTTATAGACTCAACTAAATTTCACTCTAAAACCCAAAGGATTTGTCACTAATATATCAGAATCTAATTCCTCTGCTGTCATATTACCTTGATAAGGTGGTGACATGCATAAATATGAATGTGTAGAACCCAGAGCTATCAATGCAAATAAATCAGTATCATAAAGTGAAAATTTACCAATAAGGACATCCTGGGCATCCTGCTCCTCACGAGCTCTCATGGAATATGCTCGGGCTAGGGCTCGATTACCTTATGCTCTATTCACTAATTCTGATACACTCTAACTAATCCTGTCGCTTCTAGACTGTCCATGTGCCCTGCCTTTGCCTCGAGTGAAATTCTGAACCTGAATTGATACTGCACCACCTGTACCTCTTCCTTTAGGGTAATCTTTCTATTTATGCTCAGTAGATTTGCATCATAAGCATGCTATAGTAATCCACCAGCAATCACCTGCATGTGATCTTCCATAATGTTGACATTTGACAGATATAAATCTCCTGTTGCCCAAAGCTGGTGTACTAGCTGTAGACCCTTCTGGTCTTGACTGTTGGCTTTGCCTAGTTGAAAAAGTTGGTGCAGAACTCCGTGACTGGAAAAACCTGGACACTATCCATCCCCTTTTACTGGATGTCTGGACCATGCTAATTATGGATCTCCGGGGTGCCTCTTCTACCCTTTTTCTCTTTGACTTTCTTTCCACACTGAAGGCCAAGGATACCAATGTAGCAAAATCCTCAAGCTGAAAGGCAACAACTATATTTCCAATATCATCATTAAGCCCATCCTCAAATATACGAAACTTATCTGCCTCATTAGCAATGATTCCAGTTGCATATTTACTCAGTATAGTGAATTCCATCTCGTATTGTGCCATTGACATGCTTCATTGCTTTAGGTCTTGAAACTCCCTCTTCTTTTCATTAACATAGACTATAGACACATATTTCTCGCAAATCTGGCTTGAAGAAATTCCATGAAGGTGGTTTCGGTGTGTGGGGCTTTGATAAAATTGATTTCCACCAGTCACAGGCATGATCTTTTAAAAGGGACACTGCATACTTGACTTTCTATTCCTCTGGACACTCAAGCTCCTCAAACACCCGCTCTATCGATTACATCTAAAACTCTGATGCTACTGGGTCATCCTCTCTTCCCATAAAATATGTGGCCCTAAATTTTCTCAGTTTATCAATTTGGGATTTTGGCTGAGGTGGATGAGGAGGTAGAGTTGGTTGTGGAACTGCTTGTACTATCCACTGCAACAAAATTGGTATATGCTCCATAAGAGGTTCTTGTATGAAATTAACCTGTCCCTCTGCTCTAGGCAGAGCTGCTATACTTGGCCCGAAATCTCTCACTAATGGAGGTTGTCTAAGATAGGTTGAGTCTGAAAGACTATTATTCAGTTCATCTTCCGAAAAATCTTATTTCGATCCCGAATCCATATCTACCTATGAACCAGAAAAAAGGATCCAAATAAGATCATTACAGTATTTTATGCATATGCATGAGACACACATTCTATTTTACACCCATTGTTTAAGAATTAATTAGCCTGAACTTTGATACCACAAAATGTAGCGTTCCCCTGCCCTACTAGTAGTTAATAGTGTATGAAAGTGCTACCTAGCTCATTAATGTAAAAATCAATACCTAAATTATCGTATTATTTTATTTCAAATTCGAGTTTCTCACCGAGCTCACGGCCGCAATCTATTTTTTCGTCGACACTTATCTTGCAGTCGCGATTTATTTCTTCACATCGGATCGCGTTCGTGTGCTGGCTTTCACACTCACGCTCTCTTGCATCGCGCTCACGTTGCTTCAGTTCTTCCTTTAAGCCAGTATCCCTTGATTTTTCCTCTTTCTGGTAAATCATGACATTGCACTTATTTTTAGAAATAATATATTTGCATATTTAAATTTTATGAATTTATGTAATTAAATTACTCAATTAAATTTTATTAAATTAATTCTTTTAATTATTAATTATAAATTAATTTAATCTATCTACTAAAAATTTGTATAATTAATTATCAATTCATTATTAATTAGGTATTAAGTATTTCAAAATAATAAACTATAGTTTATTCAAATAACTCTCTTAATTATCAATTTTAAACTAATTTAATTATCATATAATGAAATGAGCTAATAAAACATAATTTATATTAAATGAAGTCAATTAAATAAATTTTTAATTGAAAGATTTTTTTTTTGGAAAATTGAAGGTCTTGATTGTATACATTTATAATATTCAGGACAAAATATTTTGTTTCCTTCATTTAATTTTACCAAAAACCTCTCTGTCAGACGACTCAGACCATCAAAACCCCGAAATTGTGTGTCGTCGCACCTCACTTTTTGGAAGGCATGAAGAAGTTCATTTTCTCTCAAGTTCGCCGCTGCTGTCCCCAGAAACCTTCCTCTTCATTTCCACTACGCCATAGATGGCTTTCTTCTGATTCAAAATCAAATCCACCTTCTCAATCTGTCCCAATTCAACCAGTATCTTACCCGGTAAAGCCTAGGGATCAAACAACTTCGGATGAAAATGAATCCCCTTCTCAACCACAACCGTCACAAGAACAACAGCGATTTCGTTCCAGACCCCCAGAAGTCCCTAATCAGGAATCCAGGGCCATTTGGACTCGGGAGGAAATACGATACGTTAAAGACGCACCGTCAGTGTCGCCGGTATCTTATCCCGTACGCGTTGCGCCCCTGCCGGAGGATAGAGTTGGGGCTGAAGAAGAAAGTTCCACCACGGATGAGAATGTGAAGCACAGCGATGAAATGGAGATGGAGAGTAGGAAGATTCAGACAAGTAGAAAGATATATAATAGGGTTTTAGAAGAGGAACAGAAGATAGTAGTGCCTTTACCTAGATTGATCAAGTCTGAAATGAGGGAAAAGAGGCCTCTTTTTGAATTGATGGATGCTATTAGGCAAGTCAAGGTTAGTTTTTATATATATAAATTGCTTGAAGCTAATTTTAAGTGTTTCATTTTGATTTCTTGCTGTTTTAGTGATTTTTCAGGCCAATGCTAGGAAGACTTTTGATGAGACTGTTGAAGCGCATGTAAGATTGGGCATTCCTAGTTCCCGTTCTGACCTGGTACTTCCAATTCACCTTAATCAAATTCTCTCTTATTTTATGTTTCATTTCATTATGGAAATCTTTAGAAATCAATAACACTCATTCAAATTGTAAGTCTCTTTTTTCAACAGCATAGAGTGGCTACTTTCAACTTAAGTTCAAATTTTAAATGCCAATAGCTGTTCTATAATCTCAACTTTAGTTTAAATTCCAGTGAAATAGTTACATCATACAATAGCTATGCTGCAAATCTGTGGAATACTAATTATACATGAAGTTAAAAATAGCCTTTTTTTTGCTATTGGCTATAGAATAGCTATTCCATTTCTACAGTGTCTGTGAGTGAAATATGAAGACTAAATTCTTAGAAGAGAATGTTAGGTCTTGGGTTGGCTTTAACATATATTAGTATAATTACTTTTGTATCTCAGAGTTGATAGTTTATAAACATGTTCTCAAATAAACTCCATATAATAAGGAGGTTTTGTAGGTTGTCCTATAGTTAGTTTCTTGATTACACTCTTCCTCTCTCATTTTCTTCCTCTTAATCCTTTCCCTTCTCCATTTGCATTGTCATGTTGATTCGTTCTCTAGTTTGTTCCCAGATGTGCCTGGTGCGTTATTATTTTGGTTTTCTTTGCAATTATGCATTTATGGTCTGTGTTCTAATATCTGGGTTAAATATCAATGGGCTTCTCTGTTTAATTTCAACATTCTTATTCTTTCATGTGCAAGTATACATATATGTTGTGTTCTTAATGCCTGGGTTACATAGTGCTTGGCTGCTATCTTCCTTCTTAAGCCCCATCCTTAGAATTGATGCATTTAGATCTTAATCCTTTGTTAGGACAACAAGAGTTTTTATTGAGTGGGAATCTTTAATATGTATGGATAATTCTTATATGCAGTTTTTACGAACATGAATTTTATTAATATGCACTGCAGATTGTCCGTGGCACATTGACTCTACCTCATGGTGGGAAGAAGGTAAACTTTAGAACATATACTAGGTGTCAATTTGGTAACTTATATTTCATTGGAGTCATGATCTGATTGCCATTACTATTTTTCAGGTCCTCAGAATAGCATTCTTCGCTGAAGGAGCAGATGCAGATGAAGCTAGGGCCGTGGGAACTGATGTTGTCGGCGGTACTGAACTTATTGATGCAATTTCACGTAAGACGCCATTTTCATTCTTATATGGCATACTCCTACAGGAGTAATAAAATATAAACCTTTTTTTTATCATTTTTCTTGGGGGAATATTGCCATCTGTATCGTTTTTTTGGATCAAATATTGTTCTTTGTTTTAAATTCAAATTCTTTCTTTTCTTAACTTGTTTGAATCAATCATCTTGCTGTTCTTTATTTTAGATGTTACTCTAACCCCCTCTTTCCAAAATTTCTATAAATTTTTTTGTTTGTTTGTTTGGTTTTTTTTTTCCTCTCCTTAACAAAGATCTTAATTGTATTGCTTGGGGGGAACATAAGTTTCATGATTTGGATTTGACAACAGGCCATGTACTTGTGCAGGTGATGGTAAAATTGATTTTGACAAGTGTTTCACAACTACTCAATTCTTTCCTCGAGTAGTCAAGGTAATGAATTTAGAAAAGGCTTTCTAATCAGTCATAATTTTGGCTATAGCCTAAATTCATTTGTTCTTTTTCTTTATTAATTTTATTTTTCAGCTAGCAAGGATTCTAAATAATTATGGACTCATGCCAGACGCTAAAGTATGTTTATATCTTTTAGCTTGTTAATTAACTCTTGTTGGACAATTATTGTGTTTGTGTTCACTTGTGCATACTTGTGTAGCAAGGAACTGTCGTCAGTAATGTTTCCATGGCTGTAAAAGAAGCAAAAAAGGAACAAATTAAGTTTAGAATGGACAAATCATCAATTGTTCATGTTGGACTTGGAAAGGTAGTCTATCTTGACCTCAATTATGATGTTTTACCTTTTAGAGGAATCTTGCCAAAATTGTCTCATTCATACGTTTTCATTTCTGTTGTTGCAATAATTTTTGCAGGTAAGTTTTACTGAGGAGTTATTACGTGAGAACGTTGGTGCATTAATGAATGCACTTTTGCAAGCAAAGCCTCCAGGCCTAAAGAAGAGTAAGTGGTATCTACTATCTGAATATTTTATTCTGTTCATTTGGTAAATGAACCATTGTGAATGCTTCATGCACATTTGCATTAAATTATTTAGGACATGAAAATGTGGTGAGTGTGTTTGATATCAAAGTGACATTTGGCTTAGCAATAAAAATCAAGGATAAAAGAAAATCTGAATTTATGTTTTCCCACTCAGCTGTATATTGTTTTTATTTGCGAATCACCTGCATGAAACAACGTAAGGGATTGGGGTCTAAGTGTGCAAGAATGCCACATAGTGGGTTTTGGGATATATTATGCAGTCTTTCCATTGCATTTCAATGAGGTTGTGTCTGTAATATATCCTGTAAACCCCAGGTCAATAATGGAGCAACCTGAATGCAGCATCACACACCATTCTCTAAGCCACATGCATGAATTTCCTGCAGTTAAATCAGTTACTGCACTAAAATGCCTATGAATGCAGTTGGAGGTAGCAATGAAATATATTTTTTTGAAATATCAACCCTCTGAAGGACAAACAGGAAGTATAATAAAGTAAAAATGCGTGTTCAAAAATCTACCAAAATATAAAATTTAAAAAATCCTGTGCATAATTCAACTTTATTTGTATTAAGATGATCAAGTTCATTGTGCATAATTCAACTTCATTTGTATAAAAAAAATCCATGGGTTCCCAATCCATTTGTCTTAAATTGATCAAGTTACTAGATGTTGCTAGGCTATAGACAGAAACAGTTACTGCATTGCAAAAGCAGTAGATAAAGAAAGTTTGCTAAACCAGTGACAAACTTGAGTTAGGCTTTTATTACTTTTATGGCCAAAGAATTGTGATTTTGGAACATAGGTTTCCATTAAGATTATTTCTACACCTGGAAATGTTTGACTTCTTTTTCAACCAACATTCATTTAAATTTAGCATATTTTTCATTACATGACTGAATTTTAATATCAGAAGTCTGAAGATGTTTAGTTTTATTTGAAAAGCATCTTGCATGTAAATAATGAATAGCATTAATAGCTTTGTTTCTTCCTATGATTGATTCATTTAGGCTTTAACAAATATTTTCCCCTGTTTTCTTGCAGCTTCCAAATATGTTGGGTATGTGAACGCCTTCCATATTTGCAGCACGGTAAGCTTTTTCTTTTTTTCTTTTCTTATGAGAAATTGATGTGTATTTATTGTGTTTGCTACTTCAGTTAACTAACACTTCTTCATACATGAGAAATTGGTCCGTGAAATATGTATATTGACAAGTATATTAAAAAATGGGACCAGATCAGCCAGTCAGACCTGGTTAATAGGGAGCTGGCCATAGGTTTGATCTGAGTTGCTTAAAAGCCACCCTGTGGAAACGTGGTGTTTTGTTAGTTTTTATAACAAAAATCATAGAGAAATGGGCCATTCCTAAATTCACTCTTTTTCCCCTAAATCGTTGATATAGTTGTTGGTATGTGTGAATATTTGCATTTCCATGAATTGTTTGTGTGGATATCTTATCAAATTTTCATTTGTTGTGTGTTCGCTGAATTGCCTATATGGAAAGTTTCCTTAAAAACAGAGAACTCTATCCTGAAAATCTAAAAAGAGAGGCAGAGAACCATGGTCAAATCGGTTCAACTGCAACCTAGTCTTGAAACCGATTCAATCTCTGGTCTGGTCCTAAAAACATTCAGACAAACACAGCTAGCAAACTGTTTAATTTGTATGTATTTCTCTACTTTTAAGTGATCCATTTCATTTAACACATGCAGATGGGACCTGCGTTCCCTGTTTCAATACAGTCATTATCCAAAGCTGAGGATCACTATAACAAAGTGTACCTGAAATCCCCCAGCATAAGTCGCGCATGACTTCATCTCTCACACGCGGCTGCTAGGATTAGTGTTAAGAGTATTGTTTCAATTTTGCAATTCATAGTTTTCTTTTGCTTTGCCATTCAAAGCTTTTGTGTTGGCATCTACCATCTTGAGTTCAAACAGCTCCTGGGGCTAATTTTTTAGCTTTCGGGAATGAATTTTTAATATTGATGTAATTCCCGGTTACTATTATAACAATAGTCTGAGGGTTTACTTTTGATTCTATTTGATTATAATGTACCTGGGATCGTGGTTTATGTACGAATCAAACATGAAAAACCCAAAGTTCTTAACTCTTGATGTACTACTCAGGCATATTAGTTTAGGGGTGTATGTTTCAGAAACATTGATGTGTAGTAGGATTGGCATGTTAAGGATGCACGACGATGTTTTGTTGATAATGATTAGATCCATTGGATGTAATTTTGCAACTTACAAAATAATCTGGTATTATTCTAGAAGGATAAAAATGAACTAGAAATAGTCAGTGGCACCCATTTTAGACTCTAATGGCAGATTAAATAAAAGGGTAGTGAATTTCGCCTATTGTCCAAAAAATGCATCCCGATCATGCTAAGTGGCTATTTTTATTTTTTTTTACTTTTCTATGAATTATACTTGTTACTGGATATTAATAGTCGAAGTATCATAATCGCTCTTGTAAGTTTGGCATGAAATGTGGGTCATATAAACATTGAGCCAAACTAGGTTGCTAAAAGTGCTTTTGGAGGAAAAAAAATTTTATTTTAAAATTTTTTGATTTTTGAAAACCACTTTCGAAAAGAAATAGGTAGATAAATATTTTTTTTAGATACATACTTGAAAAAATCAGTTTATAAAAAATTAAAAAATCAGTTAATTAAATAAAAAAATCTAAATCTGTTTTTTAGATCTATAACAGCAATTCCAAACATCCCGTAGTTTCATTTGACTCTTAATTCTTGTGTTGTCTTGATGATGTTTTCTTGGTGGTTATTTGTTTATTTTCACTTGTACAGAGGTGGAAATTCTTAATCTGATTTGTTAATCGTTTTAAATCTATTAGGTCAATTCTAATTTGAATTTGAAATAAACCATTGTAGGTTAATCCAAAATGACCCGTATATTTATGAATCAATTTTAATAAACCCACGGATTGACCCATGCGATGTTTGTTTTTCAATTTTTTATTTGGAGAATAACTAAAAATAATAATTAAAAAAGTATTCAAATTAACTAATTTCTCTCTACATTTTTAAATTAATTTTCTCTTTACTTAGCATAAGTTTAGGTGAATTATTTAATTCAAAATTAATTCAAGCCTGCTGTGTTCTTGAGTCGTTATGCTCTTGGAGTGGTTTGATCAAGATTATCAAATTCTGAATTTTACCAAGAAATTATCCTACATTTTTTTAAATTAAATCATAAAATTATTTTAAATTGTGAAATTGTTGCTTGTAGTGCATGTTTCAATTTTTTTTTTATAATTGATCTCCATGATGAACTCAAAATACTGTAACCTCTTTTACTTGGCCTACCTACTTGTCTTAACAGCAAGATACATTGAGAAGGTTGAACTTACAATCTTTTCTTTTTTTTTTTCTTTCTTTTTTTCAGACTGAAGTGATTCTTTATTATATTCATCTAGAAGCAAAAAATAAAAATTAGAAAAAAAAGAGCCTACCCAATCTGTAGCCTAAATATTTGGGTGAATCATTAGATTGATCATAAAGCTAGGATGTTCTTCTCAAGATCTTGGGAGGCAAAGCAGGAAAGTGTTGCTTCACTGCTAATGATCCTTTTCCAAGGCTTGATGATAATGGTTATTGTATTTCAATATTGCAATGCAACAATTTCCAAGTTTTCTTGCAGGCCAACAACTTATTCCAACATTTTTCGGAAGTAATCAATCAAAAATATTATAATTAATTGCAAATGTGAAAATTTTGTAAAATTAAATAAATTAAAAATATAATTTATATAAATCATAAATATATAATTTTATTTTATATTTGTAAAAAGGGAATTTTTATTTTAGGATGCATGATTGATTCAAACTCATCAAAATTTCAAAATAACTTGTTCCGTAAAATATGATTAGAAAATGATCCAAATTCAAAAGTTATTCAAACTCATTAATAAATAATTGAAGTCAAATTTAACTCTTTATTCTATATTATTAAATTATGGCCTAAAAATAAATTTGCTTAAAATTATTTATTGTGAAAAAACATCACATAGTTTTTTATTATTTAGCAAGATGCAAGAAAAAGTATAAAAAATTACTTATTGAATAAAAAATTCTAATTAAAAAAACTGGAACATTATAAATAATTTCAAAAAAATTTCATTGATTACTATGTTATGCAAATTCATTAGTTTCAAAAATAATTTTTGCAAATGTCAAGCGCTAATATTAGGCGGTAGATTCGCGAGGTGAGATTTTTTTATGTGTCTGTAGATAGCACATGATGTGTTATTTTTAACAAATATGATCAATATATATATATATTTTTAAGTTAAAAAACAATAATTTCATAATCGTTAATACTTTTATAATTGTCGATAATGTTAACTTTTTTACAAGAAGTTTTTTTTTTCTTTTTTCCTAAACAAATGTTTTTAGACTAGAAAGTTATATTGCATTTTTGAAAAAAAAAAAAAAAAAGAGCAAAGAAATACTAGTGCAATGGGTTGATTCATGACCTAATCCATTTAGAATATTTCCGAATAGAATCATGAGTTACCTCTTTCTCGACTAATTTTGTCTGGGTGAATTTAGATAAAAAATTTTTGAATGGTTATGAATTGTGTTAAAAATTATTTTACTCTACTCCTAATCCTAATGACTACCAAGATTTGGTTTAATGTTTCAAGTGTGTCACATAGTAATTTTGGGATTTAATATACATAAAAACTTACTAACTCAAAAACTAGATATGGAGTACAAGAGTTAAACTATAAGATAACAAGAATTTAATAAAATAAATGTGAAGTTTATGAATTTTAAAAAATGAATTATGCACATGTTTTTTCTAGTCAAGTTATTAATTAATATAATTTGAAGTTTGATGAAGTACTAAAATTTATAACATTAATAGATAATTAGTGCAACACCCTCTAATTTGGGCATAAAATATATTAGTAATTAAATAATAAAAATGGGTGGTTTATCTAATAAAGTGGAAAAAGTTGATAAAAGTACATTCACGAGCGTGAAGATATATTCACAGTCGTGAAGGTGCATCATGTCTAAAAAGGGTGATTTTGAAATTAAATTTGACTATTTTTTTGAAGAGTGCATTCATGCTTGTGAAACATTAGTCATGGCCATGAAAGTGTGTAGAGGCAGAGTTTCAAAAGGAGGACAACTTTCTCTTTTCTCCCTCACTTTTTTTTGAACAACCTATCCCTCCATCATTTTCACATGCCAACCCATCTCTCTTCGCTATTTTTCTTATTCCTCTTCATCTTTTTTTTTCCTCAAATAACAAAAATCTAAACTTCCATTAAGGAAAGCTACACATTTAAGCTGGAATTCAAAGGAGAAGAGCATGAAATGATGATTTTAATAATAGCTTAAAGACTCTTGAAAAAGAAAAAGAAAGAGGAGCTGTAAAATCAAAAGAGGATCAAAACCAAAGAGGAAGCATTTTGGAAACCATAGAGAGGGTAAAAATCACCCAAAAAGGAAATAGAAGCTTGAATCAAGCTTAAAAGGAGGATAATTGGTAAGGGTTAGTATATATGTACATCCAAACTCCAAAATATACTATATGAGCATTTGTGACGTTCTACGACTTTTAAATGCATGTTTAGTAATGCTTGCAAGTTAGGGTCTAGGAATAATATGTTAATAAAAGCCTATAAAAGGTATATGAGAGGTATATAGTAGTTATGGATTTTGGAAACATGAAAATATTTTAAAAAAAAATGAAAAAGTGAAATTATCATTGGTCACACTCATGATAGATGTAATCACGACTGTGAATATTGTGAAATTCAGTTACTGAAGCTAAAGATCTTTACGGTCATGACATGTGTTCATGCTCGTGAAGCCCTGTAGTTTAAATTGAGAAGTTTAGTATTTTTGGTAGAAATTCACAAAATTTAACCTAAAATTCTAGACACTAGATTCCCTAAAACCCCATAAACAAATTCTTTTCTTTTGTATAAGATTTTGATTGATTAAATATGAAATTTCCACCATAAAAGAGATTAAAAACATATTAGAACCAAGGTTTTCACCATTTTATTGGAATCAAAAACAAGGAGGTTGAACACGATTTTATACCTTAGAATCCATTGTGTAATTGTCAATAGGTAAGAGAGTATGTTTTTCATTGTTATTATTTTTGTCCAAATCAGTTTGATGGGATTTTGAGTTTTAAGGGTTTAAGTTAGGACTTTTGCATATTCTTGGCAAAAAATAGATAGGATGGTAGAAATATGATTTAATGTAGTCTCTCATTTCATATTAGGGACCAAAATAGAGGGTGGAGAATTCCACTAGAGATAGTAGACGGGAGTGACTGATGTTAAGTCTCCAATAGTTGAGTTTTGTACATATATGCATTTTAATTCAAAAAATGGTATGTTTGCATGATGAATTGTATGAATGACATGATATTTAGTTCAAATGGTTATACAGTAATTGTTGAAACTAAAATAAATGGAATGATTGAATCTGAATTGGATATAGAATATTGATATATGAAGTTTGATAATGTGGAAACTTTGAAAATGATTTTATGAATTTAATTATATGATAGAAATTGATGAATTGCATGATTTTATAGTTTTGGTATGATGATAGATGTTGGAAAGTGTTTGTTGCCCAAATATTAAGCCAAGAAGGGGGGGTTGAATTGGAGTTTCAAAAAATTAAACTTTAAGGTGCGGAAATAAATAATTAATTTTAGGAGGGATAGAGAAAATCTGACACAAATATTTATAGAGGTTCGGGTGTTAACAAATCCTACTCCTCTCCCCAATCGCAATTGGGAGTTTCACTAACACACTAAGTGTTACAATGGAGTTTTACAAGCTCACTTCCAACTGTGGTGTTTCTCACAATGGCTCACACCTAACCCAGAAATCCCTTGTGTTTTAATGGCTCACACAATAACCAATTCCTTGTGTTTTACAGACTCACATAAACAACCTTCACTTTGTGTTTTTACAGGTTCACACAAACAACCTTCACTTTGTGTTTTTACAGGCTCACACAATAACCTTTTGATTTGTATTTTGAGGCTTACACAACTAACCCTTACAAGTGTTCTACTCTTAACCCAGAAATACCCAAAGCTCACTTGAGTAAAGATTACTGAGAGAACCACTTAAAATCTTAATTGCTCAATAAATGAAGAGCAAAAAGATTTTTAATGAGAATAAATTTTGTTCTCAAAGTATGAATGTACAAATAACTTGTAATAAGATTTTGATTCAAAGTAATTGCTATTCTATTGTTATTCTCTTGTTCTGAATGCATAAATGACTTCCATTTATACTCCTATGGCTGATTATAGCCGTTAGGGTGCATTAAATATGAAACTAGCCGTTGTACCAACTAAATAATCACGCCTGACATTTTTCTCTTTCATTGTTCACGGGCGTGACTACGCTGGTCACGGGCATGAAATTTCTTCCCAAGCCGTGACTGAAGTTGTGACCTTGGTCATGAGGCTCTCTGGAATGTTTTGACACATTGGGTCACGGGTGTGGCATACACATTCATGGGCGTGACAAACTTCCTAGCCGTAATTCAAGTGGTGACTTTGATCGTGAAGCTCGCTGGATAAAAATGCATAAACATTCACGGGGGTGAACTTTTATTCACGGGGGTGATTGAAATGTCCACTTCACGGTTTGTTCTTCCTTCATGGCCGTGAACTTCAAATGTTGGTTTTGGTAATGGTTAGCTTTTTCACGGGCATGACTCATAGAGGCACGACAGTGAACATGCTACTTCCTGAATTTTGTCTTTCAAGGATTATTCTTCCAATATCCATTCTTGCTATTTTAATCCATATCCTGTTTAATAGACTTAGAAAATAAGTATGTTAAATACAATATTGCTATTTTATTTGTTATCATCAAAATGACGGAAATACCCCTCAAGGTTTAATAATCTCCCCCTTTTTGATGGTGACAAATAACCTAGCAATATGTGATTTTGAGAAGTATCCCCCTCAAAATATACTTAGGATAATAAATTTATAAATTGCAAGAATTGTAAAGAATGATGTAGCATTGAAATAAACTTAGTTGTATGTTATATGAGAAGTATATCCAATATATACCATAATTCCTTTTTAAGGCTTAAGGTATATGTAAGGTATACTTAAGGTATATCATGGCATATTTATTTTTGTAACTTGCATGAAGGTATATGCAAAGTATACTTAAGCTATATCTAATGTATATAAAGCTCAATTTTTCAATTTTATACTTTGCATATGAATTTTTGAATCAAGGTTTCTAATTCCTTTTAATCTATTTTAATGTCAATTCAATTTTAATTTTGGATTTAAAATTCATTTACCTTAATATATATTGCTAGTCTCTTCTTATATTGCTAGTTTAATACCATTTTTCCTATTATAATATATTGCTAGTTTTCTCCCCCTTTTGTCATCAATCAAAAAAGGATAAAAAGATATCAATGAGGTAAGCAAAAGCAAATACATTAAATAAAGGAAAAGATACAAACAAAGTTAAATGTGCAGAAAGGAAATTGAAAATTTCCTACACAACAACAAGCATAAGCAAAATAAACAAGAAAAAACAAGTAAATTTAGGCTACATTCTAGCCTAACTCCTATCCGGACATCCTATCCCGAAGCCTAGCAACTTCAGCCTCAAGGCTGTCCTTCCAAGACTCCATGAAGTCTTTGAGGTTCTCCAACCTCTCATCCATCGAAGTCTGCAGCTGTTCAAAATGTGGTGCCAATAGGTCAACCACCTGTTGCACTAAAGTCGGTGTGGAAGCCGAGGACTGTCCGATGTCCTGCTCAGCTACTGAAGGTGCTTCCTCAATCCGAGCCCTCTTCTTCTAGTGGACTCCCTGGAGTCCTGCTTTAAAGTCCTCCGTGTCATTATCTTCCCAGATGATCTCCCCAGTAGTGTCAGTGAAGCAGTAGAAGATATCGTTCTCGAAAATGATTTTGACAGCCGCTCCCATCTTTATGAAGGACTTGATATCCAAGCGATCTCGAGGATGTCCAGGGATGAGGTTGAAGTGATGCTCATCCAACTTCAGATACTCAAGCTTCACGGCTATGTGGGTGACATATGCACCAATCAAGATATCTCCTGTTAAACCTTGAGAGGTATTTCTGTCATTTTGATGATAACAAATAAAATAGCAATATTGTATTTAACATACTTGTCTTCTAAGTCTATTATACAGGACATGGAATAAAATAGCAAGAATGGAGAATTGGAAGAATAATCATTGAAAGACAAAATTCAAGAAGTAGCATGTTCACTGTCGTGACTCTATGAGTCACTCCCGTGAAAGAAGCTAACCGTTACCAAAACCAACTTTTGAAGTTCACGGCCATGAAGGAAAAACAAACCGTGAAGTGGGAATTTCAGTCACCCCCGTGAATAAAGGTGTCACCCCCGTGAAGATTTATGCAATTTCATCCAGAGAGCTTCACGACCAGAGTCACCACTTGGATCACGGCTGGGAAGCTTGTCACGCCCGTGAATGAGTATGTCACGCTCGTGACTCTATATGTCAAAACATTCCAGAGAGCTTCATGACCAAGGTCACCACTTCAGTCACGGCTTGGGAAGAAATGTCACTCCCGTGACAAGCATAGTCACGCCCGCGAACAATGAAAGAGAAAAATGTCAGGCGCGATTTTTTGGTTGGTACAACGGCTAGTTTCATATTTAATGCACCCCATCGGCTATATTCAGCCATGAGAGTATAAATGGAAGACATTTATGCATTAAGAACAAGAGAATGAAGAGAAAAACAATAAAATAGCATATACTTCGAATTTAATTCTCATTACAAGCTATTTGTACTTTCATACTTTGAGAACAAAATCTATTCTCTGTAAAAATCTTTTTGCTCTTCATATTTGAGTAATTAAGATTTGTAAGTGGTTCTCTCTGTAATCTTTACTCAAGTGAGCTTTCGGTATTTCTGGGTTAAAAGTAGAACACTTGTAAGAGTTAGTTGTGTGAGCCTCCAAAACACAAATTAAAAGGTTATTTGTGTGAGCCTGTAAAAACACAAAGTGAAGGTTGTTTGTGTGAGCCTGTAAAAACACAAAGTGAAAGTTGTTTGTGTGATCCTGTAAAACACAAGGAATTGGTTATTGTGTGAGCCATTAAAACACAAGGGATTTCTGGGTTAGGTGTGAGCCATTGTGAGAAACACCATAGTTGGGAGTGAGCTTGTAAAACTCCATTGTATCACTTAGTGTGTTAGTGAAACTCCCAATTGCGATTGGGAAGAGGAGTAGGGTTTGTTAACACCCAAACCTCTATAAATCTTTGACTCAGATTTTCTCTATCCCTCCTAAAATTAATTATTTATTTCCGCACCATAAAGTTTAATTTTTGAAACTCCAATTCAACCCCCATTCTTGGCCTAATATCTGGGCGACATCTCCCGTGGGCTTGGTGGCAATGGAGAAAAGATGGTTTGAAAACCATCTGGAGAGTGCGATAGTGAGTCCTCTGCGAGCCAGCTCCGATTTCCTGATAGTCCCATTGCTTTCTCCTCTAGCGAATATGCTATAGGTTAGGAACCTATGGAAATACTTGTGCACTGGAGACCTGAGATGTGTGCTCTTTGTCTTCTTGACATCCCAGCTGCAATCGGTGCCAAAGTGTGTCCAAGCTCGAAGGGCAGAGAATTCTACCTCAGTGTCATTTAGGATGCCATCAGATGGTAGATTAAACAATTCCCCAAATTCAATGGCACTGAGGGTGTTGGGATGGTTGCAGAGTTGGGCTTTCACCACTCCAGTAGGTGAAACCTGCAAGGTGCTGAGGAATTCTAGTGTTGGCTCCCTCAAGGTTGGCTGGTGAATTTTCACAAAGTCTTTAAGATGACAAGCTTGGAGTTGCTCTGTCATAGCCGTCCCGAGCCTGAGACTTTGGACTGTCTGCCATTCGAAGGACTTTGATGACAGTAGATGTCTTTTCTTCAAAGTTGTGTATCGAGGATGGCATTGCTCCGGAATGGGTTCATGAGGTAATCTGCATACCTCCTCGGAGCATGGGACTTCTTTATTTTTCCCTTGGATGAAGCAGTCCCCATTTGTTTTGAAGAAATCGGTTTGTGATGGATTGGGAAAATTTTGACAGAGAAAATTTAATGAAACCCTAAGAATGTAAGATTTCTGATGAAGACTTGAACTTTTGGTGGTATTTATAGGAAAATTTTGAGTCTTGGGGGCCAAAATCGTCAATGTCTCAATGAATGTGTGTAAATGAGAGCGGTTTTGGGAGTTGGAGAGTTGAAATGAGAAATATAACCGGTTGCTCTTTTATATACTCGATACATTCATGGGCGTGAAGTGTGGTTTCACGGGTGTGAATGGTCGTGTTCACAGTTTGCTGAAGGAGTGTTCCACCCGTGAATGATAAATGGTCACGGGGGTAAACAAATAGTCACAGGTGTGCAATGTTGAATTTTTCTACTTATGCACGCGAAGCAAGCCGTGACACAAAGTGTGAAAGCTTCTGTGAGTTGTGCGGTATAATAGTTCACGGGAGTGAAACTTCGTCATGGGCGTGAAAGTCTCTTTTCATGGGAGTGAATGAAGTCGTGAAAATAAGCTTCACCACTTGAAGTCGTGAACCATGTCGTGAACCAAGTCGTGAACAACACTGCCTCTTTTGGCCATTTCAGTCACGGGCGTGAACATGTGTCACGGGCATGACTCCCCTAAAATTTTATTCAAATAAAATTAAGTCCTAAAAACAAGACTAAATCATTTCAACAAAGATTCTATTCCTTAAAACGTAACTTTTCATCAAAATTTCTATCTTATATCTTGTGATATGAATTAAAATCATCAATTAAAATTTCATAATTTTGCAATCACAAGGTTAATCCATTAATCATACCAACTTCTCTTCTAATGAAATTAAATCTCCTCATTTAGAGACTTAGTAAAAATATCTGCTAATTGATTTTCTGTACTTATAAATTCTAATGCAACATCTCCATATTGAACATGATCTCTAATAAAATAGTGTCTAATGTCAATATGCTTACATCTTGAATGTTGTATAGGATTCTTTGAAAGATTTATAACACTTGTATTGTCACATTTAATAGGTATATGATTCATCTCATGACCATAGTCCTTAAGTTGTTATTTCATCCAAAGAATTTGTGTACAACAACATCCAGTTGCTACATACTCTGCTTCAACAGTTGAGAGAGCAACTGAAACTTGTTTCTTGCTAAACCAATAAACTAAGCATTCTTTAATAAAGTGACAAGTACCTGAAGTACTTTTCCTATCTAAAAGACTACCAGCATAGTCTGCATCTGAATATCCTATAATATAAAAGGATGAATTCTTAGGATACCATAAACCTAGATGCAAAGATCCATGTAAATATCTTAAAATTCTTTTTACTGCATTTAAATGAGATTCTTTAGGACATGATTGAAATCGTGCTCACAAGCAAACACTATACATAATATCGGGTCTAGAAGCAGTAAGATATAAAAGTGATCTGATCATACCTCTATACAGGTTTTCATTAATGCTCTTACCCTTTTCATCCTTGTCCAATTTTGTTGATGTGCTCATAGGAGTTTTGGCATTCTTGCATCCTTCCATACCAAATTTCTTAATTAAATCTTTGACATATTTGGATTGGTTGATGAATATACCCTCATTGCTTTGCTTTATTTGTAGACCAAGGAAATACTTAAGCTCTCCCATCATGCTCATTTCAAATTCCCTAGTCATACACTTAGCAAATTCTTGACAAAGCAACTCATTAGTAGAACCAAATATTATATCATCAACATAAATTTGAACAATTAGTATATCATGCTTATGCTTTTTGATGAATAATGTAGTGTCAACATTTCCCTTTGTAAAGCTATTTTCTAACAGAAAAGAACTTAGCCTCTCATACCAATCTCTTGGGGCCTGTTTTAAACCATACAAAGCTTTTGAAAGTTTAAAAACATGATTTGGCAAATCATAGCTTTCAAAACCTGGTGGTTGTTCTACATACACTTCTTCATCTATATAACCATTTAGAAATGCACTTTTCACATCCATTTGGAAAAGTTTGAAATTCATGTGACATGCATATGCTAATAGTATTCTTATGGCTTCTAATCTAGCTACAGGTGCATATATTTCATCATAATCTATACTTTTTTCCTGATTATATCCTTTTGCAACTAATCTAGCCTTATTTCTGGTTATTAACCCTTGTTCATCTAATTTGTTTCTAAATACCCATTTGCTACCTATAATTTGATGATCCTTGGGTCTAGGTACTAGGGTCCATACCTTACTTCTCTCAAATTGGTTGAGTTCCTCTTGCATGACAATTATCCAACTTTCATCATTAAGAGCCTCATCAATATTTTTAGGCTCAATTTGTGAAATAAAAGCAATGTCAGTGACTAGATGTTTGAAATGAGATCTAGTTCTTACTCCCCTTGATAGATCACCAATGATTTGCTCTTTTGGATGATCTTTCGTCATTCTCCATTCTTTTGGAAGTTCTTGTTCATTTTCTTCTTGATTTTGAGATAGAGAATCATTTTGATGTATATCTTCTTGATCATTTTCTTCTTTCTTATTTCCAAGATCAAGTCTTTCCATATTACCTACAACATCATCAAGAACACTACCTTTCACAAGATCAAGTCTACTAGATTCATTAAAAACAACATGCATAGATTCTTCAACTGTTAGTGATATTTTATTAAATACTCTATATGCTTTGCTGGTTGTAGAGTATCCTAAAAAGATACCTTCATCGGATTTAGAGGAAAATTTTCCAAGATTGTCCTTGGTGTTCAATATAAAACACTTGCATCCAAATACTCTAAAGTAGGATATCAAAGGCTTTCTTCCATTCCATAGCTCAAATGAGGTTTTGTTTAAAAGAGGTCTTTTGAAAACTCAATTTGAAATATAACATGCAGTGTTTGTGGCTTCTGCCCAAAAATAAGTTGGTAATTCATATTCGTTGAGCATTATTCTAGCCATTTCAATTAAAGTTCGATTTTTCCTTTCAACTACCCCATTTTGTTGAGGTGTCCTAGGAGATGAGAAATTATGTGAAATGCCATGTTCAAGACAAAAGCTTTCAAAGTTTTCATTTTCAAATTCTTTCCCATGATCACTTCTTATTTTTGAAATACAATACCCTTTTTCATTTTGAACTCTTTTAGCAAAGTTTTTGAAATTTTCAAAAGCATCACTCTTTTGAGCTAAGAAAATTACCCAAGTAAATATAGAGTAATTATCTACAATGACCAATGCATAATGTTTTCCTCCTAAGCCAGAAATTCTAATAGGTCCAAATAAGTCTAAATGTAGGAGTTGAAAAGGTTTTGAAGTACTTACTACGTTTTTGGCTTTGAAGGATGACTTGTGTTGCTTTCCTCTTTGGAAAGGTTCATATGTCTTGCCTTTTTCATATTTAACTCTTGGCAGTCCTTTTACTAGTTCTCCTATGCTGAGACTTTGTATTAAGTCCATGTTAGCATGACCAAGTCTTCTATGTCACAGCTAATATTCATTACTAGTAGTCACAAGACACTTAGAGGAATGGTTAGATAGTTCATGTAAGTTTATTATGTATGTATTGATATCTCTATTTCCTTTAAATATCTCTTGACCGTTGATAGAGATCACAAGGCATTCATTTGAAGTAAAGATTACTTTGTTTCCTTTATCACATAATTGACTTACACTTAACAAGTTATGTTTCAAGCCATCAACAAGTAAAACATCTTTAATAAAAGTAGTACCATTAACACTAATAGAACCAATGCCAAATACCTTACCCTTTGCATTATTTCCAAAGGTAACTTTACCTCCATCAATACTTTTGATTTCATTGAAAAGTTCTTTGTCTCCTGTCATATGCCTTGAGCATCCACTGTCTACTGGCCAAGCATTTTTGTTTATTGTGGACTTGAGGCATACCTATAGAATCACAATTTAAGTATGATTTTTAGGTACCCAAATGAGTTTGGATCCTTGGGGGTTAGCACATGAAGGTTCCCAATGAACCTTCCTTATCCAGCAATATTTATTTATGTGACCCTTTTTCATACAATAATTACATTATTTTGGTCTAAATTTATTTTCTGGTTCTATAATATTTTTGAATTCCATTTTTCCATCAAATTTATTTTGAGAATGATAACATGCATAGTTATGATTAATTTTAGATTTTCTAGATACATGCTTCCTATATATAAATGCATAATTATTCTTTTTATGTATAGACGGTTTAACATGCTTATTTCTCTGTGCTGTTCTAACATTTGTGGAGTTGTGAGGTTCTTTAGGCTTAACAAATATGGTTTTGTGAGAAGATGATGATGTGTCCTTAAATCCTAGACCATGTCTAATTAAGGGTGATCTTTGAGACACAATGAGAGTATCTAAGCTCTCTTTACCTTTGTGAAATTTAGAAATGGAATTTCTAAGTTCCTCAACTTCATTTTTCAAAGTATTATTTTCTTTTAGCAAGGAAACTGTTGAGGGTTTGATGAGTATTCATCTAATGACTTTTGGAGAGATTCATTAGATGATTTAAGCTTTATGTTTTCCTTTTCTAAACCATCTATCTTATTTTTTAAATTAGAGATATTATTTCTATAGGTACTAAATTAAGTTCTATATTTCTCGAATTCTAGATTTAATTCTTCTATTAGGCTTTGCTCATCATCATCATCATCATCATCACTATCATCATCATTATCACTACTATCATTGTTCAAAGAGTATGAGTGTAGTGATCTTACCTTATTTGAGACATGATCTTCGATAGCCATGAAATATAGGTTGACCTCTTCACTTTCATTATCATCTTTTTCACTTGAAGAGCTTTTGTCATCCCATGTGGCTTTGTGATCTTTCTCCCCATTGTCTCTTTGGTATTTGCTTTTATGTTTCTTGAGTTTTAGACATTCTGGTTTGATATGTCCTTTCTTTCCACATTCATAGCACTTTACCTCTTCCTTACTTCTATGTGTGTCATTAGAAGTTTGTTTGAGGTTTCTTTGCCTGAATTTTCTGGTGTTGCTCATTTTCTTCTCAATGATTCTTTTTAATCTTCTTGAAAGCATAGCAATGTCCTCATTTTCATCATCGCTCATTTCTTCATCATCTTCACTTTCTTCTTGAGATTTTGAAGTAGAGGCTTTGAGTGCTAAGGGATTTCTTTTCTCTGGCTCTGCTTCAAGCTCTCTATCTCTCTTCACTGCCATCTCATGTGTGAGAAGTTTGCCAATCAGCACATCAGTATTCATGATGCTCATATCTTCATTTGCTTCTTCTATGCCAGCAACTCTTGAGCCATAATCTTTAAAAGGAAGATTTCTCAGGATTTTATTGTTTACATCTTCCAACTCAGATGCTTCCCAAGTTTTCTCATTCCAATTATAATGGCTAGAAGACGGTTGGTCATGTCAGTAATTGACTAATTGGATTTCATCTTGAAGAGCTCATATTCTGAGGTCAGAAGTTGAATCTTTTTGGATTTGACTTGTTTAGTTCCTTCATGATAATTCTCCAATGTCTTCCGCATGCTGTATGCTGTTGGGCAGTGTTGTATTCTCCCACATTCTTCCATAGATAATGAGCTTGATAGGATTGTCATTGCCTTCTTATTTTTGAAATTTGCTCTTCTTTAAGGCTCTGTCCAATCATCTCTTGATAGGATTTCTTCTTCACCATCAGCTCCTCTTCTGGTTGGTGGTGTCCATTCTTTTCGTACACTATCCCAGACTTCAATTCCTTCACTATCCAAATATGTCTCCATTCGAAACTTCCAATGGGCATAATTTGTTCCATCAAAGTAAGGTTTCAGACTTTGGAATCCTTCACTGGCCATATCTTAATCTTTACTAGCGCTTTTTAGGCTTTGATGCTAGACTAAGCTCTGATACCAATTGTTGCCCAGATATTAAGCCAAGAAGGGGGGTTGAATTGGAGTTTCAAAAAATTAAACTTTAAGGTACATATTAAATAATTAATTTTAGGAGGGATAGAGAAAATCTGACACAAAGATTTATAGAGTTTCGGGTGTTAACAAACCCTACTCCTCTCCCCAATCGCAATTGGGAGTTTCACTAACACACTAAGTGTTACAATGGAGTTTTACAAGCTCACTCCCAACTATGGTGTTTCTCACAATGGCTCACACCTAACCCAGAAATCCCTCGTGTTTTAATGGCTCACACAATAACCAATTCCTTGTGTTTTACAGGCTCATACAAAAAACCTTCACTTTGTGTTTTTACAGGCTCACACAAACAACCTTCACTTTGTGTTTTTACAGGCTCACACAATAACCTTTTGATTTGTGTTTTGAGGCTTACACAACTAACCCTTATAAGTGTTCTACTCTTAACCCAAAAATATCCAAAGCTCACTTGAGTAAAGATTACAGAGAGAACCACTTACAAATCTTAATTGCTCAATAAATGAAGAGCAAAAAGATTTTTACAAAGAATAAATTTTGTTCTCAAAGTATGAATGTACAAATAGCTTGTAATAAGATTTTGAGTCAAAGTAATTGCTATTCTATTGTTATTCTCTTGTTTTGAATGCATAAATGACTTCCATTTATACTCCCATGGTTGATTATAGCTTTTGGGGTGCATTAAATACAAAACTAGCCGTTGTACCAACCAAATAATCGCGCCTGACATTTTTTCTCTTTTATTGTTCACGGGCGTGACTACGTTGGTCACGGGCGTGACATTTCTTCCCAAGCCGTGACTGAAGTTGTGACTTTGGTTGTGAAGGCCTCTAGAATGTTTTGACACATTGGGTCACGGGTGTGACATACACATTCACGGGTGTGACAAACTTCCCAGCCATGATTCAAATGGTGACTTTGATCGTGAAGCTCTCTGGATGAAAATGCATGAACATTCACGGGGGTGACACTTTTATTCACGGGGGTAACTGAAATGTCCACTTCATGGTTTGTTCTTCCTTCATGGCCGTGAACTTCAAATGTTGGTTTTGGTAACAGTTAGCTCTTTCACGGGCGTGACTCGTAGAGGCACGGTAGTGAACATGCTACTTCCTGAATTTTGTCTTGCAAGGATTATTCTTCCAATCTCCATTCTTGCTATTTTAATCCATGTCATGTTTAATAGACTTAGAAAACAAGTATGTTAAATACAATATTGCTATTTTATTTGTTATCATCAAAATGACGGATATACCCCTCAAGGTTTAACAGTGTTGATATGTGTAGCTAACATTGGTTAGCTTTAGTATCAGTGCATGTTGTGTATGAAATTGGCTTAAAACAGTACTGAAAAATTGTTATAGACTGATGTTTAACGGTTATGAATGTATTGAACGCCTATGAATTGTTGTACATAATAGGTTAATGCTTGTGAACCAAGGTCCATGCCTTTAAATGTCCACACAAAACAAGTCGTAGGTAGACAACCTGTGACATAAGGCTTAAATCCCCGTGAATACCCTGTATTCAAAATTTGTAGTTTGAATTATATGATAGAATTACATGAGAATGATATACACACACATTTGACATGATTAATTGAGATAACATATAGTATGATAACATGATTATGAACAAATGATATGCACTAAGTGCTCTAAATTGTAAAGTATTATATGCTAAACATGTTAAATCATGAAATGGATCATAAATGGTACATATAACCTCAATACGATGATAGATGTCCATTATCTACTTAAGGACTGGCCTAAGATAGATGGTAGGTCATTAAGGGGGTTACAATTATGTAGAATATTATTATGTGTTAATCAGGATGGCTTAAGCTCGGGTCATAGTGTTCCTAATTATTTAGGGACAATGTGCCATAAGCTCGGGTTAGGGCACCTTTGTGCCCATATGCATGGAAATTTTATATTGACTCATCAGGATGACTTAAATCGGGTTAGAGCGCTCCTGATTTGAAAAGCTCGATAATAGCAATATAAATAGATACATTTAGTGAGCATGGTGACTTATGCTCGGATTAGAGTGCTCATATTTTACAACCCGCATCTGGGTAGTCTGTGTCTAGACTATAGGGAAAAGAAAACACTAAATGGAAATGCTGAATGAAATGAATTATGGTAATGCATAGCAATGGTGGATACCCTTGAGAATCTTCAAAAAGGATCTAGGTATGACTAACCCAAAAGGCTTTTCTGGCCACTTGAGGGTTTATCCTGTATTGATTCTAATTGAGGGATTCTCAAAGATACCCGAAGATTGTTATATGATCATAAAACTACTTGGTAATCAACTAATTTAGGATCAGAGAAAGAGAGAGAAGATTAAAAAAATATATTTGCATTTCACAAGGGGGATTTAAGGGTAGTTGACACATACGTCACTACTTATATCATATAGCACTAAAGATAAAGTAAGTCCATATGAGATATGGATTAATAAGAGACCTATTCTTTCTCACTTAAAAGTATGGGTTTGTCTTGCTTATGTTAAGCAGACTATGTCAGATAAGCTAGAAGCTAAGTCTGATAAGTGTTTGTTTATAGGATACCCAAAAGAATCATTTAGATATCAATTCTACCACAATTTGGAGCAAAAAGTGTTTATTTCAAAACATGTTCTTAGAGAAGGAGTTTCTTCTGAAAGAAGATATTGGGAGCAACATTGAACTTGATGAAGTTCAAGATGCTCAAACAGATGCAAATCAACAGACATAACCCAAATCTATTACTCATAGAGATGAAGTAACAACTACACCTTCTGAAACATCAGAACTTCTAAGATCAAGTAGGATACACATTATTCTTGAGAGATATGGATTTCTCATAAGTGAACATAATGATGTATTGCTCATAGAGGATGATGAGCCTACTACCCACGAAGAAGTTTTGAATTGTTTAGAATCTGATAAATGGCTAAAAGCTATGCAGTCAGAGATAGATTCTATGTTTGAAAACCAAGTGTGGACTTTGGTTGACCCACCTGAAAGGATTGAATCCATTGGGTGCAAATGGGTCTTCAAGAAGAAGACTGACATGAAAGGTAATATAGTTACCTATAACGCTACACTGGTAGCTAAAGGATATCATTAAAGACAAGGTGTTGACTATGAATAAACTTTTTCTCCAGTTAATATGCTTAAATGCAACAGGATACTCCTAGCCATTGCTACTTATTATGATTATGAGATTTGGCAAATGGATATGAAAACAACTTTCCTTAATAAAATTTGACTAAATATGTGTACATGACACAATCTAAGGGTTTCACATCAAGTGATGGGAAAAAGATATGCAAATTGCAAAGATCTATTTATGGATTAAAGCAAACATGCTGGAGTTGGAACATCCTATTTGATGAGACAATCAAAGAGTTTTGTGTCTCCTAAAATATGGATGAATCTTATGTTTACAAAAAGGTTAGTGGGAGTCCAATTGTATTTCTAGTATTGTATGTAGATGACATACTTCTTATAGGAAAATGACATCTAAGTTCTTCAATCAGTCAAATTTTGGCTTTCTAAGAATTTTTCCATGAAAGACCTTGGAGAAGCAACCTACATTCTGGGTGTTGAACCTTGAGGGGTATTTTCATCATTTTGATGCTAAGAAATAAAATAGCAAAAATGTATTTAACATACTTTTTTTCCAAGTTTATTGAACAGGGTATGAAATATGATAGCAAGAATGGAGAATGGAAGACTAATCTTAAAAAGACAAAAAATGAAGAAATAGCATGTTCACGCCCTTGACCTTATATGTCACGCCCGTGATGAAGCTTAGCACCAACTATCCAACATTTAAAGTTAACGGCCATGAAGAATGATAGCAACCGTGAATGATCATATCAGTCACGACCGTGAAAGAAAGTCACGCCTGTGAGAAGACATGACAAATTCCTCCAGAGAGCTTCATGGCCAGAGTCACTACTCGGACCACAGCTAGGAAAGATGTTCATGCCCGTGAATATATAAAGTCACTCTCGTGATCAAACACTTCAAATCCTTCCAGAATGCTTCACGGCCAAAGTCACCACTCAAGTCACGGCTTGGAAGAATAGTCACGACTGTGACTCTCATACTCATGACCGTGAAAGAGGAAAGAGAAACATATCAGACGCGAAAATAAGAGTTGGTGCAACGACTATTTTCACATTAAATGCAACCAAACGACTGTAATTCGCCATGGAAGTATAAATGCAAGTCATTTATGAATCCAGAACAAGAGAATAGCTAATACTTCGGATCAAAATCTTGTTGTAAGCCATTTATGCATTTGATATTTTCAAAACAAACATTTATTCTCTGTGAAAATATTTTTGCTCATCATTCTCTGAGCATTATAGATTTGTAAGCGTTTCTCTTTATAATCTACTACTTAAGTGAGTTTGGGTATTTTGGGTTAAGAGTATAACACTTGTAAGGGTTATTTGTGTGAGCCTTTAAAACACAAGGAATTGGTTTATTGTGTGAACCATTAAAATACAAGGGATTATTGGGTTAGGTGTGATACATTGTAAGAAACACCATAGTTGGGAGTGAGCTTGTAAAACTCCATTGTAACACCTAGTGTGTTAGTGAAACTCCTAATTGAGATTGGGGAGAGGAGTAGGGTTTGTTAACACCCGAACCTTTATAAAAATTCCTGTGTGATTTCTTCCTATCCTTACTCAACTTAACTTTTTCTTTCCACACTTAAAAGTTAAAAATTTTAATATCCAATTCAACCCCCCTTCTTGGTTTAATATTTGGGCAACAATTGGTATTAGAGCTAAGTCTAGCATCGAAGCCTAAACAGCGCTAGCAAAGAGCATGATATGGCCAATGAAGGATTCCAAAGTCTCAAGCCTTACTTTGATAGAGTAAATTATGCTCATTGGAAGTTTTGGATGGAGACATATCTGGATAGTGAAGGAATTGAAGTTTGGGATAGTGTTGGGAAAGAATGGACACCACCAACTAGACGAGGAGTTGATGGTGAAGAAGAAATCCTGTCAAGAGATGATTGGATAGAGCCTCAAATAAGAGTAAATTTCAAAAACAAGAAGGTAATGAATATTCTCTCAAACTCATTATCCATTGAAGAATGTGGCAGAATACAACACTACCCAACTGCTTACAGCATGTGAAAAATATTGGAAAACTATCATGAAGGAACAAAGCAAGTTAAATCCAATAAGATTCAACTTCTTACTTCAGAGTATGAGCTCTTCAAGATAAAATCTAATGAGTCAATTACTGACATGACCAACCGTCTTTTAGCCATTATAAATGGCATGAGAAAACTTGGAAGATGTTAATAACAAAATCCTGAGAAGTCTTCCTCTCAAAGATTACGATTCAAGAGTTATCGGTATAGAAGAGGCAAATGAAGACATGAGCATCATGAATATTGATGTGCTTATTGGCAAACCTCTTACACATGAAATGGCAGTGAAAAGAGATAGAGAGCTTGAAGCACAGCCAGAAAAAAGAAAGCCTCTAGCACTAAAAGCCTCTACTTCAAAATCTCAAGAGGAAGTTGAAGATGATGAAGAAAAGAGTGATGACACAAATGAGGACATTGTTATGCTCTCAAGAAGGCTGAAAAGAATTATTGAGAAGAGAATGAGCAACTCTAGAAAATTCAGGCAAAGAAACCTCAAACAGACTTCTAATGATGCTCAAAGAAGTAAAGAGGAAGTAAAGTGCTATGAATATGGGAAGAAAGGGCATATTAAACCGGAATGTCCAAGGCTCAAGAAGCACAAGTGCAAATACCAAAGAGACAATGGGGAGAAAGGTCACAAAGCCATATAGGATGACGAAAGCTCTTCAAGTGAAAAAGATGACAATAAAAGTGAAGAGGTCAACCTATGCTTCATGGCTATTGAGGATCACGTCTCGAATAAGGTAAGATCACCACACTCATACTCTTTGAACAATGATAGTAGTGATAATGATGATGATAATGATGATGATGATGATGAGCAAAGCCTAATAGAAGAATTGAATCTAGAACTAGAGAAATATAAAAGTAAATTCAATACTTATAAGAATAACATTTCTAATTTGAAAATCAAAATGGATGCATTAGAAAAGGAGAACTTTAAGCTTAAATCATCTAATGAATCTCTTCAAAAGTCATTAGATGAATACTCTTCAAGACCCTCAACTAAATCCTTGCTTAAAGAAAACAATATTTTGAAAAATGAAGTTGGGGAACTTAGAAACTCCATTTCAAAATTTCACAAGGGAAAGGAGAGTTTAGATACTCTCATTGTGTCTCAAAGACCACCTTTAATTAGACATGGTCTAAGATTTAAGGGTGCATCATCATCTTCTCACAAGACAACTTTTGTTAAGTCAAGTGAACCTCATAGCTCCACATTTGTTGTAATAGCCCCAGGGGCTAAGAGCACAAAATACACTAAATTTTCTATACATAAGAGGGATGATCAAGGATTGGTAAGCCTAAGAAAGAAACCTCAAAAGGCTAATCATGCCTTTATGTATAAGAAGCATGTACCTAGAAAACACCAATTCATCATGATTTTGGATGCCATTACTCTCAAATTCAATCTAATAGAAATATGGCATTCAAGAGCATTGTAAGACCAAAAAGCATATTTAGACCTAAACAATGTAATTATTATATGAAATTTGGTCACATAAATAAACATTGCTGGATAAGGAAGGCTCATTGGGAACCTTCATGTGCTAACCCCCAAGGACCCAAGCTCATTTGGGTACTTAAACACCATACTTGAATTGTGATTCTATAGGTATGCCTCAAGTCCACAATAAATAAAAATGCTTGGCTAGTAGAAAGTGGATGCTCAAGGCATATGACAGGAGACAAAAATCTTTTCAATGAAATCAAAAGTATTGATGAAGGTAAAGTTACTTTTGGAAACAATGTTAAGGGTAAGGTAATTGTCATTGGCTCTATTGGTATTAATGGTACTACTTTCATCAAAGATGTCTTACTTGTTGATGGTTTGAAACATAACTTGTTAAGTGTAAATCAATTATATGATAAAGGAAACAAAGTAATTTTTACTTCCAATGAATGTCTTGTAACCTCTATTAATGGCCAAGAGATATTTAAAGGAAATAGAGATGTCAATACCTACATAATAGACTTACACAAAATATCTAACCATTCCTCTAAGTGTCTTGTGACTACTAGTGATGAATCTTGGCTATGGCATAAAAGGCTTGGTCATGCAAGCATGGATTTAATTCAAAGCCTCAGTATAGGAGAGCTGGTAAAGGGACTGCCAAAAGTCCAATTTCAAAAAGACAAGACATGTGAACCTTGCCAAAGAGGAAAACAACACAAGTCATCCTTCAAATCCAAAAACATTGTAAGTACCTCAAAACATCTACAACTCCTTCATCTAGATCTATTTGGACCTACTAGAATTGCTAGCTTAGGAGGTAAACACTATGCCTTTTTCATCGTCGATGATTACTCTAGATTTACTTGGATAATTTTCTTAGCTCAAAAGAGTGATGCTTTTGAAAATTTTAGAAAATTTGCTAAATTAGTTCAAAATGAAAAAGGATATTGTATTTCAAAAATAATAAGTGACCATGGCAAAGAATTTGAAAATGAAAATTTTGAAAGCTTTTGTCTTGAACATGGCATTTCGCAGAAATTTTCATCTCTTAGGACACCTCAACAAAATGGGGTAGTCGAAAGGAAAAATTGAACTTTAATTGAAATGGCTCGAACAATGCTCAATGAGCATGGTTTACCAACTTAATTCTGGGCCGAAGCCACAAATATTGCATGTTATATTTCAAATTGAGTTTTCAAAAGACCTCTCTTAAACAAAAATTCATTTGAGCTATGGAATGGAAGAAAGCCCTTGATATCATACTTTAGAGTATTTGGATGCAAGTGCTTCATATTGAATACCAAGGATAACCTTGGAAAATTTGCCTCTAAATCTGATGAGGGTATCTTTTTAGGATACTCTACAACTAGCAAAGCATATAAAGTGTTTAATAAAAATTGATTAACTATTGAAGAATCTATGCATGTTGTTTTTGATGAATCTAGTAGGCTTGATCTTGTGAAAGGTAGTGTTCTTGATGATGTTGTAGGTACCATGGAAAGACTTGATCTTGAAAATGAAAGAGAAGAAAATGATCAAAAAGATTCACATCAAGATGATTCTCTACCTCAAGCTCAAGAAGAAAACGGGCAAGAGTTCCCAAGGGAATGGAGATTGAAAAAAGATCACCCCAAAGAGCAAATCATTGGTGATCCTACAAGGGGAGTAAGTACTAGATCTCATCTCAAACATTTAGTTTCTAACCTTGCTTTTGTTTCTCAAATTGAGCCTAAAAATATTGATGAGACTCTTAATGATGAAAGTTGGGTGATTGCTATGCAAGAGGAACTCAATCAATTTGAGAGAAGTAAGGTATGGACCTTCGTACCTAGACCCAAGGAGCATCAAATCATAGGAAGCAAGTGGGTATTTAGAAATAAACTAGATGAACAAGGTTCAATAACTAGAAATAAGGCTAGGTTGGTTGCAAAAGGATATAATCAGGAAGAAGGAATAGATTATGATGAGACCTATGCTCCAGTAGCTAGATTAGAAGCCATAAGAATATTTTTAGCATATGCATGCCATATGAATTTCAAACTCTTTCAAATGGATGTAAAAAGTGCCTTTTTAAATGGCTTTATAGAAGAAAAAGTTTACGTAGAACAACCACCAGGTTTTGAAAGCTATGATTTGCCCAACCATATATTTAAACTTTCAAAAGCTATATATGGTTTGAAACAAGCCCCAAGAGCTTGATATGAAAGACTAAGTTCTTTTCTATTAGAAAATAATTTTAAATACATTATTCATTAAAAAGCAGAAGCATGATACTCTAATTGTTCAAATTTATGTTGATGATATCATATTTGGGTCTACTAATGAATTGCTTTGTCAAGAATTTGCTAAGTGTATGACTAGGGAATTCGAAATGAGCATGATGGGTGAGATAAAAATCTTCCTCGGTCTACAAATAAAACAAGACAATGAAGGCATATTCATCAACCAATCCAAATATGCCAAAGACTTACTTAAGAAATTTGGAATGGAAGGATGCAAAAATGCCAAGACTCCAATGAGCACATCAACAAAATTGGACAAGGATGAAAAAGGTAAGAGCATTAATGAAAAGCTGAATAAAGGTATGATCAGATCACTTTTATATCTTACTGCTTCTAGACCCAACATAATGTATAGTATATGCTTATGTGCTTGTTTTCAATCATGTCCTAAAGAGTCTCATTTAAATGCAGTAAAAAGAATTTTAAAATATTTACATGGCTCATTGCATCTAGGTTTATGGTATCCTAGAAATTCATCCTTTTACATTATAGGATATTCAAATGCTGATTATGCTGGAAGTCTTTTAGATGGAAAAAGTACTTCAAGTACTTATCACTTTATTGGAGAATGCTTAGTTTCTTGGTTTAGCAATAAACAAGTTTCAGTTGCTCTTTCTACCGTTGAAGCGGAGTATGTGGCAGTAGGATGTTGTTGTACACAAATCCTTTGGATGAAACAACAACTTAAGGATTATGGTCATAGTATGGACCATATACCTATTAGATGTGACAATACAAGTGCTATAAATCTATCTAAGAATCCCATTCAACACTCTAGAAGTAAGCATATTGACTTAAGACATCATTTTATTAGAGATCTTGTTCAATATGGAGATGTTGTATTGGAATTTATAAGCATAGACAATCAATTGGCAGATATCTTCACTAAGTCTCTAAATGAGGAAAGATTTAATTTCATAAGAAGAGAGCTTGGTATGATTGATGGATTGACTTTACGATTGCCAAATTTGTTGAACCTTGAATGTTAATCTTGTGTTATTGTCTCATTATTTAAGGTATGAAGTAGCAAAACTTGATCAAAAATATGTTAGAAGAGATAAAAGCACCTTAGAAATCCTTTAGTCTTGTTTTAGACTTAATTTTATTTAATGAGGATTTTAGGCAATTCACCCCGTGACATATATTCACGGCCGTGATCATAATTGCCAAAAGCTCCAGTAGCTTTCACACCTTGCTTCACAACATGCTTCACGGTTGAAGTTAGTGAAGGCTATGTTTCACGCCCATAACCTTTTTCTATCACCCCTGTGAAACCTCTTGTTCATGCCCGTGATGCTTATTCACGACTGTGAACATTTCTACTAAAAACTTACAAAAGCGTTCATGCTTGTGTCACACTCTGTTTCACGGTCACAAGTAGTGAAGATTGTACTTCATGACCGTGACTCGTTTGTCACCACCATGATATTTTATCATTCACACCTGTAACATTTAATTGTCACAATCGTGAATTGTTTCACATCCCTATTCACGGGTAGAGCATCTCTTCAGTAAACCTTGAACATGACATTTCATGCCCATGACTTAGCTTTCATGCCCGTGAAGATGTCGACTATAAAATGTTTCTGCCGTTATTTCTCTCATTTCCAACTCTCCAACTTCTCTCATTTCCAACTCTCCAACTTCTCTCATTTCCAACTCTCCAACTTCTCTCAACTACTCTCATTTATCACCATTGAATACCATTTTGAAGATTCTAGTCCCTTAGCAACTCATTCCTTCTTTAAAAACCTTGAAAAAATCTCTCCATCATCAGAAATCAAAACACCTTAGGTTCAACTCCAAAATTTCCATCAAATTTTCACTCTTCAAAAATACATTCATCAATAAAAAATGGAAACCGGCTCTTCCAAAGGTACCATAAAGAAGTCTTATGCTCTAAGAAGGTACATGGACTAGCTTTTAAATATTATTCCAGAGCACTGTCATCCAAGATACTCAGTTCTCAAACAAAGGCCACTCCTTTCCTCTCGATCTTTTGAGTGGCAAACCATCAGAACACTAGGTCTCGAGACAAGCATGATGTGCAGCGACCGCACCTCCTCACCCGAACCGCACGTGCCCGGATAAGGAAGCGTTGGCACCTGTCTTTCTCATACTTCATATATATATATATATTTTACTCATGTATACATGGATGTAAATAAAAATCAGAGTACAATTTATTTACATAAAATAGTAATTTTTAACATCAGAGTAATTCTTAACAAACTTTAAAAGTAAGTTTTACAAACTCAAACATTTCTTTAATATAAAAGTCAAATACAAAAGTTTCAAAACTTGTAACCCACTTTCTCAACATTCAGCTGCTTTACTTGAATGGGATCACCGCTTGCTTTATCTAGCGTCTTCAGCTACCTTTCTATTTTTGCATGAAAATTAAAATCCACGCTAAGCTCTAAGCTTAGTGGTGCATATAAAGAAGGCAATATACTATATCATGCAACAAGCATTAACAATTATCATTTTGTGCAATAAAATGTTTGTATGCATGACTATCAACATATTACTATTTCATACAAGTATAAATGTCATGCTCATATAGACAATGTTATTTCCACTTATCTTTAATGGCAAGGTATTCTGTAAATCTCTTTATCATTTTCTTATTTTTTCTTTTTCTTATTTTTCTGACATATCCTCATTATCTTGCCCACATCACTCTAAATTTTTGGACTGACTGGATACGAGTTATGGATCAGGAGCGCTCACACAAGCTTATGCCACCCTGTCCACTATCTGGCTCATAAGAGCTTCTCAAATCAATGGCGCTCACACAAGCTTATGCCACATTGATTGAGTATAATTTCATCATAGATGAATAACCAGATCAAGGCTGCTCACACAAGCTTATGACACCTTGTCCTCATTTATATGTGCTCATCGGAGCTTTCTCAAGTCAGTAGCGCTCACACAAGCTTTAGCCACACTGACTAAGCATCCCAGACTAATGGCGCTCACACAAGCTTTAGCCACATTGGTTGAGATATAGTACGGTACCGTTCGCCCCCTTAATGACATGTCATCTATCTTGATTCTAGTCCGCAAGTAGAGTAATGGGCTTCTTTATATTTTCACATCAATCATTATTCTCAAATTTCAACACATCCATTTTTCTCATATTTATCAACATCTCAATTTTCTTGTTTTACAAGCATATAGTCATACTCATACATCTTTTCATTCATTTACTAGATTCATCAATATTCTCATGTTCATCATCTGCATCAGATTTCATATATTATCCATGACAATTCATTTTTTTCTACATCAATTCATTTTTCTATATCACAACATATCACATTCTCACATCAATATATATATACATATATCCATATCCATATCATTCTTATTTTACTGGATAGACAATAACTTTCATTTACTTACTTGAATTCCTCATTTAATAACCACATTCATAATTTCAAATACAGAGCATTCACGGTCGTGATTACTACTTTCACGCCCGTGATCCCAAGCTGTGAACGCTACTGGAATGAATCGCCCAAAAGCATTCACGGTCGTGATTACTCATTCATGCCCGTGAATAAGTTCACTTCCGTGATTCCAACCCGTGAACGCTTCTGGAATGAATAGTACCATTTCCACCCAGAAATTCACAACCGTGAACCCTCAAGTTCACACCCGTGACTCAATAGTCACACCCGTGATTGTCAGCAGGAAATCTGCATATTCACATTTCATTCATTCTAACATCATCCCAATCACACCAAATTCTATTTCATGCATTTCTAAAGTTCCTTACTCCACTTATTACTTTCCAATACATGTAAATGTCTTGATCATATAAGATTCTCTAACATGCATCCTTAATTCGATGTCACAATTATCTCATTCATATATGTCTAAACCTATGGTTTCATGCCATAATCATCATCATTCTTGAAATTGCATTTAACTAAAATCATGTTCAGCATGCATTATTTCAAACAAAAATAGGCTATTGCCTTAAATTATGCACAAACCTTAATCTTTCTCCTTCACTCTTTTAGGTAGCTTTCTCTTTTCCTTTGCTCCTTAGAGCTTGTTCCTTGTCATTTGGAACTCCTACAACATCATAAATCATTATTTCCATATGATTTTCTCAAGACCCTAACTCTCTTTCTCTCTTTCAAAACCCTAGTTTCTCTCTCTTTCCATATAAGTCTTAGATGAGCTCAAAATTCGAACTTCCTTTAGAAAAAATGATGAAGAACAAGAAATACTTCTTACCTTACACTTTTCTTCACTTGATCACCACTTTGGAGATTTTCTCTCTCTACCAAACTTGATTTTTCTTCCTCTTTCTTGTTCTTTCCAGCTTTCTTATGAGTTATGGAACATGAAAATCACCTTGTCTTGCTTTTTCCCTTCTCTTCCCTTCCTTTCTCTCTCTAGAATCATGGTGAGCTATGGAGGAAAATTGTGGCTGGCGTGACTGGTAAAGAAAAGAGAGAAGGAGCAGAAAATGAAGAGAAGAAGAAGAAAAGAAAGCCTTAAATAGGGTACCCAAAAAGTCTTCATATGGGACCCATCATTTGACCATTTTCTCCCAATTTTACACTTAATCAATATTAATCATCTCCCTTTAATATCATGGCCGGCCAACCCAATTTTAAATGTCCAAATTTCTTAAGTTAATTAGCCATTAATCTCATTAATCCTCCAATTTTTGGTAATTTGCAATTTGACCCCAAAACTTATCAAATTTTGCAAATTAGTCCTTTACCGTAAATCAACTTCTTTAAACTCTATAATCACTTATTTAGGCATTTATTATTTAATTTAACCATTTCTTAATCAATTTTTTGTAAAAATTCGAATTTAGACTTCGATCGGTCACACACGTCAATTTCGCAACACGTGCGACTTGGAACCTCAATTAGCGGATATTACATGACGGAACAACTTCAGGCTTGTCATATGAATGATTTCGTTGATATCCATCGACCGACACTGAAGGAACCAACTCTAGAATTCCTGAGTACCCTGCAAGTCTCTCCTACCGGCACGGAAAATTCCAACTTTGCGAGCATCCGAACACCCTCAATGCCACATAGTTTGGTGATATGTTCAACCTTCCCTCTAACGGTATCCTGAATGAGAGTGAGGTGGAGGATTTAGGCTACTCAGGCATGGACTCACTTCGGGCTTGACTGCAGCTGGGACATCAAGAAGACGAAAAACACCCACTTTCGATCCCCAGTGCACAAGTACTTGCATAGATTTCTAACCTATAGCATTTTTTCTAGAGGAGACATCAACGGATCGATTAGGAAGTCAGAGCTCTTTCTTCTGGAGATGGCCCCAAGATGTAACATCCTTGACCTTCCCCCACATGTATTTCATCGAACATAAGCATCTTGCATACAATTCAATTGAACACGTGCATTTCATACGTATTTTTGAAGGAACAAGTTTATGACACGCACTAGCTACGTGTCCTAGTATTTGGCACTTGTATCGAGTCGCACATGTGTAATTATAACCTAAATAAGGATAACAAAGTATTAGAAATGAATGGAATAAGGTGACTAAATTAAAGTAAGAAAAATAATTAGATTAAGATTAGTGAACATTTACATTTCTAATTTAGTTAAATCGGGTAAAATGATTAAGCTGTATCATTGTGTGAATTAGTGGAATTATAAATCTATGTAAATAATAATAATAATATAGACAAAATAAAATAAAAATGACATAAAAGATAAAGAGAAGAGAAGAGAAGAGAAAGGAGAAGAGAAAGGAGAAAAGAGATGAGAAAAAGATAAAAAGGACAAAACCAAAAGTTAGCTTTATCTTCCCATTTCTGCCTTCTTCTCCAGCCCGACTTCTTCAATTTTCTCCATTTCAGACTTCAATTCTTCCTTGTTTCACCTAGTTTTTGAAGCTAATTGATCCCTTTCAAAGTTTTTCTTGGTAAGTAATCAATTCTTATTGCTATAGGGTTGATTTGAGTTGCTTAGGTTCAATATTAGGCACTGAATTGCACCCCGATTTTGATGTTAATAGCAATTGATTCTGGAAATGTGTAAAACACAAAAGTTGTTCCTTTATGTCTTAGAGTTGTGGATATGTAAATATTTTGCAAGATGTTATTTATAGGGAGAGATATACTCTTCGTACTGAAACTGGTCAGGGTGTAAACCCTAACCAAGTTAGCTACTGTGTGGTTTGATTTTGAATATGTTAAAGCCCTTATTTGAAGTATATCAAAACATAAAAGTTGTAGATAAAATTTCAGGTTCATAGGCCTTGTAAATTGGGAGTTATGGTGAATGGAACCATTACAATTCCATGGTTTGAACTGCCTACTGAGTGCCCTGGAAGATATAGTAATGTGTTTGGATAATTTGAGCTTGTTAGAGCTGGATTATGTAAATGATCAAAACATGAGAGTTATAGGTATATGTCTTAGCTAAAGTTTGGTACTAATTTCAACTTCATTGGTTATTTATAGACTAATTTATGGTCTTTGGAAACCATACTGGTCTGGAAGTCAATTCTATTCTGGACCAGTAAATGTTTTGGTATAATTAGAAGACCTTAGAGACATATTTGGTACAAGTTTTAAACATGAAACATGTTACATATGAACCCATATACAGTCTGTAAATTTTCATTAAAATAGGACTTATATATTATAAGTTATGATGAACCCAAATGAGTACCCTGAAACTGCCTAAAGGCAGAAAACAAGGGAGAAAATAGAACACTTTTAGAAATTCCACAAAATATTGCAATGATCCAATTGGTCTAAAATTTGAATATGTTCTATAATTATGTGTTATTTTTAATTAGGAACAAGAATCAGATTAATTGGTCAATTATAGAAAAAGTTATAGGCTAAACAGTCCCATAAGGTCACACTGCCTCATAGGAAAAATCTTAACTATTGACATGAACAATGCATATTAATTTGTTTAAGCCACATTAAGTCTCTCTAATCATGAGTTAATCGATTATGTTTTCATATTAGGCTCACAACATATTGGAGACCCACAAGGAGCAGATAGACAATAAGTTAGGGGTTGGAATCAAAGGAGAACGGTGAGTCTAATTATCGATTGAATTCTTTAGTGCAAATGAATGTTGCTTGCTATGTGATTCATGTGATTGTCATGATTGGTCCTTGATAATGTAATGATGGATAATTTGTGACATTGTGGTACATATAAATGGTATACTTGTGGTATATTTGAGGTATATGTTTGACAAATGTGATATATATACATGGTATATGTATAGTATATGCAAGGTATATGCTTGACATATGAGGTATATATGGAATATATGTATGTTGAATATGATAAAGATACAATGGTTGATGAATGCTTAAATACAAGTGCATATGCATATGGACTAAAAAGGCGTTGTGACTAGTTAATCGATATTGTAAAGCAAAAGAAGAGGCCTATGGCCCAACAAATGTGCAAATGAAACAAATGATCAAGCTAGCTAGCAAATGCAAATGCAAATGTTCACATGGAAACCCGGGACAATGTCTGTTTAACTTAGTCACAACAAAATGAAATAAGCAAAACATTTGCATACATAAAGAGTAATGATTATATGTTTCAACTTTATTGATACTTATATGATACTGATGAATGGAATGGAATACATGGTATATATTGGAATTGTGATTTATTACTATGAGTTGTTTGGTACTTTAGAGCTCATTGGATGGTTATTCTCACTGAGCCGCAACTCATCAATTTGCATCATTTTTCAGGTAAAGAAAAGTGGTAGCTCATTTTGAGTAGCGTATAAAAGACATGGAGCACAGGTCACTGGCCGAGCCTCATCACTCTCTCTCCTTGCATTCCACAAAAGCATGAAAACATGTCATCTGTATTTTGGACTTATATGCTTGAATATGTATTATCACTCTAGATTAGTTTTGAAATGTATAAATGGACACAACCCGTAATCCTTCAGATGTGAAGTTTATGTTTTAATATATGTGATATATCGTATTGTGGTTTTTAATAAAGTCATTGAGTGATATTACAGGATATAAGACTTGTAAAGTCGTTAGTTGATTTTACAGGATATGATATGAAAAAAAATTACTACCACTGTTATCAGGGTATTTTACCTTTCCAGTATGCCATGTATGATTACTTGATACAGAGATAGGTTATACTCAAATGCATAAGGTGTTACGTTACATTTTTGGTATCAGAGCAGGGATAGGTTCCATGGGAACATGCATATGCATAAGAGCATGATAACATATGCATCCTATGTGTTGAACATTATGTAGTGACATACTTTCATTTATTTTAGGGACATCATAAGACATGATACACCAAGGAGGGAGAGGCCGACTGAAATGCATTCTCATGAGGCATCACCTCATTTACATAGAGATCAACCAGCACTAGGAGCTAGAGCTCCAGTACATGCATCACAGTCATCTCATGCAGAAGTACCCCATGAAAACCTAGAACAAGAAGTATATGGTCCTAAAATGTACAAGGAAAGACGTTATGACAAGCTGAGGAAACATGGTGCAACTAATTTCAATGGCACAACAGACCCAGGAGAAGCTGAGACATGGATGAAAAGGACACAGAGGGTACTGAATATGATGAGATGTACCCCGGATGAGAAATTCGATTATGCAGTATCCTTACTGCAAGGAAATGCTTATGAATGGTGGGAGACAGTCCCTGACAGTGATGCACAACCACCGGTGTTGACATGGAATGATTTTCTCCTGGAATTTTAGAACAATTACATGCCTGAAGCATATAAAGATGAGAAAATGAAGGAATTCCTGAATCTGAAACAGGGGAATATGTCTATTGCGGAGTATGAAGTACAATTTAACAAACTTTCCCATTATGCCACCTTCATGGTCTCTACTGAAAGAGACAAATGCAGGAAGTTTGAGGAGGGCCTCAAATATGAGATCAGAAATAGAATCACAACTACTGATCTTGATAGTTATGCTAGGCTCAGAGCTGCTGCAATCAGAGCTGAACGGTTAATGAAAGAAGTTGGGGAACAACAAATAAAAAGGCCATCACGTGAATTCTTTGGTGAGTCTAGCAGAAGGTTGGGGAAAAGAGGTAGATATATGCCTGCACAATCTGGTAACAGAAGTGGGTACTCCAGTTCTAGAGGTCGAGGAATGACTTTCTCTTACCCAGGCAGAGGGTAGAGCCAATATGTTGAACAGAGGCCCACATGTAGTCATTATGGCAGACAGCATACGGGCGAATGTAGAAGGCTCATAGGAGCATGTTATTTCTGTGGATCGATGGAGCACATATATAGAGACTGTCCAAATAGAGCCAAACTAGCAGAGGCCAGCAGAGGCAGAGGAGTATTTGAGACTACTGTTGAGGCACCGAGGGTCTACCCTACTAGTGGGACACAAGGTAGAGGAAGAGGCAGGGGCAGGACTGGTACACTTGGCAGAGGAGTGACCAGATCTAAAGGTCAGAGTTCTAGACCTCCTACTTACATCAAATGCATGAGCCTTTGGGGATTGACATAAATGTGAGTATGCCATTGGGAACCGTGGTAGTTGTGAATAATGTCGGTCGTGATTGCCTGATATGCATTGACAGAGCTGAGTTAATAACTGATATGATTTTATTGCCAATATATGAATTTGATGTGATACTGGGAATGGACTGGTTAACTAGACATCATGCAATAGTGAATTGCTTTACTAAGGAAGTAATTTTGGAATTACCAAACCAGCCAAGGGTAGTATTTCTAAGTGAAAGAAAACTTGTGCCTACATGTCTAGTTTCAGCTGTAAAGGCATTTCGAATGATCAAAGGGGGATGTGAAGCATATTTGGCATATGTGACTGATACTATAACCACTAATAGCTTGCTTGAAAATATACCAGTGGTAAGGGAATTTGCTGATGTATTCCCAAATGATCTACCTAGTTTACCACCAGATAGAGAGATAGAATTTACTATTGAACTGGTACCAGGAACTGCACCAATATCAAGGTCACCCTACAGAATGGCCCCAGTTGAGTTGAAAGAACTAAAGGCCCAATTGCAGGAGTTACTTGACAAAGGGTATATTAGACCTAGTGTATCACCATGGGGAGCTCCAGTGTTATTTGTTAAAAAGAAGGATGGAACAATGAGATTGTGCATCGATTATAGGCAACTGAACAAAATGACGGTGAAGAACAAATATCCATTGCCTAGAATAGATGATTTGTTTGACCAGTTGCAAGGAGCCCAAATATTCTCCAAGATTGATCTGAAATCAGGTTATTACCAGCTGAAGGTAGCAGAAACGGATGTTCCAAAGGCTGCCTTTCGAACCAGGTATGGGCATTATGAATTTTTAGTAATGCCATTTGGATTGACTAATGCTCTAGCTGCATTTATGGCTTTAATGAATAAGGTGTTTCAACCATATTTGGATAGGTTTGTGATAGTATTTATTGATGACATATTGGTGTACTCAAAGAATAGGGGAGAACATGAACAACATTTAAAAATTGTGTTGCAAACTTTGTGGGAGAAACAATTATATGCCAAATTGAGTAAATGTGAATTCTGGTTAGATCATTTGGTGTTTCTTGGACATGTGGTGTCGTGTAAGGGCATAGAGGTTGACCCAAAGAAAATTGAGGCTATGGTAAATTGGGAAGCTCCTAAAAATGTTTCAAAAATGCGTAGTTTTTGGGTTTAGCCCGATACTACCGCAGATTTGTTGATGAATTCTCCTTAATTGCTAGCCTTTTGACTAAATTGTTGAGAAAGAATGTGCCTTTTAAGTGGACTTCTGAATGTCAAAGGAGTTTCGATGAACTAAAACACAGGCTAACCTCAGCACCAGTGTTAACCATCCCTACAGGTACAGGTGGGTTTACAGTATATAGTGATGCTTCTCACCAAGGCTTGGGATGTGTGTTGATGCAACATGGTAAGGTGATAGCTTATGCATCCAGACAACTGAGACCACATGAGATCTCATATCCAGTGCATGATTTAGAACTGGCTGCAATCGTATTTGCATTGATGATTTGGAGGCATTATCTGTATGGTGAGACATTCCAAATCTTCACAGACCATAAAAGCTTGGGTTATTTGCTGACACAGAAAGAATTAAACATGAGGCAGAGATGATGGTTAGAGCTATTGAAAGATTATGACTGTACAATTGAATACCATCCAGGGAAAGCCAATGTAGTAGCAGATGCATTGAGTAGGAAGGCTAGTAGCAGTGTAGCTCACTTGCAAGTATCCTCTTTTCCATATTTGATTCAATTATGATATATGAATGTTGAATTAAATATACATGATGAAGGATCACTGATTGCTACTCTTCAAGTCAGACCTATACTAAAGGAGAGGATCAGAGAAGCACAAAGCAAAGATCCTAAATTATGTGAGAAAATTGAATCAGTAAGGCAGGGAAACAGTAAAGATTTTCAATTGCAGGATGATGTACTGATGTTAAAATCATGCATATGTGTTCCAGACATTGAGAACTTGTGTCAGGAAATAATGGAAGAGGCACACAATGCACCATATGCAATGCACCCAGGGATGACAAAGATGTATCACAGTTTAAGGCCTCATTACTGGTGGCCAAGAATGAAGAAAGATATAGCAGAATATGTTTCCAAATGCTTGATATGTCAGCAGATTAAAATTGAACATCAGGCACCAGTTGGTAAACTACATCCATTGCCAGTGCCAGAATGGAAATGGGAAAGAATAACGATAGATTTTGTCTATGGATTGCCAAGAACTCCATGGAAAAATGATGCAGTATGGGTAATTATTGACAGATTAACCAAGTTAGCACATTTTCTACCTATCAGATGGGGATGTACACTTGAGAGTTTGGCCAAATTATATGTGAATGAGATAGTTAGATTGCATGGCATTCCAGTGTCCATTGTGTCTGATAGAGATCCACGGTTTACTTCACATTTTTGGGTGAGTTTACAGAATGCATTGGGAACAAAATTGAACTTTAGCACTGCATTCCACCCACAGACTGATGGACAATCAGAAAGGACTATACAGACATTGGAAGAAATGCTTAGGGCATGTTCTATGGAATTCAGAGGTGCTTGGGATGAATATATAGCATTGATTGAATTTGCTTACAATAACCAGTATCATAGCAGTATCCAGATGGCACCATATGAGGCATTGTATGGCAGAAAGTGCCGAAGCCCTATCATTTGGGATGAAGAAGGAGCACGTGCATTAGAAGGGCCAGAGATAGTGCAAGACACAGTGGATAAGATCAAGGCTGTCAAGAACAAGCTAAAGGCAACACAGGATAGGCAGAAAAGTTATGTTGATTAGCATAGAAGGGAAATGGAATACGAGTTGGGTGAAAAGGTATTTCTTCGTGTGTCTCCATGGAAAGGGATAATTCGATTTGGAAAAAAGGGTAAATTGAGCCCAAGGTATATAGGGCCTTATGAAATTCTTGAGAAGATTGGTCCACTGGCATATAGATTGGCGTTACCACTAGAGATGGCTCAGATACATAATGTGTTTCATGTGAGCATGCTTAGAAGATACAGGTCAGATCCTACACATGTACTTAAAGATCAAGCCATTGAGATTGCAGAGGACATGAGTTATGTTAAGGAACCAGTGCAAATCATTGGATACAAGACTAAACAGCTAAGAAATCGAGAAATTCCTTTGGTTAAGGTATTATGGCGTAACCATTTACAAGAAGAGGCAACATGGAAAACAAAAGAAAATATAAAAAAGCAATATCCACACCTGTTTTCAGGTATTAATTTCGAGGATGAAATTTTTAAAAGGAGGGGGAGAATTGTAACATCCTTGACCTTCCCCCACATGTATTTCATCGAACATAAGCATCTTGCATACAATTCAATTGAACATGTGCATTTCATACGTATTTTTGTAGGAACAAGTTTATGACACGCACTAGCTACATGTCCTAGTATTTGGCACTTGTATCGAGTCGCACATGTGTAATTATAACCTAAATAAGGATAACAAAGTATTAGAAATGAATGGAATAAGGTGACTAAATTAAAGTAAGAAAAATAATTAGATTAAGATTAGTGAACATTTACATTGCTAATTTAGTTAAATCGGGTCAAATGATTAAGCTGTATCATTGTGTGAATTAGTGGAATTATAAATCTATGTAAATAATAATAATAATATAGACAAAATAAAATAAAAATGACATAAAAGATAAAGAGAAGAGAAGAGAAGAGAAAGGAGAAGAGAAAGGAGAAAAGAGATGAGAAAAAGATAAAAAGGACAAAACCAAAAGTTAGCTTTATCTTCCCATTTCTGCCTTCTTCTCCAGCCCGACTTCTTCTTCAATTTTCTCCATTTCAGACTTCAATTATTCCTTGTTTCACCTAGTTTTTGAATCTAATTGATCCCTTTCAAGGTTTTTCTTGGTAAATAATCAATTCTTATTGCTATAGGGTTGATTTGAGTTGCTTAGGTTCAATATTAGGCACTGAATTGCACCCCGATTTTGATGTTAATAGCAATTGATTCTGGAAATGTGTAAAACACAAAAGTTGTTCCTTTATGTCTTATATTTGTGGATATATAAATATTTTTGCAAGATGTTATGTATATGGAGAGATATGCTCTTCGTAATGAAATTGGTCAGGGTGAAAACCCTAACCAAATTAGCTACTGTGTGGTTTGATTTCGAATATTTTAAATCCCTTATTTCAAGTATCTAAAAACATAAAAGTTGTAGATATATGGGTTTTGTATCTTTCTACCAAATTTCAGGTTCATAGGCCTTGTAAATTGGGAGTTATGGTGAATGGAACCATTACTATTCCATGGTTTGAACTGCCTACTGAGTGCCCTGGAAGATACAGTAATGTGTTTGGATAATTTGAGCTTGTTAGAGCTGGATTATGTAAATGATCAAAACCTGAGAGTTATAGGTATATGTCTTAGCTAAAGTTTGGTACTAATTTCAACTTCATTGGTTATTTATAGACTAATTTATGGTCTTTGGAAACCATACTGGTCCGGAAGTCAATTCTATTCTGGACCAGTAAATGTTTTGGTATAATTAGAAGACCTTAGAGACATATTTGGTACAAGTTTTAAACATGAAACATGTTACATATGAACCCATATAAGTTTCTGTAAATTTTCATTAAAATAGGACTTATATATTATAAGTTATGATGAACCCAAATGAGTACCCTGAAACTGCCTAAAGGCAGAAAACAAGGGAGAAAATAGAACACTTTTAGAAATTCCACAAAATATTGCAATGATCCAATTGGTCTGAAATTTGAATATGTTCTATAATTATGTGTTATTTTTAATTAGGAACAAGAATCAGATTAATTGGTCAATTATAGAAAAAGTTATAGGCTAAACAGTCCCATAAGGTCAAACTGCCTCATAGGAAAAATCTTAACTATTGACATGAACAATGCATATTAATTTGTTTAAGCCACATTAAGTCTCTCTAATCATGAGTTAATCGATTATGTTTTCATATTAGGCTCACAACATATTGGAGACCCACAAGGAGCAGATAGACAATAAGTTAGGGGTCGGAATCAAAGGAGAACGGTGAGTCTAATTATCGATTGAATTCTTTAGTGCAAATGAATGTTGCTTGCTATGTGATTCATGTGATTGTCATGATTGGTCCTTGATAATGTAATGATGGATAATTTGTGACATTGTGGTACATATAAATGGTATACTTGTGGTATATTTGAGGTATATGTTTGACAAATGTGATATATATACATGGTATATGTATAGTATATGCAAGGTATATACTTGACATATGAGGTATATATGGAATATATGTATGTTGAATATGATAAAGATACAATGGTTGATGAATGCTTAAATACAAGTGCATATGCATATGGACTAAAAAGGCGTTGTGACTAGTTAATCGATATTGTAAAGCAAAAGAAGAGGCCTATGGCCCAACAAATGTGCAAATGAAACAAATGATCAAGCTAGCTAGCAAATGCAAATGCAAATGTTCACATGGAAACCCGGGACAATGTCTGTTTAACTTAGTCACAACAAAATGAAATAAGCAAAGCATTTGCATACATAAAGAGTAATGATTATATGTTTCAACTTTATTGATACTTATATGATACTGATGAATGGAATGGAATACATGGTATATATTGGAATTGTGATTTATTACTATGAGTTGTTTGGTACTTTAGAGCTCATTGGATGGTTATTCTCACTGAGCCGCAACTCATCAATTTGCATCATTTTTCAGGTAAAGAAAAGTGGTAGCTCATTTTGAGTAGCGTATAAAAGACATGGAGCACAGGTCACTGGCCGAGCCTCATCACTCTCTCTCCTTGCATTCCACACAAGCATGAAAACATGTCATCTGTATTTTGGACTTATATGCTTGAATATGTATTATCACTCTAGATTAGTTTTGAAATGTATAAATGGACACAACCCGTAATCCTTCGGATGTGAAGTTTATGTTTTAATATATGTGATATATCGTATTGTGGTTTTTAATAAAGTCATTGAGTGATATTACAGGATATAAGACTTGTAAAGTCGTTAGTTGATTTTACAGGATATGATATGAAAAAAAATTACTACCACTGTTATCAGGGTATTTTACCTTTCCAGTATGCCATGTATGATTACTTGATACAGAGATAGGTTATACTCAAATGCATAAGGTGTTACGTTACACAAGAGGCCTAACAGTGGCTTTATCTCGATGGTTTGCAAACCATCTTCTATCAATTGCCACCAAGCCCTCCGGAGACATTCTGATTGGTGGGTATGTGATTCACCTTGCTATCAAGATGGGGTATTTAAAGCTAGAGGAGCACCACTTCAACCTTATACCAGCACATCCTCGAGACCGACTAGACGTTGAGTCCTCTATCAAAATGGGAGTATCTGTTCATATAGTACATGAGAACAACATCTACTACCACTTCACTAACATTGCTGGTGAGATTATTTGGGAGGACAATGACTCGAATGACTTCAAAGATGGCTTGCAAGGAATCCAGCAGAGGAAGAGAGTTCGAGTTGAGATGGCACCTCCAGAGGTTGAGCAGGAAATTGGACAATCCTGTGCCTCCATGCCAAACTTGGCTCAGCAAATGGTTGATCTCTTGGCACCACGGTTTGAGCAATTGTAGGCTTTGATGGATGAGAGATTAGAGAACCTCAAGGATTTCATGGAGTTTTGCATGGAGAGCCTCGAGGTAGAAGTAGCTCGCCTTAGAGATGGGATGTTCGACTTAAAATCTAGCTAGACTAGATGTTAGCTATGTTTTTATTTAGCTTGTTTGATGTAGGACTTTCAATTTCTTTTCAAATCCTTGTATTTGTGTTTTTATATTAATATAATTACTTTTTTTTCCATTATGATTTATCTTTTTGATATTCTTTTTCTTGATGACAAAAGGGGGAGAACCTAGCAATATATTATATTTAAAGTTAAATGCAATGAAAGTATGCAAATGAGCTAATATTCTTTGAATATACCTTAAGTATACTTTGCATATACCTTGATGCAAGTTACATGAATGAATATGCACTTGATATTCTTTGAATATACATCAAGTATACTTTGCATATACCTTGATGCAAGTTACATGAATGAATATGCACTTGATATACTTTGAATATACCTTAAATATACTTTGCATAAACTTAACTTGTTTTAAGGAAAAATTTATACCTTGCATATAACTTGCATATACCTAAAACTAGGAAGCATATTTTAAATATACACTTCATCATTCTTTACAATTTTTGCACTTCAGTAACTTTTTATCTTAAGCATCTTTTGAGGGGGAGACTTCTCAAAAGCACATATTGCTAGATTATTTGTCATCATCAAAAAGTGGGAGATTGTTTAACCTTGAGGGGTATTTTCGTCATTTTGATGCTAAGAAATAAAATAGCAATAATGTATTTAACATACTTATTTTCTAAGTTTATTGAACAGGGTATGCAACATGATAGCAAAAATGGAGAATGGAAGACTAATCTTAAAAAGACAAAAAATGAAGAAATAGCATGTTCACGCCCCTAACCTTATATTTCACGCCTGTGATGAAGCTTAGCGCCAACTATCCAACATTTAAAGTTCACGACCATGAAGAATGATAGCAACCGTGAATGATCATATCAGTCACTATCGTGAAAGAAAGTCACGCCTGTGAGAAGACATGACAAATTCCTTCAGAAAGCTTCACGGCCAGAGTCACTACTTGGACCATGGCTAGGAAGGATATTCATGCCCGTGAATATATAAAGTCACACTCGTTATCAAACACTTCAAATCCTTCTAGAATGCTTCACGGCCAAAGTCACCACTCAAGTCACGGCTTGGAAAAACAGTCACGACCGTGACACTCATACTCACGACCGTGAAAGAGGAAAGAGAAACATGTCAGGCGCAAAAATAAGAGTTGGTGCAATGGCTATTTTTGCATTAAATGCAATGAAACGACTATAATTCGCCATGAAAGTATAAATGCAAGTCATTTATGAATCCAGAATAACAGAATAGCTAATACTTCAGATCAAAATCTTATTGTAAGCCATTTGTGCATTTGATATTTTCAAAACAAACATTTATTCTCTATGAAAATCTTTTTGCTCATCATTCTCTGAGCAATATAGATTTGTAAGTGTTTCTCTTTGTTATCTACTATTCAAGTGAGTTTGGGAATTTTGGGTTATGAGTAGAATACTTGTAAGGGTTATTTGTGTGAGCCTTTAAAACACAAGGAATTGGTTTATTGTGTGAGCCATTAAAACACAAAGGATTATTGGGTTAGGTGTGATCCATTGTTATAAACACCATAGTTGGGAGTGAGCTTGTAAAACTCCATTGTAACACCTAGTGTGTTAGTGAAACTCCTAATTGAGATCGGGGAGAGGAGTAGGGTTGTTAACACCCGAACCTTTATAAAAATTCCTGTGTGATTTCTTCCTATCCCTACTCAACTTAACTTTTTCTTTCCGCACTTGAAAATTAAAAATTTTAATATCCAATTCAACCCCCCTTCTTGGTTTAATATCTGGGCAACACTGGGATAAAGATTTATAGAGATAGATCTAAAAGGTTGTTTGGTCTTTCTCAGTCTACATTTATAGATAAGATGCTAAAGAGGTTTAACATGGAATAGTCCAAGAAAGGATTAATTCCAATAACTTACGGGATTACCCTTTCTAAGTCTATGTGTCTAAAAACACAGGATGAACAGACACATATGAGTAGAATTTCATATGCTTCAGCTATTAGATCCATCATGTATGCTATGTTATGTACTAGACCTGATGTATCATATGTTCAGAGTGGCACGAGAAGATATCAGTTAGATCCCAACAAGGGGCATTGGCTAGCTGATAAGAATATCTTTAAGTACTTGAGAATAACAAAGGATACATTCTTAGTTTATGGGAAAGGGAGTTTAAAATAAGCGGGTATATAGATGCTAGTTTCCACATTGATAAGGATGATTCCGAGTCCCAATTGGGATATGTTTTCATGTTAAATGGTGTAGCTATTAGTTGGAAGAGTTCCAAACAAGAGATGACTGCAGATTCCACAACCGAAGAAAAGTATAATGCAGCTTATGAGGTAGCTAAGGAAATAGTTTGGATAAAGAAATTCATCACAGATTTAGAAGTGGCTCATAGCATTGTTGATCCTATCCCCTGTATTGTGATAACAATGGAGCCATTGCACAAGCAAATGAGCCACGGTCTCATCAAAGATCCAAGCATGTACTCAAACATTACCATCTGATTCAGGAAATCATAGGTAGGCATGATGTAAAGATAGAAAGCATTTTCATTAATCAGAATATAGTTGATCTTCCCACAAAGCCATTTCTCCAAAAGAAACATGATAGTCATGTACTGTCTTATGGTATAATGTATAAAGATGATTGGTTTAGTGTAAGTGGAAGATTGTTAGAGAGGTGCCCTAAAGGCAATCACCTTAGGCACTTGATGTACTCATTTATTATTAACAAAAGGCATTTTCATTATATGGTATTCATTGCTTATGAATTGATATAAATCTTAAATTTTTTTTATTGAAGTCTTTGGTATATAACACAACATAAAGGAATTCATGATGAGATCATGATGATAAGATTCCTATCATGTGTAATAGTGTTTATACCCAAATTATCCCTAGTCATAGGATTAACAAGATGGGACATTGTTAATCCGGATAGGCTAGAACATGTTATACTCCTTGACTAAGTCAAACAACTGATATCATAAGCTGAAGACATGAAATATTTAAAGTTAACATATGGATGATTGCTAAGAGTAGCAAGTACATTGGATGACCTGCTATGAGACAATTGCATGAATATCTATTTAATGTCAGTGATAGTCTCATCATAACAATGGTGCAAGTATCCTTAGACTTGAGATACTCAAAGTTATCTTGGACACTGAATCCTATACTTTGAATCTATTTCTTGTTGCATCTGAAAAGGTTGCCCATAGGGTGATGATTGGGTATAGCATGAGGTATTCAAAGGTAATTGAGTAGTCCACAAAGGATTCACCACTCCTAATAGAAGGAGAGTATACCTATGGCCTCTTGTAGAGATCATTACTCGAAAATCCTTAGGCAAGGTGGATATGTCTTGAAAAAGGCCTTCAAGGACATGTCATATTAGGGTAATGAGTCTCATAGACAAGAATTAATATCATTTGAACTAGATGTGATGTAGTCAGTCTAGTGGAAGCTAACATACATACCATGCTCTGAATCAAATGAGGTATAGTTTGGTGAAAGGACAAATTGCATGGTAATTATCTATGGAAGGGTTTACAGTTAGACCACTGAGTTTCCAGTCAATTGGGAAAAATGATGTGTTTCTAGATATTCGTCATGATCTGCTCAAAATCATATGATGATTTGAGCTGCCAACATATCTGGGAACCTAATGGGTTACACACATAGAAGGAATGAAGAAAATGTGAAATGGGCCTTAGATTGTATCCAAGACATAAGAGAGAGAAATGATTTAGCCATGCACCATATGTCACGGCTGTGATAAAGGTTGTCACCCCCATGACAAAGGTTTTCATTCCCGTGATAAAGGTTTTCATGCCCATGACAAAGGGGAGTCATGGTTGTGATACTACAATTCACGACCATAAAAGCCCCGATATCAACTTTTGCGATTTAAGTTTTTCTATTTCGAATGGAACTCCTATACATGGGTTACATATGTTTAATCCTAATATAATTAGAGGACCAATGAATAACCCCTTTAAGGACTAAATTCATAGCTGCAACCTTGAGGAATAAAATTTATTCTCTCTTCTTCTTCTCTTTAAGTTGAAACACCATAGCTAGCTCTTTGGTCCTTTGACACCCCCATCTTCCATTGACGTTGTTTCTTCCTTTCCTTTGCATGACTTACCATTAGAGACAATATAGCATTGGATTGTTGTAGTTTGAACAACTCAACTTGAAGGACAAGCTCACAAACTTGGAAGATTGAAAAGAAATAAACAAGGTAATCAACTTCTTCCATATTGATGGTACGATCCGATTTTAATGTTCATAGGCATTCTATGATTTTTGGGTCCAATTAATATTAATTTTCTGTTATGCCATGTATATGATGCATGTTAAGAAGCCATCACAAGGTTCATGCTCATGAATGGTTCCACAAAATCAGTCATAGGTAGTAACCTATGATAGAAGATTTCACGCTTGAGAATATACCATTCACGCTTGTGAATATATCATTCACGCTATTGTATCCATAATTTATAATTTAAATTATATGATGAAATTACATGAGTAAGATTGACATGTTAATTGAGATGGTATACGGTATGATAACATAACTATGAACAATGGTTATGCATAAGGTGCTCTAAATTACAAAGTAATATGTGATGATTATGTTAGACTATGAAATGAGACATAAATGATACATATAACCAGAATATATTTATAAATACTCATTAAGTATTCAAAGACTAGCCTAGGATAGATGGCATATCATTGAAGAGTTATGGTATCGTAGAATATTATTATGTATTAAATCAGAATGGCTTAAGCTCGGGTCAGAGCTCTCTTGATTATTTAGAGATAATGTGGCTTAATCTCGAGTGTGCCTTTGTACCCATATGCATGTATATTTTTTATTTACTTATTAGGGTGACTTAAACTCGGGTTAGAGCCCTCCTAACTTGAGAAGCTCGGTAGTAGTGATACAGACAAATACAATTAATAAGCAGGGTTACTTAAGATAGGATTAAAGTGCTCTTATTTTACAATTTGCATCCGAATAATCTGGGTCTATAGTATTGGGTGGAAAATAGTAAGTTATAAAGAGAAAATAGTAAATTATTTGTAATTCAGTAATACAAAAACGAAATCATAATTCTGAAACCAGAATATAGTAAACTTGTGTAGCAGAAACCAATGAATTATTGTGATATAGAAATCAGTGAATTATTATAATGCAAAATAAAGTAAAGGGGTATAAAATCCAGTAATTAGGCATATGAAACCAGTTGTTAGATAGTTGTCCTATATGATATAGTTGTTATGTACAATAGATCATGTGCAAATATTTATATGATTTAGGTCATGATTATATTGTGATTTAACTAAATTAAGCATGATGTTACATGATGATATATTGTGATTTAACTAAATTAAGTATGATGATATTATATATTGAGATGTAATATATTTATGAGGTATGATGGTATGACTAAGAAAATATGTACGCATTCGGTATAAATCATCTATGCTATGTTACTATATGAATGTATGCTAGAATGTTAATGATTATATGTACCTCTAAGCTTTCATTAGCTTAGCATGTGAGTTTTTCTGCATGCAGGGTTGAAGCCAATAGATAGCTGAGATGATATAAAGGGAGTCAGAGCAGTTAGAGTTGACTTGTGTTAGGTCTATTTGTTTATTTCATTAATTTCATTTATCGATTATCTCTCATGTCATGGGATAGAGACAATTAGTTATTCCTATTATTAATAAGGACACGTAATTAAATTGGTTCATTTTAAATAATGTTGATTTTTGTAATAAAGGCGGTTGATGCCCAAACCAGTTTATAATTTTGATTAAATATACATAAAGGATTTGATATAGCATATAACAAATGAATGTGTCATTGCATGTAACTCAAATATAATCATCTTAATATGGAAATAAGATAAACAAGAAATTTTATCAAGACAGATTTATACAAATTCAGTTATGTGGCTTCCGTCCTGTTGCCCAGATATTAAGCCAAGAAGGGGGGTTGAATTAGAGTTTCAAAAAATTAAACTTTAAAGTGCGGAAATAAAAAATTAATTTTAGGAGGGATAGAGAAATTTGACACAAGGATTTTTATAGAGGTTCGGGTGTTAACAAACCCTACTCCTCTCCCCAATCGCAACTGGGAGTTTCACTAACACACTAAGTGTTACAATGGAGTTTTCCAAGCTCACTCCCAACTATGGTATTTCTCACAATGGCTCACACCTAACCCAGAAATCCCTTGTGTTTTAATGGCTCACACAATAACCAATTCCTTGTGTTTTACAGGTTCACACAAACAACCTTTACTTTGTGTTATTACTGGCTCACACAAACAACTTATACTTTGTGTTTTTACAGGCTCACACAAACAACCTATACTTTGTGTTTTAGAGGCTCACACAACTAACCCTTACATGTGTTCTACTCTTAACCCAGAAATACCCAAAGCACACTTGAGTAATGATTACAGAGAGAAACACTCACAATTCTTAATTGCTCAATAAATGAAGAGCAAAAAGATTTTTACAAAGAATAGATATTGGTTCTCAAAGTATTGAATGTACAAATAGTTTGTAAAAAGATTTTGATTCAAAGTATTTGCTATCCTCTTCTCCTGAATGCATAAATGACTTGCATTTATACTCCCTTGGCTGATTATAGCCGTTAGGGTGCATTTAATATGAAACTAGCCGTTGTACCAACCAAATAATCGCGCCTGACATTTTTCTCTTTCATCATTCACGGGCGTGACATTTCTTCCCAAGCCGTGACTGAAGTGGTGACCTTGGTCATGAAGGTCTTTGGAATGTTTTGAAACATTAAGTCATGGGCGTGACATACATATTCATGGGCGTGAAAAACTTCCTAGCCGTTATCCAAGTGGTGACTTTGGTCGTGAAACTCTCTGGATGAAAATGCTATGAACATTCACGGGCATGACATTTTAATTCACGGGCGTGACTTAAATGTCCATTTCACGGTTTGTTCTTCCTTCATGGTCGTGAACTTCAAATGTTGGTTTTGGTAACGGTTAGCTCTTTCACGGGCGTGACACATAGGGTCACGAGCGTGAACATGCTACTTTCCTTAATTTTTTCTTTCAAGGATTATTCTTCCAATCTCCAGTCTTGTTATTTTATTCCATGTCCTGTTTAATAGACTTAGAAAACAAGTATGTTAAATATAATATTGCTATTTTATTTATCATCAAAATGATAGAAATGCCCCTCAAGGTTTAACAATCTTCCGTTTTTTGATGGTGACAAATAATCTAGCAATATGTGCTTTTGAGAAGTCTCCCCCTCAAAAGATACTTAGGATAAAAAAATTTATAAAATGCAAGAATTGTAAAGAATGATGTAGCATTGAAATAAACTTACTAATTTTTAAGTATATGCAAGTTATATGTGAAGTATATCCAATATATACCATAATTCCTTTTTAAGATATGAAGTATATTTAAGGTATACTTAAGGTATATCATGACATATTTATTTTTGTAACATGCATGAAGGTATATGCAAAGTATACTTAAGGTATATCTAAAGTGTATAAAGCTCAATTTCTCTATTTTATACTTTGCATATTAATTTTGAATCAAATTTTGAGTATTTCTAATTTCTTCCTTCCTAATTCAATGTCAATGTATTTATAGGTTTTTGATTCAAAATTCATTTATCTTAATATATTGCTAGGTTCTCCCCTATAATATATTGCTAGTTTCTCCTATATTGCTAGTTTCTCCCCCTTTTGTCATCAATCAAAAAGGATATAAAAATATCAAAAAGATAAAAAAAAGTAAATATATTAAATAAAGGGAAATACAAACAAAGTTAATTAAAGTTTAGAAAGGAAATTTAAAATTTCCTACACACAACAACAAAAAAAAACAAGTAAATAAAGAAGCAAACAAGCAATTTTAGGCTACTATCTAGCCTAACACCTAGCCGGACATCCTATCTCGAAGTCTAGCAACCTTTGCCTCAATGCTATCCATCTGAGACTCCATGAAGTCTTTGAGGTTCTCCAACCTCTCGTCCATCGAACCCTGCAGCTATTCAAAATGTGGTGCCAAGAGGTCAACCCCCTGCTGCACTAAATTCGGTGCCGAGGACTGTCCGATGTCTTGCTTAGCCACTGGAGGTGCTTCCTCAACACGAGCCCTTTTCTTCTGCTGGATGCCTTAGAGGCCGGCTTTAAAGTCCTCCGTGTCATTGTCTTCCCAGATTATCTCCCCAGCAGTGTCTATGAAGCTGTAGAAAATGTTATTTTCGTGAATAATTCTAACAGCCGCTCCCATCTTTATGAAGGACTCGACATCTAAGCGATCTCGAGGATGCTCAGGGATGAGGTCGAAATGATGCTCATCCAGCTTCAAATAGCCAAGCGTCAAGGCTATGTGGGTGACATAACCACCAATGAGTATATCTCCTGTGGGTTTGGTGGCGATGGACAGAAGATGGTTTGCAACCATCTAGAAAGTGCCACGGTGAGTCCTCTTCGAGCCATCTCAAATAGGAAGAGCTCTAATTTCCTGATGGTCCCATTGCTTTCTTCCCCGAGAAAATATGCTATAGGTCAGAAACCTATGCAAATACTTGTGCACTGGGGACCTGAGATGAGTGCTCTTGGTCTTCTTGACATCCTAGCTGCAATCGGTGCTAAAATGGGTCCAAGCTCGAGTGGCGAAGAATTCAACTTCGTTGCATTTCGAGCCCAAGAGTTCAGATTGTTTGCCATTCGAAGGACCTTGATGATAGTAGAGGCCTTTTCTTCAAAGTGGAGTACCGGGGATGACATTGCTCTGGAATTCGGTTCATGAAGTAATCTGCATACCTCTTAGGAGAATGAGACTTCTTTTTTTTTTTTTCCTTTTGATGAGGCAGTCTCCATTTGAGTTGAAGAAGTAAACTTGTGAGGGATTGAGAAAATTTTTGACAGAAAAGTTTTAATGAAACCCTAAGAATGTATGATTTTTGATGAAGAATTGAACTTTAGATGGTATTTATAGGAAAAGTTTGTGACTTGGGGGCCGAAATCTTCAATATTTCATTGAATTTGTGTAAATGAAAGCGGTTTTAGAGAGTTGAAGAGTTGAAATGAGAAAAATAACCGGCTGTTCTTTTATATGCTCGATGCATTCATGGGCATGAAAAGATTGTTCACGGACGTGAATGGTCGTGTTCACGGTTTGCTGAAGGAATGCTCTACCCGTGAATAAAGGCGTGAATATGTTCACGATCATAACCTTTGAATATGATGGGGCGTGAATGATGAACTGTCACGGGGGTGAAAGAATAGTCACGGGCGTGAAATGTTGAATTTCACTACTTATGCCCGTGAAGCAAGGCGTGACTCGAGACGTGAATGCTTCAGTGAGTTTTGGGGGTGTAAAGGTTCACAGGCGTGAAAATTCGTCACGGACGTGAAAAGGTCTTTTCACGGGAGTGAATGAAGCCGTGAACCATGTCGTGAATCAAGTCGTGAACGACACTGTCTCTTTTGGCGATTTAAGTCACGGGCGTGAACATGTGTCATGGGCGTGACTCCCCTAAAATTTTCATCAAATAAAATTAAGTCCTAAAAACAAGACTAAATCATTTCAATAAAGATTCCATCCCTTATAACATAAATTTTCGTCAAAATTACTACCTGATATTTAGTGATATGATACAAAATTAAGATCATTAATTAAGATTTCATAATTTTGTAATCACAAGGTTAATCCATCAATCATTCCAAGTTCTCTTCTAATGAAATTAAATCTTTCCTTACTAAAAGACTTAGTAAAAATATATGCCAATTGATTTTCTGTGCTTATAAATTCTAATGCAACATCTCCATATTGAACATGATCTCTAATAAAGTGGTTTCTAATGTCAATATGCTTACTTCCTGAGTGTTGAATATAATTCTTTGAAAGATTTATAGCAATTGTTGCCCAGATATTAAGCCAAGAAGGGGAGCTGAATTGGAGTTTCAAAAAATTAAACTTTAAAGTGCGAAAATAAAAAATTAATTTTATGAGGGATAGAGAAATTTGACACAAGGATATTTATAGAGGTTCGGGCATTAACAAACCCTACTCTTCTCCCCAATCGCAATTGGGAGTTTCACTAACACACTAAGTGTTACAATGGAGTTTTACAAGCTCACTCCCAACTATGGTGTTTCTCACAATGGCTCACACCTAACCCAGAAATCCCTTGTGTTTTAATGGCTCACACAATAACCAATTCCTTTTGTTTTATAGGCTCACACAAACAACCTGCACTTTGTGTTTTTACAGGATCACACAAACAACCTACTCTTTGTGTTTTGGAGGCTGACAGAAACAACCCTTACAAGTGTTCTACTCTTAACCCAGAAATACCCAAAGCTCACTTGAGTAAAGATTACAGAGAGAACCACTCACAAATCTTAATTTTTCAAATATGAAGAGCAAAAAGATTTTTACAGAGAATAGATTTTGTTCTCAAAGTATGAAAGTACAAATAGCTTGTAATTAGAATTAAATTCGAAGTATATGCTATTATTTTGTTATTCTCTTCATTCTCTTGTTCTTAATGCATAAATGACTTCCATTTATACTCCTATGGCTGAATATAGCCGTTGGGGTGCATTAAATACGAAACTAGCCATTGTACCAACCAAAAAAATCGCGTCTGACATTTTTCTCTTTCATTGTTCACGGGCGTGACTATGCTTGTCACGGGAGTGACAGTTCTTCCCAAGCCGTGACTGAAGTGGTGAGCTTGGTCATAAAGCTCTCCCGAATGTTTTACCATATAGAGTTATGGGCGTGACATCTCATTCACGGGCTTGAAAAGCTTCACAGCCGTGATCCAAGTGGTGACTCTGGTCGTGAAGCTCTCTGGATGAAATTGCATGAATCTTCACGGGGGTGACACCTTTATTCACGGGGGTGACTGAAATGCCCACTTCCCGGTTTGTTTTTTCTTCATGGCCGTGAACTTCAAAAGTTGGTTTTGGTAACGGTTAGCTTCTTTCACGGGAATGACTCATAGAGTCACGATAGTGAACATGCTACTTCTTGAATTTTTGTCTTTGAAGGATTATTGTTCCAATTTTCCATTCTTGCTATTTTAATCCATGTCCTTTATAATAGACTTAGAAGACAAATATGTTAAATGCAATATTGCTATTTTATTTGTTATCATCAAAATGACAGAAATACCCCTCAAGGTTTAACAATCTCGCCCTTTTTGACGGTGACAAATAATCTAGCAATATGTGATTTTAAGAAGTCTTTCCCTCAAAATATACTTAGGATAAAAAATTAATAATGTGCAAGAATAGTAGATAATGATGTAGCATTGAAATAAACTTAACTAGATTGCAAGTTATATGAGAAGTTTATCCAATATATACCATAATTCCTTTTTAAGACATGAAGTATATGTAAGGTATATTTAAGGTATATCATGACATATTTATATTTGTAACTTGCTTTAAGGTATATGCAAAGTATACTTAAGTTGTCTCTAAGGTATATAATGCTCAATTTATATACTTTGCATATGAAATTTTGAATCAAGATTTTTAATCCATTTCAAAGTCAATTCAATTTTAATTATTTGATTCAAAATTCATTTACCTTAATATATATTGCTAGTTTGATCTTATGTTGCTAGTTTGATACCATTCTCCCTATCATATATTGCCTATCATATATTGCTAGTTTTCTCCCCCTTTTGTCATCAATCAATAAGGATATGAAGATTGAAGTAAACAAAAGCAAATATATATAGCATAAAGGAAAAGATACAAACTGAGTTAAAATATTCAGAAGGGAAATTTAAAAATTTCCTACACGCAAGCAAACATAAATATAACAAACAAGCTAAAAACAATCAAATTTAGGCTACACTCTAGCCTATCTCCTAGCCAGACATCCTATCATGAAGCCTAGCCACTTCAGCCTCAAGGCTGTCCATCCGAGACTCCATGAAGTCTTTGAGGCTCTCCAACCTCTCATCCATCGAAGTCTGCAGCTGCTCAAAACGTGGTGCCAAGAGATCAACCACCTGCTGCGCTAAGGACGGTATGGAAGCTAAGGACTATCCAATGTCCTGCTCGGCTGCTAAAGGTGCTTCCTCAATCCGAGCCCTCTTCTTCTGCTGGACTCCCTAGAGGCCTGCTTTAAAATCCTCCGTGTCATTATCTTCCCAGATAATCTCCCCAGCAGTGTCAGTGAAGCAGTAGAAGATACTGACAGCCACTCCCATCTTGATGATTCTGAAAAATGATTCTGACAGCCACTCCCATCTTGATGAACGACTCGACATCCAAGCGATCTCGAGGATGTGCAGGAATGATGTTGAAGTGATGGGCATCCAGCTTCAAATAATTTAGCTTCACTGCGATATGGGTGACATATGCCCCAATCAAAATATCTCTTATGGGCTTGGTGGCTATGGAGAGAAGATGGTTAGCAAACCATCTGGAAAGTGCCACTGTGACTCCCCTGCGAGCCATCTCAAGGAGGAAGAGTTATGTCTTCCTGATTGTCCCATTACTTTCTCTCCTAACAAAAATGCTATAGGTTAGGAACCTATGCAAATACCTGTGCACTGGAGCCCTGAGATGTGTGCTCTTTGTCTTCTTGACATCCTAGCTACAATCGGTGCCAAAGTGTCCAGGCTCGTGGGGTAGAGAATTCTACCTCAGTATCATTCAAAATGCCATCAGATGCTAGGTTGAACAATTCCCCAAATGCGATGGCGCTGAGGGTGTTAGGATTATTGCAAAGTTGGAATTTCACCTCTCCTGTAGGTGAAACCAGCAATGTGCTGAGAAATTCCAGTGTTGGCTCCCTCAGAGTCGGTTGATGAATTTCAACAAAATCTTTGAGATGACAGGCTTGTAGTTGCTCTATCATAGTCGTCTCAAGTCCGAGACTTTGGACTGTTTTCCATTCGAAGGACCTTGAAGACAAAAGAAGTCTCTTCATCAAAGTTGCATACCGAGGATGGAAATTCTCCAGAATGTGGTTCATTAGGTAATCTGCATACCTCTTAGGTGCATGAGACTTCTTTCTCTTTCCCTTGGATGAAGCATACTCCATTTTTGAAGAAATTTGTTGTTGGAGTTGGAAATATTTTTGATAGAAAATTTGATGTAAAACCTTAGAAATGTATGATATTTGCTGAAGATTTGAACTTTTGGTGGTATTTAGAGGGAAATTTCAAGTCTTTGGGGTTGGAATCTTCAATGTCTCAATGAATGAGAGTAAATGAGAGCGGTTTTGGGAGATGGAGAGTTGAAATGAAGGTTGTAACTGACTGTTTTCTTATATATTCGATACATTCACGGGCGTGACGGAGGTTTTCACGGGCGTGAACGTTCGTGTTCACGGTTTGCTGAAGGAGTGTTCCACCCGTGAATGAAGGCATGAATAATTTCACGGGCATGATCGTTGAATATCACGGGCATGAATGATCATCGGTCATGGGGTGAATAAATGGTCACGGGTGTGAACTGTTGAATTTCACTACTTATGCCCATGAAGCAAGCCGTGACTCAAGGCGTGAAAGCTTCTGTGAGTTTTTGGGGTGTAATTGTTCACGGGAGTAAAAATGCATCACGGGCATGAAAATCTCTTTTCACGGGCGTGACTCAAGCCGTGAAAATAAATTTTCACCACTTGAAGTCGTGAACCATGTCGTGAACCAAGTCGTGAACGACACTGCCTCTTTAGGCTATTTAAGTCGCTGGCGTGAACATATGTCACGGGCGTGACTCCCTTAAATTTTCATCAAATTAAAATTAAGTCCTAAAACAAGACTAAATCATTTCAACAAAGATTCTACTCCTTAAAACATGAATTCTCATCAAAATTTCTATCTTATAAATTGTGATATGATTTAAGGTCAACAATTAAAATTTCATATTTTTTGCAATCACAAGGTTAATCCATCAATCATACCAAGTTCTCTTCTAATGAAATTAAATCTTTCCTCATTTAGAGACTTAGTGAAAATATCTGCTAATTGATTTTTTGTGCTTATGAATTCTAATGCAACATCTCCATATTGAACATGATCTCTAATGAAGTGGTGTCTTATGTTAATATGCTTGCTTCTTGAGTGTTGAATAGGATTCTTTGAAAGATTTATAGCACTTGTGTTGTCACATTTTATAGGTACATGGTTCATCTCATGACCATAGTCCTTAAGTTGTTGTTTCATCCAAAGAATATGTGTACAACAACATCCAATTGCTACATATTCAGCTTCAGCAGTTGAGAGAGTAACTGAAACTTGTTTCTTGCTAAACCAAGAAACTAAGCATTCTCCAATGAAGTGATAAGTACCTGAAGTACTTTTCCTATCTAACAGACTACCAGCATAGTCTGCATCTGAATATCCTATAATATAAAAAGATGAATTCCTAGGATACCATAAAGCTAGATGCAATGATCCATGTAAATATCTTAAAATTCTTTTTACAGCATTTAAATGAGATTCTTTAGGACATGATTGAAATCGTGAACATAAGCAAACACTATACATAATATCGGGTCTAGAAGCAGTAAGATATAAAAGTGATCCGATCATACCTCTATAGAGCTTTTCATTAATGCTTTTACCCTTTTCATCTTTGTCCAATTTTGTTGATGTGCTCATAGGAGTCTTGGCATTTTTGCATCCTTCCATACCAAATTTCTTAATTAAATCTTTGGCATATTTGGATTGGTTGATGAATATGCCCTCATTGCTTTGCTTTATTTGTAGACCAAGGAAATACTTAAGTTCTCCCATCATGCTCATTTCAAATTCCCTAGTCATGCACTTAGAAAATTTATGTTTTTAGCTTTGAAAGATGACTTGTGTTGCTTTCCTCTCTGACAAGGATCACATGTCTTACCTTTATCATATTTAACTTTTGGCAATCCTTTTACTAGCTCTCCTGTGTTGAGACTTTGTATTAAGTCCATGTTAGCATGACCAAGTCTTCTATGCCACAACCAAGATTCATCACTAGTAGTCATAAGACACTTAGAGGAATGGTTAGATAGTTCATGTAAGTTTATTATGTATGTATTGATATCTCTATTCCCTTTAAATATTTCTTGACCATTGATAGAGATTACAAGACATTCATTTGAAGTAAAGATTACTTTGTTTCCTTTATCACATAATTGACTTACACTTAACAAGTTATGTTTCAAGCCATCAACAAGTAAGACATCCTTAATAAAAGTTGCACCATTAACACCAATAGAACCAATGCCAATTACCTTACCCTTTGCATTGTTTCCAAAGGTAACCTTACCTCCATCAATACTTTTGATTTCATTGAAAAGTTCTTTATCTCCTGTCATATGCCTTGAACATCCACTGTCTACTAGCCAAGCATTTTTGTTTATTGTGGACTTGAGGCATACCTATAGAATCACAAATCAAGTATGATTTTTAGGTACCCAAATGAGTTTGGGTCCTTGGGGGTTAGCACATGAAGGTTCTCAATGAGCCTTCCTTATCCAGCAATGTTTATTTATGTGACCCATTTTCATACAATAATTACATTGTTTAGGTCTAAACTTGCTTTTTGGTCTTACACTGTATTTAAATGCCATAATTCTATTAGACTGATTTTGAGAGCAATGGCATGCACAATCATGATTAATTTGCATTCTTCTAGATGTTTGCTTCTTATATATAAAGGCATGATTATTCTTTTTCTGTATAGAAGGTTTAACATTCTTATTTCTTGGTGCAGTTCTAACAGGTGTGGAGATGTGAGATTTTTTAGATTTAACAAATATAGTTTTGTGAAAAGATGATGATGTATCCTTAAATCCTAGACCATGTCTAATTAAGGGTGATCTCTGAGACACAATGAGAGTATCTAAGCTCTCTTTACCTTTGTGAAATTTAGAAATGGAATTTCTAAGTTCCTCAACTTCATTTTTCAAATTATTATTTTCTTTTAACAATGAAGCTATTGAGGGTCTTGATGAATATTCATCTAATGACTTTTGAAGAGATTCATTAGATGATTTAAGCTTTATGTTCTCCTTTTCTAATCCATCTATCTTATTTTTTAAATTAGAGATATTATTTCTATAGGTACTAAATTTAGTTATATATTTCTCTAATTTTATATTTAATTATTCTATAAGGCTTTGCTCATCATCATCATCATCACTATCACTATTACTATCATTGTCACTACTATTATTATTGAAAGAGTATGAGTGTAGTGATCTTACTTTGTCTGAGACGTGATCCTCAATAGCCATGAAGCATAGATTGACCTCTTCACTTCCATTATCATCTTTTTCACTTGAAGAGCTTTCGTCATCCCATGTGGCTTTGTGACCTTTCTCCCCATTGTCTTTTTGGTATTTGCTCTTATGCTTCTTGAGCCTTGGACATTTTGGTTTGATATGTCCCTTCTTTCCACATTCATAGCATTTTACCTCTTCCTTACTTCTATGTGTGTCATTAGAAGTTTGTTTGAGGTTTCTTTGTCTGAATTTTCCGGAATTGCTCATTTTCTTCTCAATGATTCTTTTTAATCTCCTTGAAAGCATAGCGATGTCCTCATTTTCATCATCACTCATTTCTTCATCATCTTCACTTTCTTCTTGAAATTTTGAAGTAGAGGCTTTGAGTGCTAAGGGCTTTCTTTTCTCTGGCTTTGCTTCAAGCTCTCTATCTCTCTTCACTTGCATCTCATGTGTGAGAAGTTTGCCAATCAGCACATCAGTATTCATGATGCTCATATCTTCATTTGCTTCTTTTATGCTAGCAACTCTTGAACCATAGTCTTTAAGAGGAAGACTTCTCAGGATTTTATTGTTTACATTATCCAAACTCAGATGCTTCCCAAGTTTCCTCATTCCATTTATAATGGATAGAAGATAGTTGGTCATGTCAGGGATTGACTCATTGGATTTCATCTTGAAGAGCTCATATTCTGAGATTAGAAGTTGAATCTTCTTGGATTTGACTTGCTTAGTTCCCTCATGATAGTTCTCCAATGTCTTCCACATGCTGTATGCTGTTGAACAGTGTTGTATTCTCCCACATTCTTCAATAGATAATGAGCTTGATAGGATTGTCATTGCCTTATTGTTTTTGAAATTTGCTCTTCTTTGAGGCTCTGTCCAATCATCTCTTGATAGGATTTCTTCTTCACCATCAGCTCCTCTTCTGGTTGGTGGTGTCCATTCTTTTCGTACACTATCCCAGACTTCAATTTATTCACTATCTAAGTATGTCTCCATCCTAAACTTCCAATGGGCATAATTTGCTCCATCAAAGTAAGGTTTGAGACTTTGTTGCTAGAGAAAGCTCTGATACCAATTATTGCCCAGATATTAGACTAAGAAGGGGGGGTTGAATTGGAGTTCCAAAAAAATAAACTTTAAAGTGCGGAAATAAATAATTAATTTTAGGAGGGATAGAGAAAATCAGACACAAATATTTATAGAGGTTCGGGAGTTAACAAACCCTACTCCTCTCCCCAATCGTAATTGGGAGTTTCACTAACACACTAAGTGTTACAATGGAGTTTTACAAGCTCACTCCCAACTATGGTGTTTCTCATAATGGCTCACACCTAACCCAGAAATCCTTTCTGTTTTAATGGCTCACACAATAACCAATTCCTTGTGTTTTACAGGCTCACACAAACAACCTTCACTTTGAGTTTTTACAGGATCACACAAACAACCTACTCTTTGTGTTTTGGAGGCTCACACAAATAACCCTTACAAGTGTTCTACTCTTAATCCAGAAATACCCAAAACTCACTTGAGTAAAGATTATAGAGAGAACCACTCACAAATCTTAATTGCTCAAATATGAAGAGCAAAAAGATTTTTACAGAGAATAGATTTTGTTCTCAAAGTATGAAAGTACAAATAGCTTGTAATCAGAATTAAATTCGAAGTATATGCTGACTTCCATTTATACTCCCATGGCTGAATATAGCTGTTGGGGTGCATTAAATATGAAACTAGCCATTGTACCAACCAAAAAAATCACGTCTCACATTTTTCTCTTTCATTGTTTACGGGCGTGACTATGCTTGTCACGGGAGTGACAGTTCTTCCCAAGCCGTGACTGAAGTGGTGACCTTAGTCGTGAAGCTCTCTGGAATATTTTGCCATATAGAGTCACGGGCGTGACATCTCATTCACGGGCGTGACAAGCTTCACAGCCGTGATCCAAGTGGTGACTCTGGTCGTGAAGCTCTCTGGATGAAATTGCATGAATCTTCACAGGGGTGACTGAAATGCCTACTTCACGGTTTGTTTTTCCTTCATGGCCGTGAACTTCAAAAGTTGGTTTTGGTAACGGTTAGCTTCTTTCACGGGAGTGACTCATAGAGTCACGGTAGTGAACATGCTACTTCTTGAATTTTGTTTTTGAAGGATTATTCTTCCAATAAACCATTCTTGCTTTTTTAATCCATGTCCTGTATAATAGACTTAGAAGACAAATATGTTAAATGCAATATTGCTATTTTATTTGTTATCATCAAAATGACGGAAATATCCCTCAAGGTTTAACATGTTGTGAACCATGTCGTGAATCAAGTCATGAACGACACTGCCTCTTTTGGCGATTTAAGTCACGGGCGTGAACATGTGTCATGGGCGTGACTCCCCTAAAATTTTCATCAAATAAAATTAAGTCCTAAAAACAAGACTAAATCATTTCGATAAAGATTCCATCCCTTATAACATAAATTTTAATCAAAATTACTACCTTATATTAAGATTTTATAATTTTGTAATCACAAGGTTAATCCATCAATCATTCCAAGTTCTCTTCTAATGAAATTAAATCCTTCCTCACTAAGAGACTTAGTAAAAATATCTGCCAATTGATTTTCTGTGCTTATAAATTCTAATGCAACATCTCCATATTGAACATGATCTCTAATAAAGTGGTTTCTAATGTCAATATGCTTACTTCCTGAGTGTTGAATAGGATTCTTTGAAAGATTTATAGCAATTGTTGCCCAGATATTAAGCCAATAAGGGGAGTTGAATTGGAGTTTCAAAAAATTAAACTTTAAAGTGCGGAAATAAAAAATTAATTTTATGAGGGATAGAGAAATTTGACACAAGGATTCTTATAGAGGTTCGGGCGTTAACAAACCCTACTCTTCTCCCCAATCGCAATTGGGAGTTTCACTAACACACTAAGTGTTACAATGGAGTTTTACAAGCTCACTCCAAACTATGGTGTTTCTCACAATGGCGCACACCTAACCCAGAAATCCCTTGTGTTTTAATGACTCACACAATAATCAATTCCTTGTGTTTTACATGTTCACACAAACAACCTTTACTTTGTGTTTTTACAGGCTCACACAAACAACTTATACTTTGTGTTTTTACAGGCTCACACAAACAACCTATACTTTGTGTTTTAGAGGCTCACACAACTAACCCTTACAAGTGTTCTACTCTTAATCCAGAAATACCCAAAGCTCACTTGAGTAATGATTACAGAGAGAAACACTCACAAATCTTAATTGCTCAATAAATGAAGAGTAAAAAGATTTTTACAGAGAATAGATATTGGTTCTCAAAGTATTGAATGTACAAATAGCTTGTAATAAGATTTTGATTCAAAGTATTTGCTACCCTCTTCTCCTGAATGCATAAATGACTTCCATTTATACTCCCTTGGCTGATTATAGCCGTTAGGGTGCATTTAATATGAAACTAGCCGTTGTACCAACCAATTAATTGCGTCTGACATTTTTCTCTTTCATCATTCATGGGCATGACTATGTTTATCACGGGCGTGACATTTCTTCCCAAGCCATGACTGAAGTGGTGACCTTGGTCGTGAAGCTCTCTGAAATGTTTTGAAATATTAAGTCACGGGCGTGACATACATATTCACGGGCATGACAAACTTCCCAGCCATGATCCAAGTGGTGACTTTGGTCGTGAAACTCTCTGGATGAAAATGCTATGAACATTCACGGGCATGACATTTTAATTCACGGGCGTGAATTAAATGTCCATTTCACGGTTTGTTCTTCCTTCATGGTCGTGAACTTCAAATGTTGGTTTTGGTAACGGTTAGCTCTTTCACGGGCGTGACACATAGGGTCACGGGCGTGAACATGCTACTTTCCTTAATTTTGTCTTTCAAGGATTATTCTTCTAATCTCCATTCTTGCTATTTTATTCCATGTCCTGTTTAATAGACTTAGAAAACAAGTATGTTAAATATAATATTGCTATTTTATTTGTTATCATCAAAATGACGAAAATGCCCCTCAAGGTTTAACACGTCCGTATAATGGGATTTTGCTTTACTGTATAGATGAGTGTTAGACTTCATTATCAAATATCATTTTCTCATTCTCATGTATTAAAACACTTTACACTTGCCCCTAAGGATACAATGGGTACTGCCAAACAATAGAAATATCAGAGTCAAAGATAACCATATAACTCAGATAATAATATCTAATCCATGATAATCACATAACCAGACCTGATTCACGATAACTATAAAATTGACAAATAAATAATATGTATGATCTAAGATAACCATATGATCCATATAATACTTCTCATGACCAAGATAACAATAGGTTAAAGAGTTCATACCCTATTGATATGCTAATAAATCTCTACTCCGTTCTCTAGGCTAATACATGAGCTCAAAATCATCAATTATTCATATAAAACATTGTCATGTCTAAATTAATATATAATCATTTAATAGTCAAATATAATAAATTTTTGCACCAACATACAAATTTTTCCATGAGCTTTATTTGACTTTAACATATTACTTTATTATCTTCTAGGAATAGAAAATTATTTAATATCTTTTTTTATCACATATAAGATCTTTTCAAAAATTCTCAATATAACATTATCATTTATAATTTATTTTCAACATTTAGCAAATTCTTTTAAAAAAATTATTAGAATTATTCTCATTAAATATATTAATTATGAAAATCCGTTTTGTCACTTTTCTGAATTTTATTGTAAGGATTTTGTGCAAACCATTTTTCTCTCGTCACTGCATACCGATATTTGCTGATTCTTTTTCTTTACCTCTTGTTAATGCATGTCCCAACGTCGTGCCTAATAATAAGAGAATTTTCCAATTAATTATTGAGTCACATAAACTATAAAATTTTACAAAATAAAAATCTCTTAACTATCACTTGCTCTTACGTATATCAAAATCTTACAATTAAAATTTTCTTCGTTACACACATTTAATGCATAGTTTGAAATTCTAGTCATCAACATACTTTCCGCTATGACTAAAAAATTTTAATATTTTTTTCTTTTATAATATTTAATTTTCTTATTTTTTTCTCTCCCATAACTATTGTTTTCAATTTATTTTCATTTTTCTCTTAATTTCCATTTTTCACCATAAATTCTAGTTAATTCAATAAATTCTCTAAAAATTTCAAATAAATTTTGATAATTACTTTAACCCATTTTATTTTATTTTCCATTACCAATGTTAGCAAAATAATATTCAATTGTTCCTAGAAATTATTTAATAACTTGGCCAAAATCTAAAAATTCTTCAAAAATTCTATTAAATATTTATGCTACTATAATAATTACTTTTCATTTTCAAATAGCCCAATTAACTTTATTTTCATCAATTTAAGACATAGTTCTTCTAAAATAATTTTTTTAAAAATTTGTCCATAATTATAGAAATTTTCTAATAATTCCAAAACAATTTTTTAAAATTATTTCTTTTAAATTTTCATCAATTCCTTTATCTACAAGCTTTAATCAACTCATTTTATATTTTTATTTCATTAATCACCAATTTTTCCATCAAAATTGTATTTTCTAAATTAATCAACTAATGCAAATTCTTCCCAAATTGTTGCAATGAGTTAAAGTAAACATGCTCAACAACTTCATAGCATGAAGAAAAAAAGAAATTGGAAGAATTTATCACCTTGAAAATTTCTTGAAAATTTTGCCAAGCTATTTTAGCTCCAAATAAATTTTTTCCTCCCACAAATAAATTCTTCTAACCCCCTAAAACTTGATTATAAATATTTTCAAGAGAGAAATAAAAGAAAATAGCGGAAAATGAGTCATGGCTGGGTCGGCCAAAGGAGAAGAAGAAGATGGAGAATTTTGCTTGATTTTTGTTTTATGAAAAATGAAAATAAATTAGTCAAATTTGACTTTTATAGTCTAATTAGTGATTAATCTTAATTACCTTAATCATTGCTCCTATTGGTCAATTAAAATTGGTCAAGAAGAACTTTTAGCATTTATCTAATTTAATTCAAAAGAAACTTTGACTTTGAAGTTTTTTTACTAACTTTTTTCACTTTTCAATTCCACCATTGAATAAATTTATTTTTTAAAATTTCATATGCTAAATAACCTTATCTTCTAAAATTGACTATACCAATATTCTCTAAAATATTTTCTCTTGGAAATGGTGTTTCCAATTTTACAAAATGAATACTAGTGCAAAAATTACGTTTTTTGAGATTAAGTCCTTTTTTTCCTAATCATGCCCGCAAAATTTTATCCAATATTCGATTTCTAAATTCTTACTTTTAAAAATTTTAGAATTTAATTGTAATCACATCAATGCAATTATAATCGCGAATATATATATCTAGCTCTTAGTCAAAAAAGTGAACCATAAATCCGCACCGGTAATCGTATATCTTCGAATCAAAATCCTTAAACCTTAATATCTCACCTTATAATTTCACATACGACCTTGAAATAATATTCTTTATACTCTGTTATGCTTAAATCATATTTTTAATGTGACAAAAATTTCATATTTTTGGTTTGGTCAGTTGCCTCAATTTGCATGCTAAGCACAAAATCACAACAAATCATCAAACTAACTTAATATTCATATACAATATCATAATATTATTTTAAATTAAATTCCATATAGTTATATATCCGTACTTACACTCTGATCGACATGCTTCTGTACTGTGATATAGATGATTATAATATACATATACGATCACGGTCTAGATCACAAACGTATAATTTTCTTCCATTTAAGAGATTTTGTCCTCAAAATCATATATGTTCAATAGCTGCTAAGTAGTAATAGACACTTGTTCTGGTCAGTATAATTGTAAATCCTTCTTCCTAAGTTAAATTTATCCATTGTTATGTAACCTTTATCTGAATAACTTAGAGGATTTCTAATCTTATACCCTTTAAATATAAACATATAAAACACATTTTGAATTTTATCTCATTCAAAAGATAAGGTCAATTGGTATATTACTGATTCTACTTATACCATTGTTCAAAAAATCTCATGAGCCTAAAATTTTATGTCTTTCCTTCTAAATTTGTGCACAAATTTCTAAGACTATACTCCCATAAATACTTTATCACTAATTGCAAACTCTATGTCTCGATTTTTTCAAATTCATATATAACTTTTGCCTATTGCTTGCTACCTTGAGTTTGTTCAGATTATCTTAATCATTTCTATTGTCTACTGGACTAAATCTAGTTCCGACAAATTGAAAATTTATATTTCTTCCCATACAGTACTTCACATGGATCTTGTTTGATAATTGTTGTTATAGGAAAATTTCATTAGTGGTAAGTATCTAACCCCACTTTTCTTATTTTTAGTCATACAACTTCATAATATATCTTATGACTCTTAGATTTTCTGCTATGATCCACCCTAACATAGAATATACAAATTTGGTTACTTATCGATAATCACCTAGGTAGTAAACTATATCCCTAATAATAATAACTTATATGAAATTTTTTTTCTCATAACCGGTATTAATAAAAAGCCTTCAAATCTTATTACCTCTAGTTGCTATTAGGATGCATAGAATAAACTAATCCATAAGCCTCATTTAAGGTTTCTTACTTCCATTATAACACATTAGACTCACATAATCTACATCCATAGTATATACCATCATTTACTTCCATTTAATATTTAGAGCTCTCCCCCTTAAAAATGACTCCTAAATTTTCATGAGCTTAGGATCCTATTTTGAAACTCCATTGATTCTTTGAAATAGTATAGCTTGAATCCAAAACTCCATAATTCAAGGGAAAAAAATAAAGTTATAATATTTCTTTATTAAATACTAAAGCATTTAACTCCTTCTAGAGTTCGTGCCACTTGCTACAGTCTTCGATCCAAAGTATATACCACTGCACAAGTCTTCTCCAGCTGATAGTAGATCATACTCCCTAAATTTTCACGAGCTTAGGATCCTATTTTTAAAGTCCATTGATTCTTTGAAATAGTATAGCTTGAATCCAAAACTCCATAATTCAAGGGAAAAAAATAAAGTTATAACATTTCTTCATTAAATACTAAAGTATCTAACTCTTTCTAGAGTTCATGTCACTTGCTACAGTCTTCGATCCAAAGTATATACCATTGCATAAGTCTTCTCCAGTTGATAGTAGATCATATAATCGTGATCCTTAAGCAATTTCAAACACTATTTGTGTCTAAATCTGACTCATTCGATGATGAGTAGTACTTCAAACTCTATAATCTGTATGTTCATAACATCTCTCTCCATATATATAGTGTTGTTAGATGTTCAAGGTGATTAGATTTGTTGCTAAATCTAGTTCATATGTTAAATATTTTTGTTCAAATAGATTCCACTGTTGGGAAATATAAATTATTACTTTTCCCTCTTGCATCCATACATAATCTAATTCATCTAAAAAGGTACCTCTGTGTACTTTAAAATCTTTCCTAAAGTGGATTGTATCAAAACTGATAAACTTCTAAATATTTGGTCCCAACCGATCCCCCCAATCAAACATCTATTTAATTATTCTAACTTCACTTTTCCCTAAAATAACCATGTCATAGGGAGTAGTTATCGATGTGAATCTCGTCATCATTCATTTTTACCAGTTGAATAGTTCAAGAGAAATTTTCTATCTTCATTATATTCTAAGTCAGCTTTCATTCAAAAATAACTTCTATTTTACTATGATATATTCTTATCCTTTTTATTACTATAATATGAGTCAATAGGCTAACTTCCTCTAACTAGAACTCACATTTCATTGGTTGCACATTCAATTTCATCCTTCATAAGATTCTAGGACATAGTCCTTAAAAATTATTCATATTTCTCCTATCTCTCAATATATTAGAATATTCTTAATGAAACTTATCTCAAACAGGTTCAGGTATAATATGAAGATTCAATTCATCAGGTCTGTAAGCACTACAATTGTATTCGTATTTTCAAATAATCATTATTAGGAACTTGTAATGGTTATAACAATCATGAAGTTATCTTAGGTGCATAACATTAATTTATTTCCCACAAATGATACCCATATCTAAGATATATTTTAGGGAATAACCCTACACTTTTCAATAGCTTATACAAATCGTCAATCTTGAATAGTTGCTGACTATCATCCACTATCACCTTATTTAGTTGTCTATAATCTAGAAAACCTCTATAGAATACAATTATTCTTTACAACAATACTTGTGCATCCATGATGACACATTAGGTCCGATAAGTCCTTATTTTGAATAGGTAAGAGTCATTAACCTCCAAATATTACCCATAGTTTTCTTAACTCATAACTGTGACTTATTCTCTTCATTATCAAAATAGTATTCATTTTATTTTAGAATAAATTTTTATTATAAATATTACTATCAACTTTCCATTACCACTTTCATTGATAGAATTTGCCTACAATAATAGTCACTAAGCCAGTATCAGTATGGTACCTTATGAAGCCTTGTATGGGAGGAAATGTAGAACGCCTCTATGTTGGACCGAGCTTAGTGAAAGGAAAGTAGTAGATCTAGATCTAGTACAGCAAACAAAGAAAAAAGTGAGAGTAATAAGAGATAGGCTAAAAGTTGCTGCTGATTGACAGAAATCATATGCAGATTTGAAAAGGAGGGAAATTGAGTATACAGTTGGTGACAAAGTATTCTTAAAAGTGTCACATTGGAAAAGGATTTTCCAATTTAGAAAGAAGGGAAAGTTGAGTCCAAGGTTCATTGGACCTTATGAGGTACTTGAACGCATAGGTCATATGGCCTACAAATTAGCTCTACCACCAAAGTTAGACAAGATTCACAATGTATTCCATGTGTCCATGTTGAGAAGATATTGATCAAATCCATCTCGTATCATATCAGCAGAACCTATAGAGATACGACCAGATCTAACTTATGAAGACGAGCCTGTAGAAATTCTAGCTTGAGAAATGAAAGAGCTACGAAACAAGGAGGTACCATTGGTAAAGGTTATGTGGAAAAATCATAATTCACAAGAGGCGACTTGGGAAAATGAAGAGGTGATGAAGGCTCAGTATCCACAATTATTCCACTCCAGTTAAAAAGGTAAATTTCAAGGATGAAATTTTTTTTGAGGGGAAAATTGTAATGCCCGAACATTTAGGCCACAATCGCGGTTGACCGAAATCCGGCGAGCCGAACCGATCGGAGTCTAAATTCGGACATGAAAAAAAAATATATTAAAATGATAATAAAACATGAGAAAAATATTTTGGATATTATTAATTTAGAATTTTGAAGCTCAGAAATAAAATTGGAAAAAAAATAATTTTTCGGTGAACGAAATTAGAAATTGCAGTGTTTTTGGCACATATATTTTAAGAAGGCATAAAAATGGAATATTCTTTATCTAAGGAAAGGAATATTCTTTTGATTAAAATAAAGTAAGAGTGATTTAAATTAATGGACCAATGGGAAGCAAGATTAATAATTGATCCTAATCACCCACCTAATCCAACTATAAAAAGTCAAATTTTCACTTTTTGGTCATTATTCTTCTTCTTCCTCATCTTAACCAAAGAAAATTCTCTCTCTTTTCTCTCTTTTGCTGTGACCCTTTCTCCCCCATTTATTCATCTTTTTGTTCTTCAATTAAAGCTAAGATTAGATGTAAAAAAAGTGGAATTAAGACAAGATCATCAAAGAAGTGAAGTTAAGTGAGCAAAACCAAGGAAGAGGAAGGAAGAAAGAAAGAGAAAAAGAGAAAAAAGACTTTGGCCATTTTGAAGATCATCAAAGGAGAGTTTAGATTTTCCATATTCTCACTTTTCTTCTTCTCTTTTCTTTGAGTTTGGGATTGCCATTAAAGCTAGTAATTTAGGGTTATTATTATTTTAATGGTGATTAAGGGTGGATTAGTGTGATTAGTGCTTGATTAGTGTAAAATTTGTTGTTAGGACAAGGAAGTGAACAAACTTTGAACCAAAATCAAAGAGGAAGTAAGGGCAAAGAGAAAGCTAGCTAGGAAGAAGATAAAAGTGAAGAGAAGTGAAATTTTTGATGTATGTACATTTGGCAAAAATTCAATGTAGAAAAATGTTGATTTTGATTTTTTGATGTTGTGAAATTTTGTATGAATTGGTGATTAAATGATGCCATGAATGTGAAAATAAAAATTATAATATGAGGTTGATGCATGAAAATAAAAATTTTATGAATTAATTGATGCGCTGGAAAATTCGTCTTATAAACAGTGTCTAGTTTTCTAATCATAACTTGAGTTATGGAAATGATTTTTGGATGATCCTTATTGGGTTAGAAAGCTAAGACATAGGGCTTCAATTTTTATTCAGACCATTGGATATGAATATGTCTGGAATGAGGTGAAAAATGGACTCAAAATTTGTACTAGAAATCTGTCTAGTAAAATACTGGGCAGATTGCAGTGAACATAGCTTAGAAGAAAATTCATAACTTTTGCTACAAAATTCGTTATAACGTATGAATTCGTTTTATCCTTAAGACATATACCTACATCTTTTTAGTTGATCACTTGTCCAAATATTAACTAAAAATGGACGAAATATACAGGGAAACATAAGAAAGAAATGCTATCCAGAATAGGACAGCTTGTAAATATGTGTTGATTGTGAAATTTTGTGATAGAAAATATATTAATTGATTTTTTTTATAGTTATAATGATTAAATGAGCAAGTATGACATTGTAAAATATTTAATAGGAATTATTGCATTTATTTGGAATTTATATTAGTGTTATATACATAATTTATGTAAATAATAATAAAGGTAACAAATATAATTAAGCCCTATAACATTTACTCAAGAACTAGAAATTAGGATAAGTTGGCATGCCAATAAAATGGTAGAAATGTAAGCACTAAAATAAAAGTGCTGAGTTGAAATTACGTAGGCACTAAGAAATAGTGTTGAGTTCGAAATTATGTAGGTACAAAAAAGGTACTGAGTTGTTATTGGAAATGTAGGCGTTAAACGCCAGTTATAAAATAATTATGTAGGCGCTGAGTATACTACCGGAGAGCAGAAACTTTGTATCCAATATTTAGTTCCGGTCTAAGATGTCGTGGGCTATTAAACAAATAACAAAAAAAATGTAAATTATTAAATTGATAGTTCAAATTATATATCTTGTATTGTTAAAATTTTCAAGCATGCTTAATGAATGAAATGTTATAATTGATGAATTAAATATTTTCACATGAATAAAATAGTTTTATTATTAATTGAATATTTGACATGCTTAATAAATTAATTGTAGTTTCTAAAATTTTATTTAAGAATTATTTATGTGATTATTGGATAGTTGTCAAACGTACCACTAAGCTAGTAGCTTAGCGGAGTGTTTCACGAGCAGATAAATAGAAGTAGCTGTTCTGATAGGGAGACTGAAGAAGAGGGAACCCCAATATCAGATTGCAACAGTCTAATTCTTTTTGTATGTTTTTTAAATTATGTTGCAAAAATTAAATTTAAGAATTTATTTTGATATAAATTTAGGGCATGTAATATTTATGAGGAATGAATTTGGTAATTTCATATATCTAGTATTATTTTTAAATATTATAGTTTAATTGAATGAGTTCTTTTAAATCAAATTATTCACATCAGTAGTTGCATATTTTAAATAAAAAAAATATATGGTAATAAATATTCCGTTAATAATAAACACGAAAATAAAAATACAAATATTTATACAATAAATTGAGCATTGGTTTTAAAACAAATGAGCTTAGTAGCACTTCCATATCCTATTAACGACTAGTAGGGTAAGGAAGCGTTACACGCGCGGGCGTGCGCACACACGCACACACACACACATATATATATATATATATTTTCACTCAAGAGTTATAAGAGAAAATATTGTACAATATATTTACATAATATAGTATTACAAAATTATAAAGTTAATTTTACAAATCCAAATGTATATAATATGAAATACAAAAGTCTAAAATATTGTGGCCTACTATTTCAAGATCAGTTGCTTTACTTGACTAGGATCACCGCTAGCTTTATCAACAAACTTTAGCTACCTTACTATATTTGCTCGAGATAAACTCTCACGCTAAGCTCTAGGCTTAGTGGTTCATATAATTAAGACAATATACTATGTCATGCAAATAACCATTATCATATGTTATTTTATGCACAAACATCTTTTCATGCAATTCTATTCCTCATATCTCCATTTCATACTAATTATGAGCATTATATATATATATATATATATACAAAGTTATACTCATTTTATCTTTAATCATAAATTATACATTTCATTTCTTTGATATACTACCTTATTTTTATCATACCGTACATTATCTTTCAATATAGCCACTGGTTCCGGAGAATTTTCTCTTGTTCTACCATACAACTTTAACTAAAAGAACTCTCTTGTTCCAGAGAATTTTCTCTTCATGTGCTAATATAGCCACTGGTTCCTCTTCATATGTCATATCGATTTAAACTTCTATCTCCTCAGCTAGTATAACATGAGTCGAATTTGAATGATATCTTCAAAGCATTGAAACATGGAACACATTGTGAATTCGATCCAACTCTAGTGGAAGGGCTAATCGATAAGCTATTGATCCAATTGTTTCCAGAATCTCATATGGACCAATGAACCTCTGACTCAACTTCCCTTTCTTGTCAAACCTTAGCACCTTCTTCCAAGGCGAAACCTTGAAAAAAACTTTATCACCTATAGCGTACTCAATGTCTCGCCTTTTAAGGTTAACATACGACTTCTGATCAATCTTTTGCTGCTTTCAATCTTTCCTTGATCACTCTTATTTTCTCTTCAGTTTGCTGCACTAACTTTGGTTCGATCAAGTACTTTTCACTTAGCTCGGTCTAATATATTGATGTGCTGCAGTTTCTTCCATACAAAGCCTCATAATGAGCCATGCCAATACTTGTTTGATGACTATTATTGTAGGCAAACTCCATAAGAGTTAAATATCGATCCCAACTTCTCTCAAAATTGAGCACACGGCTTCTCATCATGTCTTCTAACAACGGGATAACTCATTTTGACTATCTATCTGTTTATGGATGAAAAGGCATACTAAAATTAAGTTGAGTTCCCAAAGCCTGCTATAAGCTCTTCCAAAATTGTGATGTAAACCAGGGATCTCTATCAGAGATGATAGATATTGGCATCTTGTGAAGTCTCACTATCTTATTCACATAAACCTCGACCAACTTATTGAATGTATAATCCATCCGAATTGGTAGAAAATGTGCTGACTTCGTCAGTTGATCCACTATCACCTGTAACACTCCCTTACTCTACTAATAGTAGCAAAGTAAATGAGTGCTACAATACTCTTGATTTTCTGTCTAACTTGCTTACATAATTGTTTCGCATATTCTCATTTTAAAATATATGAATGTAAATCTAAAATGTAGTCTCCCATTTTTTTTATACACATATACTTTATACCAATTTATATAATTCATTCATAATAAATCATTTCATTTTTTGAAAGATTACATACCAAGTTCTATTAATTAATATTTTATTTACAGGCCCAAATATGAGTATCACACAATATGAAAATAAAACTTGCTAATATGTTTTACAAAAAGTAATACATTGAAACAAAACGATCTTCAAATGTTGTTATCCACTATCTGGTGTTCTTCTCTTTCTGGCAGCTTCATCCTTTATTTACTAACTACTTGAGTACCTACGCGTGGGAAAACCACACGCGCTAAACTACTAGCTTAGTGGTGCTTTATATGATAAAAGCTTAATATGCAAATTTATAAAATTTCACACATTCATACATTTAAAAATCAAATAAAAGAAATATCATAAATTTATCAGCAATAAATTAATTTGCAGGTTAATTGTTACTGCACCAAATTCCTTTTTCACATGATAATTATGTTAATTGCATAATATCATTGGATAATATTATTTTTAATAACACCAAAATTTTTCTCATTTTATTATTCAATAATTATTCACAATAAGTCAATTTTATCATATCTTATGTTGTCTTGTTTATTCAAATTTATGCCCAACACCAATAACTAGAATTATCAGCAAGGATACGGGGCATTTTTGGCCGGCAAATTTTAACTCGGCACATGGCGGCTACATAATTTAACTCGGCACAATATGGTGCCTACAAAAATCCATCATGCTTCCTCTACGTCATTGGTAAATTGGACACAAAATCCATCGTGATCTTTTCCCACTTCCATTCTAGTATGGGTATCGGTTGTAGGAATCCCGTGGGTAACTGATGTTTAGCTTTCACTTGCTGGTAAGTTAAGCACTTGGCCACATACTCGGTAATATCCTTCTTCATTCCTGGCCACCAATATTGTGCCCTCAGATCTTCATATACTTTATTCCCTTATAGATGCATTGTATATATTGTCTCATGAGCTTCTTTTATGATATCAGACTTCAACTCTTCTATACCTGGCACACAAATCTTGTTCTTGAAATACACGATACAATCGTATGTTAGAGAAAACTCAGACTTTTCTCCTTTTTTCACTATCTTAACTATCCTTACTAATTTTTCATCTTGCTGCTAAGCTTCTTTAATCCTCTGCATCAAGGTAGACTCCACTCGCATCTCAACTATCATCTTTCTGCTTAAGGCATCAACCACCACATTTACTTTTCCTAACTGGTAGTCAATCATATAGTCATAATATTTAATCAACTCCAACCACATTCGTTGTCTCAATTTTAACTCGTTCTGCGAAGGCAAATACTTAAAACTCTTATGGTCTATATAGATATATCATCTTTCTCCATATAGGTAATGTCTCTAGATCTTAAGAGCAAAAACTATCACTGCAAGCTTTAAATCATGTGTCGGATAGTTAAGCTCATGAGGCATAAGCTGCCTGGAGGCATAAGCAACCATTTTTCCCTCTTGCATGAGAACAGAACCTAGCCCATTGTAACTTGCATCACTGTACATAACATAAGATTTTTTTGGAGTAGGCTAAGTCAAGACTGGTGCTTTAGTTAACATTGCCTTGAGTCTATCAAAACTCTCTTGGCACTTATCTGTCGATTCAACTCAAACTTCTTTTCTTAGTAACCGAGTCAAAGGAGTTGCTAAGGATGAAAATCCTTTCACAAACCTCTTATAATATCTGGCTAATCCAAGAAAACTCCTCATTTCTATCACATTTTGAGGTGGTTTCCAATTCAGAATAGCCTCAATCTTACTAGGGTCTACTCAAATGCCTTCTGCTAATACCATATGACCTAGAAAACTGACTACTTTTAGCCAAAAATCACACTTTGCTAGCTTAGCATATAATTGCTTTTCCCTCAATGTTTGCAGTACCATTCTTAAATGCTGATTATGCTCTTCTCTGTCTCTGGAGCATACTAGAACATCATTGATGAATACCACTACGAACTGATCAAGATATGACTTCAACACTCGATTCATCATATCCATAAAAGTTGCTGGTGCATTTGTTAAGCCAAATGGCATTACCAGGAACTCATAATGACCATAACGAGTTTTGAATGTTGTCTTCGGTACATTTGACTCCTTAATCTTCAACTGATGATACCCTGATCGAAGATCTATCTTTGAGAATATACCTAATCTTTTCAGCTGATAAAAAAGGTCATCGATTCTAGGCAACATGTACTTATTCTTAATAGTCACCCTGTTGAGTTGCCGATAATCGATGTACAATCGTAAGGTGCCGTCTTTCTTCTTTACAAACAACACCAGAGCTCTCCATGGTGATACGCTGGGTTGTATGAAACCCTTATCGAGCAGTTCTTGCAATTGCACTTTCAACTCTTTTAACTCCGCAGGTGCCATCCTATATGGTGTAACAGATATAAATGCAGTGCCAAGTACCAACTCGATAGCAAACTCTATCTCTTGGTTAGGTGATAACCCTGACAACTCTTCTGGAAAAAAATTTAAAAATTCACAAACAGTAGGGATGTCAGCCAACTTTGGACTACTTTTTTTCGTATCAATCATATGCTAAGTAGGCTTCATATCTCTTTCTAATGAGTTTTTGAGCTTTCATCATCAATATCATATTATCTGGATAACCTCTGTTCTAACCCTTCAACTACTATCTTTTCTTGTTCCAAAACTCTAATCCTCATCTGCCTTTTTCCATAGTCTATTATCACCTCGTGATGAGCTAATCAATCCATTCCAATATCACATCAAACTCATGAAATGGTAACTCTATAAGATTTGTAGAGAATTTCTTTCTTGTATCTTGACTAGGCAATCCCTGAACACTTTACTAACCCGCACACTATGCCCCGATGGGTTAGTCATAAGGGTCTCATATTGTAGAGCCTCAGGTTCTAAATCCACTCAACCGGGTGGTGGTGTGCATATGTATGAATGTGTCGATCCCAAATCCAAAGAGAAGGAATTTACCCACTATGATGTTAGTGCATCCTGCTATTCTGGGCCTCACTTGACATAAGCTTTTGCTAATGTAGCTCTACTGCCCTCTAGCCTCTCAACTATCTCTGATCTATAATGGGTAGGCCTTGCTAGGCCACCTCTGCCTTGTCCTCATCCTCAACCTCTACCTTGACCTAAATTATGTATTTGTATTGGCTCAAGACTTCATGAACCTCTACCATACTATAACAACAGATAGTCTCTTCTTAGATGGTATTTGGAGCTGCATCTCAAGCATGCTCATGTCGTTCACTAACACTCTCATGGGTGAGGATGACCATAGTGATGACACACTAGTAAAGGGGTAAATCTGCAGGATGCCGGTGTACTGGCTATTGATGACACATATCTTATGGAATGTCCCCACCCATACAAAGGAGGTATGCTATAACCCCCAGCCTAAAATTGACCATCGAAGGATCTGGCATTCTTGCCACTCGACTGTCCTCCACTTAACTGTGTTACGGGTCTACTAACCCCACTCATTTGTGCTAGCTGCTATGCTGTCAATATCCTCTAAACTATTCTAGTAGACACTAGTAAATTGGGGAATCTCATCAAATGTAGGGCTGAAACTTGTAGCTTGATCGAATCCCTCAACCCATCTTTAAATCTTCGGCACTTGTCAGTCTCTTTAGATATAATACCCTTGGCATACTTGCATAAATGTTTGAATTCTCTTTCATACTCTGTCACTGACATATTCCCCAGCTTTAGGGTCAGACTCTTGGAACTTCTCTAGAAAGAACTCCTATGTCATGGGATCAGGAGCTTCTAAACCTTACATGATCTTGCATCAAGGATACTACATACTCGTACTTCTATTCATCAGTGCAATGCAATTGATTAAAGACTCTTTTTGACCGTTCTAACTAGAACTCTGCCATAGAGGGGTTATTCTCCCGTTTACCATAGAAATCGGGTGCTCCCAACTTCTTGAACCTCTCAAATTGTAGCCCAAACGAAGTTGGATACGTTGCTTTTTGTAGAAAATCTATCATATTTCTTAAAAGATCTATCTGTCCTGAACTAATGATAGATTGCTAACATGATAAGTTGCACCAGATCTCGGTGCCGCAGCTTGCTGATGTCTCAGTCGTGATGAAGCTCTTGTCCTTTTAGGCTCATAACTTTTGGCTTCTTTAGCCACCATTTTGATGTGATCTTGAAGCCATAAGTTAACTATACCATAAAGTAATGGTCCTAATCAGTAAGCTGCGACTCATAAATTCAAATATGGGTGCACACATATCAAAACTATTTTAAAAACTGCTTTTTGGAAAACCCAAAACCGCCCAACTGGGCTTTGATACCAAAACCTGTGACACCCGTCATCCCAACAGCAGATGCTCGGATAAGGAAGCACTATGCCGACTTCTTCAAATTGTTACTTGATAAATATTGAAACACAATGCACATATATATTTTTTTTCACCCAAGAGATATAGGAGAAAATACTATAAAAATTATTTACATAATATAGTATTACAAAACTATAAAGTTAATTTTACAAATCCACAAGTATATAATATGAAATACAAAAGTTCAAAATATTGTGACCCACGGTTTCAAGATCAACTGCTTTACTTGACCAGGATCACTGCTAGCTTTATCAACAAACTTTGGCTACCTTGCTATATTTGCGCGAGATAAACTCCCACTCTAAGTTCTAGGCTTAGCGGTGCAGATAATTAAGGCAATATACTATATCATGCAACAAGCATTATCATATATTATTTTATGCACAAACATCTTTTCATGCAATTCTATTCCTCATATCTCTATTTCATACTAATTATGAGCATTACATATATACACAAAGTTATACTCATTTTATCTTTAATCATAAATTATACATTTCATTTATTTGGTATACTACCTTATTTTTATCATACTGTACATTATCTTTCAACTTAAACTCTAGTGGTTTGCCCATATCACTCTAAATTGGAATAACTAGATATAAGTTATGGATTAAGGGTGCTCCCAGAGCTAAAGTCACCCTGTCCACTATCTGGCTCAAATCAATGGCGCTCCTAAAGCTAAAGCCTCATTGATTGAGTAATATATCATTATATATGAATTACTGGACCAAGGGCGTTCCTAGAGCTAAAGCCACCTTGTCCTCAATCTGTATATGCTCAATTGAGCATCTCAAGCCAATGGTGCTTCTAGAGCTAAAGCCACATTGACTGAGGAATACATCTTATATTTTACGGTATTGTTCGGCCCCAAAATGGCATGTCATCTATCATATTTCTAGTCCTAAATTAGAGTAATGGGCATATTTGTTTCAAAATTAATTCATATATTTTCTTTTTATACATGAATATTCAAATCACATAATATATCAAGCAACATCTCATTCATCTTTGTTTAAACACGTAAACATTATATCATTGAGCATCTAATATCTCTTGATCTTTACTAACCAAATCACTTTATTGCATATCAATAATACATGTAATGGAAACAGAGCATTCGCAATCATGATTCCTTGTTCACACCCATGAACAACTAGTCTCCCGGCTGTGGTCGATATGTTCACACCCATGGTCTAAACCATGACTCAACCTGTGAGTGCTTCTATCCCATTTCCAAGCAAAATTCACACCTCACGCCTATGACTTCATCTCGAAATCTGCATATTCATATTCCTTTCCCACTTCAAGCTTCCTAAACCCATACCAATACCTTATTATGCATTTCTAAAGTCCTTTACTTAACTTATCATATATTAATTCATATAAATTCCTTTAATCAACATTCAATTCTCTAATCTGCAGTACTTGAATCACATATCATGAAATCTTATTTCCTTATATCTAAACCTATGGTTTCATGCTATAAATCATAATCAATGCAACTTATTCATTAACTATCATATTATACATGCACATTATGCCATTTACAAACAAATTAGAGGCTATTATCTTAAATTATGCACAAACCTTAATCTTTTCTCCTTCATTTGCTCTAGGTAGCTTTCTCTTTTCCTTTACTAGCTTGAACTTGTTCTTTGCCACTTGGAACTCCTACAACATCATAGGATTACCATTAAAACTCTACCTTTATTAAGCTTCCAAAACTCTACTGAAACCCTAATCTCTCTCTCTCTCTCTCTCTCTCTCTCTCATCCTTCATAAGCTTTAAAAGAGCTCAAAACTAGAACTTTCTTAAGAAATGATAAAAGAAGAGATAGAGAGCTTTTTACCTAGATCGTCGACACATTTTTCGGTACGACAAAAATTTTTGATATTATTTTCTTTTATAATATTTAATTTTTCTTATTTTTTCTCATACATAACTATTTTTCTCAATTTATGTTTTTTTACATATTTTCCATTTTTCACCATAAATTCCACTTAATTCAATAAATGCTCTAAAAATTTTAAACAAATTCTGATAATTACTTTAACCCATTTTATTTCATATTCAATTACCAATTTTACCAAAATAATATTCCATAGTTCCCAACTTGTTTGAACAATTCAGCAAAAATATGAAATTTCACCAAAAATTCTATTAAAGGTCTTTTCTACTCGAAGAATTAGTTTTCATTTCTAAATAACCCAATTAACTCTATTCTCATGAATTTAAGGCATAATTCATCCAAAATAATTTTTAAAAAATTTGTCCATAATTATAACAATTTTATAATAATTCCACAAAAATGTTTTAAAATTATTTCTTTTAAATTTTCATGAATTTCATCACCCACAAACTTTAATCAACTCATTTTATACTTTTATTTCATTCATCCCCTATTTTTCTATCAAAACCCTCATTTTCTAATTTAATCAACTCATGTAAATTGAATTAAAATTCTTTCGATAAGTTAAAGTAAACATTCTCAACAACTTCATAGCTTGAAGAAAAAGAAGATATTGGAAGAATTTCTCACCTTCAAATTTTTTGTAAAACTTTTTCCCAGCTCTTTGAGATCCAAATAAATTTTCTTTTTCCATAAATAAAATTTTCCAACCCCTAAAACTTGATTATAAATAGTTTTAAGAGAGAATGGAGGAAACTGAGTCATAGGTGGTTCAACTAGAGAAGAAGAAGAAGATGGAGAATTTTGGTTGATTTTTGTTTTATGAAAAATGAAAACAATTAGCCAAATTTAACTTTTATAGTCCAATTAGTGATTAATTAATCTTAATTAGCTTAATCCTTACTCCTATTGGTCAATTAAAATTAATTAAAAAAATATTATAGCTTTTATCTAATTTAATTCAAAAGAAACTTTGACTTTGGACTTTTTCCACCAACCTTTTTCACTTTTCAATTTTGCCCTTGAATTTATTTATTTTCTTAAATTTTCTATTCTAAATTACCTTATCTCCTCAAATTGAGCATACCAATATTCTCAGAAAAAATTTATTTTTGAATTGGTCATCCTGATTTTGCAAAATGAATACCAGTGCAAAATTTATGTTTTTACGATTAAATCCTTTTTTCTAAATCATGCTAATGAAAATTCATATGGTATCCAATTTTTAATTTCTCATTTTTAAAAATTTTAGAATTCAATTGCAATCGCATCGCACTCTCTATCTCCCAATTGAAAAATTAGGTTATAAATTTGCACCGGGGACCGTATTTCTGCAAATTAGAGTCTTTAACCTGAATATCTTGCCTTATAACTTCACCTAAGACCTTGAAATAATATTCTCTACACTCTAGTATGCTTAAATCCTATTTTTACTTCAAGAAAAAAATCCCATATTTTTGGTCTGGTCTGTTGCCTCGATTTGGGTGTTAAACATGAAATCACAACAGATTGTCAAACTAACTTAGGATATAACACCTGCAAGTTAGGGTCTCGGAATAACATATAATGAAAGTGCATGACGGTATATAGTGGTTATGGGTATTGGAAATATAAAAATAATTAAAAATATATAAAAAAATAGAGTTCCTATTGTTCACACTTGTGACAGAAGTAATTACAATTGTGAATATTGCGAAATTCACATTTTGAAGCTAAGGAGTTTCACAGTCGTGACACATGTGTTCGCACCCATGAAAGCCTTGCAATTTAAATTGGATAGCTTAGTGTTTTTGATAGAAACCCACAAAAATTAAACCTTAAACCCTAGCCACCAAATCTCTGAATCCCCAAAATCAAATTCCCTTTTTTTTTCCTTTCGATTTTGGTTAATCTAATATGAAAATAATCTCATTAACATGGTTAAAATGAATTAAAAATAAGGTCTTCACCAAAGATATCAAAATCTAAACCATGGAGATTTAGAACATGGGTTTGAACCCTAGAACCCATCTATAATTGTTGATACAGAGGTAAGAGGATTGTATTTTTCGTTAATCTTTCAATGGTTTAGTTCGGTTTTGATGGGGTTATGAGTTTTAAGGGTTTAAGTTAGGTTTTTACTTAGTAAATGGCAAATAGATAGAATGACAGACATAAATTTTAATGTGTTCTGTAACACCAGCCGATACAACCAGAAAATCCTCACCAACTATACCGATGGATGCCATGGTGTTATGTTGCAGAAAACTCATTAAATTAAAACTTTTTACATTTAAAACCTATTTAAACAACATAATGCAATTAATGCATAAAACCATCATAAATAAAACCTTAATCAAATGATCGATATAATAACATAAAATATGTTTTCGACTTCACTAGCCTCATATTACAAAAATACATTATAAGATATTATTACATGTTCTTAAAACCAAAAGACATGTAAAACGTTATCCCAAAATATCCCTTGACATAAATAAAATATAAATATGCCATGATTGATAACAAACCCAAATAGGGCATTTTGACTGAACTTTGGTGGCTTGCTTCTCTTTAAGTCAACTCCTATCTATCGGCTCCAAAGTTGAGTGCAGGAAATCCACACACTGAGTAAACTAATGCTTAGTGGTACATATGTACATAAAAAAATTATATATTTAACTCGTGTCATACCATGTCATGCAATTCACCTCATGATCATTCTTAGAATTATATATTCTAGCTGTTTCATGCCTCAATACAAGTTCACATGCCTATTAATACCATAAATATTGTATAATATTACCATGTATAGTGCACACATATACATACTCATATCAACTTGTCTATCTTACTATAAACATCATGCAATATACCATGTATATACCATTATATTTATCACAATACCATATCATTTACCTGATATTATCACAACCATTACATTACCACAATAATAATACTTTATTCTATTTTGCTCGAGACTTTTTATTTCCAAGAATCAAGTATAAAAATCTGTTTTTATATTGTTACCGTTTTAATATTATTACTACCGAAGACTTCTCTAAGCTTTCATAATTTCAACTGTTTCAGCCTATAACTCTAAACTTTGACTATTCGGATGTGGGACATGAGACAGGAGCACTCAACAACCTAAACTTAAGCCACCCTACTCACAACTTGCATCAAACCATCCGAGCCTCTCCAAGTCAATGGTGCTCAACAACTCTAGCTTAATCCACATTGACTGAGTAAAATATCATGCTAGCATATACAGGATCAAGTGCGCTCAGTTACTGAGCTTTAACCATTTATCCTTATATCATATCAAGTAACTTATATGGTACCATTCACCTCCTTCAATGATATACCATCTATCCTATGTCAAGTCCAAAACTAAAGAATTGGGCTTTATATCTCATAATCATTTATCTTTCTATTCAATTTAAACACATGTTATTACTAGCATTCATTTTATCACATGCTATTACCAACATTACATTCCATTTATGCATTCTCATTTCACACATAAATGTCATATCATATCATCCATATGTTATATTCCATGTATACCAACATTCTATAACATGTATTAAACCAACCTATCACCATAGGTCATAAAACAAAATGTACACATTTTACACTCAAACAACTTCACAGGCGTGAACTATTTATTCACGGTCATGAAGGAATATTTGATGGTTACCTTACCCATGAACCATCACATGAATCACCACATAATCATAACATGCATGAATTACTTATTCACGGTTGTAACACCATACCATAATGATTTTCCAACCTGTGACACAATCTGTGAAATTTTGGGTTCATTCAGTTCATGCAATTTTGACATTTAGGTCGTGACACCCTTGTTCACAGGCGGGAATCATGCATTTCCAGCAGATTCAAAATAGAGTAATTGATGCATTTCATGCAAAATCTCTAAGATTAACCGATGTTAATCACTCCTATCAATACTTTCATATTCATACCATATTTACAATATGTTTAAACAATATTTAGTTCTTTAAATCCATTTCTAGGTCAAATCAAGTCATAACATAACACATATGTCATTTTAACACATAAACCATATGTCCATGTTATTTATCAACCATAACAAGCCTTTTATTCATTCATTCTCATTTATAGGAACACAACACACATAAATATGCATAGAAAGCAAATTAATATGCCCATATGTACATACCTTTCACCAAAAAGGTGCCTTAACTATCCATTCAAGCTTGATTTCCTCTTTATGATGTGTTCCCTTGCCCTCTAGCCGAACCTAACATCATAAATATGTTATTATTAGAACCTTATAACCATAAACAACTTAAAACAACCCTAAAAATCGAGTTATACTCCATTTTGGTAAAAATCAACCAAGCTCCATTTTTCTCAAGCTTTTAAGCTTTTCCAATGGTGTTTAGGGTTTACAAGGTTGGGGGAAGATGACTAATATGTCTTGGAGTGTGTGAGAAGTGATAAGGGGGCGGTGGAAGTGGTTTTGAAGCAAGATTTGTTGTAGAGAAAAGAGAAAAGTGCAACTGCACATTGCTAACCGACTTGCATTCATAGGCGTGAAATGCCATTTACGGCCATTACTAAACCACTTATGGATGTGAAATTTCTCTCTTCTCAAACACTCCCACCATGTCTAAGACTATACTATTTGAACCATAGCATAACCTTTCACAGTCATGAACAAATATTCATGGGTGTGAAAATTTTCCTTTTTACAATACTTAAACTTTAAAATAGTTTAAACTCCATCATTTCCCACTCTAAACACATCTATAACTTATATGCCCTATTTTACGGGCGTTACATTTCTCTCCTTAAAAAAATTTTGTCTTGAAATTTGCTTATTGTGTTGGGTTGAAACAACTGAGGATATTGAGCTCTTGTAACATCTTCACTCTCCTATGTCGCCTCTTCGGTAACATAATTCTGCCATAACACTTTGAATAGTGCTATTTATTTGTTCTTCAACTCTTTGACTTCTTAAGCCACAAACTCAATTGGTTCTTCTTCATAGGATAAGTCTGGTTGAACTTTGATGTTTTCAATTGGAATAACGTAAAAAGGATCTGATCTATACTTCCTTAACTCTAGTAGTAATGCAACTATGTAAGCAACTACTCCAATCATTTCTAGGATCTCATAAGATCTAATGAACCTAGGACTCAACTTGCCTTTCTTTCTGAACCAAAGAACTTTTTTCAATAGAGAGACTTTAAGAAATGCTTTTTCTCGCATGTTGTACTCGACATCTCTTCTCTTTAGATCCACCTACGACCTTTGCCTATCTGAAGCTGCCTTCAAATGATCCTGAATGATCTTTACTTTCTATTTTGTCTCTTACACTAATTCTGGCCCTACTAACTTCCTCTCACTAAGTTTAGTCTAACATAATGGTGTCCGAAACCTTATGCCATAAAGTACTTTGTAGGGAGCCATCTGAATGCTCAACTGGTAACTGTTGTTGTAGGCAAATTCCATTAATGATAGGTATCTTTCTCAACTACCCTTAAATTCAATAACACAACTTCTTATCATAACTTTTAATATCTGTACCACCATTTTTGACTGACCATCCGCCTGTCTACGGATGAAATGTTGTATTGAAGTTGAGCTTCGTACCTAAAGCTCGCTATAGAATTCCCTAAAACTGTGATGTGAACCTGGGATCTCTATCCGATATGATAGAAACTGGAACTCCATGAAGTTTTACCATTTCGTTCACATACAATTTTGCTAGTCTATTTAACTAATAATCTCTCCTGATAGGCAAGAAGTGAGATGATTTCGTTAACCTATTAACAATGCCTATATGGCATCATACTTTCTCAGTGTCAGAGGTAAACCAATCACAAAGTCCATTATGATCCTTTTCCATTTCCATTCTGGAATAGTAATCGGCTGTAGTGACCCTGATGGTACTTGATGTTTTGCCTTGACTTGCTAACATGTCAGACATCTTGTAGTGAATTCTGTAATTTCCTTCTTCATTCCTAACCATCGATATCTTATCTTCAAATCTTGATACATCTTGTAGCTTCCTGAATGCATCACATATCTCGTCTTATATGCCTAATTCAATATCCTCTGTCTCAATTTTGGTATATTCGGCACATATAATCATCCCTGATAGTATAACCCATTATCTGACTCAACTGAAAACTTAGGTCTTTCCCCCTTGAAGACTAACTCAATCAACTCAACTAATTTGGTATCCTTCCTCTGTGCATATCTAATCTCTTGATTCAAAGTAGGTCGAACATGCAATTCTGCCATGACCTTTCTACTCAACACATCGACTAGAACATTAGCCTTGCCTTGATGATAATCGATTGTGCAATTGTAATCCTTGATCAACTCCAAATACTTTGTTTGTCTCAATTTCAACTTCTTCTAAGTAGGAAGATATTTCAAACTATTGTGGTCAGTGTAGATGAAACATTTTTCCCCATATAGATAATGATGCCAAATCTTTAATGCAAAAACTATAGTTGCCAATTCTATATCATGGGTCAGATATTTCTTTTTATAAGGTTTCAATTACCTAGAAGCATAGGCAACAATCTTTCCTTCTTGTATGAACACACATCCCAATCCATTATGAGAAGCATCGTTATAAATGACATATTCCTTGTTAGAAACTGGTTGTATCAGAACTGGAGCTTTTGTTCATAATCCTTTTAATTGATCAAAACTATGCTGACACTAGTCTAACCATTCAAACTTCAAATCATTTCTGAACAATCTGCTCAATAGAGAAGCTATTATGGAGAATCCCTTAACTAATCTCCTGTAGTAACCCACTAAACTAAGAAAACTCTTGATCTCTATCATGTTCTTTGGAGGCTTCCAATCCAATATTGCTTCAATCTTATTGGAATCCACTCTAACTCAATCTGTTGATACAACAAGTCCAAGTAATGGCACCTCATCTAACCAAAACTCATATTTAGAGAGTTTGACATACAAGTTTTGATCCCTGAGAATCTGTAACATTGTCCTCAAGTATTGATCATAATCCTCCCTATCTTTGGTATAAACCAAAATGTTGTCAATGAAAACTACAATGAACTGATCTACATATGGCCTAAAGATCTAATTCATCAGATCCATGAAGGTTGCTGGAGCATTGGTCAAAAACTAGTAGTGGCCATATTTAGTCCTGAAAGTTGTCTTAGCATCATTGGTTGATTTAATCTTCAACTGATAGTACCATGACTTGAGGTTTATCTTGGAGAAAACTCCTACACCCTTTAATTGATCAAACATATCATCTATTTGTGACAATGGATATTTGTTCTTGGTAGTAACTTTGTTTAACTGCTTATAGTTGACACACAACCTCATCGACCCATCCTTCTTTTTAACGAACAACACCAGTGCACCCCATAGGGATGCACTTGCCCTGATGAAACCTTTATTTAGTAATTCTTGCAATTGTGCCTTCAACTACTTTAACTCTAAAGTCGCCATCCTATATGGTGCAGCTGATATTGGAGCTGTACCTGGTGCAAGTTCTATGAAGAACTCTATCTTCCTATCTGGAGGTAATCCTGGTAAGTCATCTAGAAATACCTCTAGATATTCCCTCATTATTGGGAAATCCTGAAGATCTAGTCCTTTCCTCCTCGTATCAATCACATGAGCTACATAAGCCTCACATCATTTTCTAATCATTTATAAGCCTTCATCATGGAAATGACTTGGGCTGGCTATGGAAATATCTCACCATACACTATTATCTCTTCTCCATATGGGGTCTTAAGAATCAACTTCTTAGACTTGCAGTTAACTACTGCCTCATGTTGAAAAAGCCAATCCATGCCTAAAATGGCATCGAACTTGTGGAAAGGTAACTCGATCAAGTCTACGGGAAACATTTTTTCGTGTACAACCAATGGACAACCCTTATACACTTGATTAACAATCACACTGTGACCTAAAGGGTTTGTGACTTCAATCTCATATTCTAAGTTTTTAACTATCATATGGTGCTAGTTAGCTGTTCTCAAGCTAATATAAAAATGTGTAGATTCTGGATTTATCAAAGCATATAAACATAAGTCATGGAGAGAAAACGTACCCACGATAACATCAGTGGCCTCGTGATCCTCTTGTGCTCTCATAGTATATGCTCTCGCTGGAGTCCTACTGGGTTCTGGTCACTAATGCAATATGACTAGGTCCTGACTGACCTCATTGGTTTTGCTATTAACTCGGTACTAGAGCCAATCACACTGTTTGTGTAGGCATTGTACTCCCCAACAATAGACAATCTCTCTTCAGATGATCTTTAGACCCATATCTGTAACAAGCCCTAGTGTTCACCCAACACTCACCTTCGTGGCTCCTGTAAGTCCCACATACTAGTACAAATCCTTTTGTGTTCTACTACTGTGAACTACCGGTGACAGAAATAGTTCTAGAAGGTGGTCCCTTCCTAAAGGAATTTGGTTGTGGTAAGCCCTACCTGTTTCCCCTGAATTGTAACTACTCAAAAAAGAAATGACCCTTCTTGCCTGAAGGTTATGCCATGCTAGCTTATACTAGAAGACTTATCTATCTTCTTCCTTTTTTTTTCTTCTCAACACTTATGGCTATGGATACCAGCTTCGAAAAGTCCTCAATCTGAAGAGCTGGAACCTGATCACTAATATCCTCACGTAAACCATCCTTGAATCGATGATATTGATCTACCTCATCCCCAATAATTCTGGTTGCATAATTACTCAACCTAACAAACTCTCGCTCATACTTTGTAACAGTCAAATTTTCCTACTGCGGATCTTGAAATTCCCTCTTCTTCTCATTCACATGCACTCGTGGTAATATTTCATTTTAAATTCTGCCACAAAGAAGACCCATGTCGGTGGTTATGGTGTCTGTAGCTTCAATAGAAATGTCTTCCACTATTCCTATGCATGATCTTTGAAGACTCTCTTGGACTTATCTAACCAAAACTCAGTAGCTGCTGGATCATCCTCACTCTTATTAGTGAAATCAGTAGCCTCATACTTTGTGAGCTTATCTATCTATATCCAAGGTCTCAGTGGTAGAGGCGGTGGAATTAGAGTGGAATTGGCTATGGAATTGCGTATGGCATATTCTGTACTAATTGTTGCACCAAGCCTGCTATTTGCTGCATAAACTACATCTTGCTCTGATCGGTTTGTCCTGTGGTGTGTTGTGAAGGTAGTGGTACAACACTCGGACCATGTACTCTACCAATACTAGGCTACCAATACTAGGCTGCCCCTGAGCACGAGTATTGCTAGGACTGTTGCTTTTTTGCAATGTCATGAGGATCTTACCTCATCACCTTCCATACCCTCCCACTTACACCTATGAGTTAATAGAGAAGTAGCCCATGTTAGAGTCAGATGAGACATAATGAATGCATGATTAAAACAAACCTCTTTATCCCACTCAAGTTCAGAAACACCTAAACCTAAGCTCTAATAACAATAAATATAACACCCGCTGATATAGTCAGAAAACCTTCACCAATTGTATTGATGGATGCCATGATGTTGTTTTACAGAAAACTCATTAAATTAAAAATTTTTACATTTAAAACCTGTTTAAATATCATATTGTAATTAATGCATAAAACTATCATAAATAAAACCTCAATCCAACGATCGATATCATAACATAAAATCTGTTTTTGGCTTCACTAGCCTCATATTACAAAAATACATTATAAGATATTATTACATGTTCTTAAAACCAAAAAACATGTAAAATGTTATCCCAAAATATCTCATGACATAAATAAAATATAAATATTCCATGAATGATAGCACACCCAAATATGGAACTCTGACTGAACTCTGGTGGCTTGTTGCTCTTTCAGTCAACTTCTGTCTATTGGCTATGAATCTGTATGGAGGAAACCCACACGCCAAGAAAACTAAAACTTAGTGGTATATATGTGCATAAACATTCTACATTTAACTCGTGTCATACCATGTCATGCAATTTACCTGATGATCATTCCTAGAATTATACATTCTTGTTGTTTCATGCCTTAATACAAGTTCACATGCCTATTAATACCATAGACACCATATAATATTAACATGTATATTATACACATATACATACTCATATCAACATGTCTATCTTACAATAAACATCATGCAATATACCATTTATATACCAATACATATATCATAATACCACATCATTTACCTGATATTATCATAACCATTGCATTACCACAATAATAATACTTTATTTTATTTAGCTCGAGACTCTTTATTCCTAAGAATCAAGTACAAAAATCCATTCCTATATTGTTATAGTTTTAATAATATTACCACCCAAGACTTCTTTAAGCTTTCATTATTTCAACTGTTTCTGCCTCAAAACTCTAAACTTTAACTATCCAAAAGCTATTAGAGAGGTGCCTTAAAGGCAATCACCTTAGGCACTTAATGTACTCATTTATTATTAATAAAAAGGCATTTTCATTTTATGGTATTCATTACATATGAATTGATATAAATCTTAGACCATTTAATAAGGTCCTTGGAATGTAACACAACATGAAGAAAATCATGAAGAGATCATGATGATGAAATTTCTATCATGTGTAGTTGTGTTTATACCTAAATAATCCCTAGTCATAGGATTAACATGACATGACATTGTTAATTCGGATAAATTAGCACAAGTTATACTCCTTAACTAGGTCAAACAGTTGATCTTATAAGCTGATAACATGAGATGCTTAGAGTTAACATGTGGATGCTTGTTAGAGTAGCCAAGTAAATTGAATGACTTGATATGAAGCAATCACATAGGTATGTATTCAATGTCAGTGATAGTCTCATCATAGCAATGGTGCAAGTATCATTAGACTTGAGTTACTCGAGGTTATCTTAGATACTGAATCCTATACTTTGACTCCATTTCTTATTGCCTCTCAAAGGTTGCTCATAAGGTGGTGATTAGGTACAACATGAGGTATTTGAAGGTAGTTGAGTAGTCAATAAAGGATTCACCACTGCTAATAGAAGGAGAGTATACATATGGCCTCTTGTAGAGATCATTACTCAGAAATCCTTGGTTGAGGTGGACATGTCTTGAAGAAGGTCTTCAAGGACATATTTGATAAGGATAATGAGTCTAATAGATAATAACTAATATCATTTGAACTAGATATAATGTAGTCAGTCTAGTGGGAGTTGACACATAGACTATGCTCTGAACCAAATGAGGTATAGTTTGGTGAAAGGATGAATTACACAGTAATTATCTATAGAAGGGTTTATAGTCAGACCACTAACTTTCCAGTCAATTGGGGGTCATGATGTGTTGCTAGATACTGCTCATGATCTTCTCGAAATCATATGATGATTTGAGCTGCCAACATAACCAGGAACCTAATCGGTCACATGCATAGAAGGAATGAAGGAAATGTGAAATGGGCCTTGGATTGGATCCAAGACATGAGAGAAATGATTTTTCCATGCACCAGGTGTCACATCCGTGACAAACATTGTCATACCCATAACAATAGAGGAGTTATGACCGTGAAGGCCTCGATATCAACTTTTATGATTTTAGGTTTTCTATTTCGAATGGAATTCCTATGCATGAAAAACTTATGTCCAATCCTAATATGATTTAAGGACATATAAATAACCCTTTTAAGGGCCAAATTTGTAGTTTCCACCTTGAGGAATAAAAGTTATTCTCTCTTCTTCTTCTCCTTCAAGTTGAAACACCATAGCAAGCACTTTGGTGCTTTGACACTCCATCACCCTTGTGGTTATTTTGTTCATTCCTTCATGTGGATTACTGTTAGAGATAATCCAGCCTTGGATTTTTGTGGTTTCCAATAATCTAATTGGAAGAAAACGCTCACAAACTTGGAAGAACAAAAGAAACAAACAAGTTAATCAACTTTTTCCATATAAATGGTTCAATCTGATTTTAATATTCATAGGGCAATTCATGATTTTTGGGTTCAAAAATTTTAATTTTTTACTGTGCCATATATGAGATGCATGTTAAGAACCCAACAGTGGTATTAGAGATACCTTATGTAAATTAATTTTGGATTTAATTGAAGTATCAATAAGCTTCATTGAAAAGAAAAAACTTGGATTTTCTCCTTCTATTAAAAATGAATTTGATTATGTTTGGCCTCAAATTTTCATTTTAATTCAATGACATGTTCATATGATGATGGTAGATGTTGTTGATGATAATTAAAAGGTGAATTTGATTTAAGCATGAAATTCGAAGTTATACATAGTTGCTAAATTTCTAGGGTTTGTGAAACTTAGTATTGCCAATGGAGTTGTTTATGGGGCTGTTCGAATTTGGTTTGTTAATTTAATTATTCAAACATATTTATGAAATACTTAGAATGTGTTTTAACTTTTGGACATCACCTATAATGATGCAAAAATCATTTTTGATCATGGAACAAACAAAGTAAGTAACTTGGTAAAAAACCTTACCATGTGATGGGACTGTTTTGTATTGTTTAATTTAATGGGATGTAACTTGATGACAGGAATGTTAATTCATGTTTTGAGATATTCATGATGTTATTTTGATATCAATTTCAAGCTAAATTCAAATCAAATTCGTGGTTAAGTTCCTAAAGAATCCTAATTCATGTATGATTCAATTTAGACAATTTTTGAGTAATTGGTTTGCTAGTTGAATGATGAATGATTTAAATTATCTAATGAAAAAATTTAATTATTTTAAAATGATTATAATTTCTTATAATGATTTGAATGAAGTCTTGAAATTTGGGTAAAATTTAAATGAAATTTGATTTTAATTTGAAAAGGGTTTTCAAAGTCCTAGTTTGACTAGGATTCTAGTATGCAATTGTAACTATGAATGTTTAATCCTATTTGGCATCAAAATAATAACTAATTAAGATAATTTAATTATTAATTAATTACTTTTCATATTTAATTTAATATTTAATGTTATTTAATTATTAAATTTGGATTTAATATTGCATGCATTAAATTGGAAGTAACCTTATTGGAAAAATAGGCAAATTTAGGAAACTTTTTGATATGATCAAATGTATGCCTAAACTTCATGATTTTCTTTTAGAAATTATTTCTAAATATTTATATGATTATTTAATGAGATTAAATAATAATATTATAATAAATTTCATTAAGGCCAAACAATCAAAATAATGTTTCAAGTATTGAAACAAAGGAAACCCAAATTGTTACTTTCAAAGTACCTTTATTTATGCATTAGAGAATGAATAATAGGGGTATATGGAATGACATGATGGTATGATTATTGACTTGACTAATGACATTGATCATGCATGGAAATATTATTTTGGTAAATAGGGCCTGTGAGTCCCTGCCTTTTCTATTCTCTCTATTGTATTTCTCTTCTCATCTTACTCCCCTCAAATGAAACTTGAGGTTTTATTATGAAGAATTTATGTAATTAGATTACATAGGATTAGAAAATAATTAATTACAAAAAATCAAGAAGCCAAAGAGATGGTGCCAAAAACAAAGGAGCATTATAATAGGAAATTGTTTTCTATTGTGGTATTGTAATTTTATGCATTTACTTAAGGTGAGACCTAGTCAATCCATTCATGGCTCAGAGGATTGATGTAAGATTATGTTAATAATCATAACCACATAATTAGTGTAATTATCTTGTATATTTATATGTGATGAATGGATATATTATGCATGCCAAATTGCTATGTTGAGACCTAAAATTAAAGAAATCCCTCATTTAATAATATCAAAGCCAATGCCTTCCATTAATACGGCAAGAACTAGAGTTCTTTTAGAGTTTTGGTTGTTGGGCACACTCAAGCCCGATTTACACGAATATCTTCAAACCACCGAAATATGATTTCCTGATTAATGGGTTGACTTAAACTAATTACATTAGCTTGATGAATTTGTAGTGATGTTTATTAATGATATCTTTATGTACTCTAGAGATTGAGAAAAACATGATCAATATCTCAGAATATTGCTGCAAACATTAAGGGAGAAGCAGTTGTATGCAAAGTGATCAAAGTGCGAGTTTTGGTTTGAAGCAGTCAGTTTTCTGGGTCACGTAGTTTCAGCAGAAGGTATTCGAGTTGACCATAGTAAAATCGAGGCTATTCTTAATTGGAAACCACCTCGATATTATAAGAGGTTCGTAAAGGGATTTTCATCCATAACGACTCCTTTGACTAGATTGTTGAGAAAAGAGGTTCGTTTTGAGTGGACAGATAGGTGTTAAGTAAGTTTTGATCGACTTAAGGCGATGTTGACTAAAGCACCAGTTTTGACTTAGCCTATTCCAAGAAAAGACCTTGTTGTGTATAGTGATGCTAGTCATAATGGTTTAGGCTATGTTCTTATGCAAGAAGGAAAGGTTATTGCTTATGCCTCAAGATAGCTTAAGTCTCACGAGCTTAATTATTTGACATATGATTTGGAGTTAGTTGCTATTGTTTTTGCTTTGAAAATCTAGAGACATTATCTGTATGGGGAAAGATGCTATATCTATACAAATCACAAAAGTATTAAGTACATTCCCTCACAGAAAGAGTTGAATATGAGACAACGAAGATGGTTGGAATTGATTAAAGATTATAACAATGTGATCGACTACTAGCTAAGAAAAGCAAATGTGGTTGCATATGCACTAAGTAGGAAGATTTTAGCTAAGATGCGAGTACAATCCACCTTGATGTAGAGGATCAAATATGCTCAAAAGCAAGATGAGAAACTAATAGAGATAATTGAGGTAGTGAAAAAGGTAGAAAAACATGAGTTTTCATTGATGGAAGATTGCACAGTATACTTCAGGAATAGGATTTGTGTGCCCAGTATAGAAGAGCTGAAGTTCAATATTTGAAAAAAAACACATGAAACATTATATACAATGAATCCAAGCAGGAACAAGTTGTATCAAGACTTGAAAACTCAATACCGGTGGTCAAGAATGAAAAAAGATATTACAGAGTGTGTTGCTAAGTGTCTGACTTGTCAACAAGTGAAAGCGGAACACCAGTTGCCCACAGGATTGTTATAACCAATACCAATATTAGAATGGAAGTGGGAAAGAATCACAATAGATTTTGTGTTCGGTTTATCGATGACTCAGAAGAAGCATGATGCAGTGTGGGTGATAATGGATCGATTGACAAAGTTAGCACATTTTCTACCAGTTCAGATGGATTATACATTGAAGAAATTGGCCGAGATCTATATGAATGAGATAGAAGACTTCATAGAGTGCCAATGTCTATCATCTCTGATAGAGATCCTCACTTTATATTGCAATTCTGAAAGAGCGTACAACAAGCTTTGGGAACTCGACTCAATTTTAGCACTGCTTTCCATCCATAAATAGATGAATAGTCTAACTGGGTAATTCAGTTGTTGGAGGATATGATGAGAAGTTGTGAGCTTGAGTTTGAAGGAAGTTGGGATAAATATATACCTCTTATGGAGTTTGCCTATAACGACAGTCATCAGACGAGTATAGGTATGGCTCCTTATGAGGCATTGTATACAAAAAAGTGTAGGACACCAGTTTATTGGATTGAGTTGAGTGAAAATAAGTTGATTAGGCCAGAGTTAGTGCAACAAATAGAAGAAAAGGTTAGAATTATTAAAAAAATATTGAAGGCAGCTTAAAATCGACATAAATCATATACTGACCTCAATAGATAAGACATAGAGTATGCTATGGGAGATAAAGTGTTTCTCAAAGTTTTGCCTTGGAAGAAAGTATTGAGATTTGGTAGAAAAGAAAAGTTAACTCCGAGATTCATTAGTCCCTATGAGATTTTGGAAAGAAATGGACCAGTGGCATATCGGTTAGCACTTCCACCAGAGTTGGATAAAATCCATAATGTTTTTCATGTTTCCATGATATGAAGGTATTGTTCAGACCCAACTTATATTATTCCAACTGAGGAGATATAAGTACAAAAAAATTTGACATATGAAGAGGAACCAATAGCTATTTTAGCATGAGAAGAAAAGCTTCTAAGGAGAAAGAGATTTTTTCTAGTTAAAATATTGTGGCAGAATCATGCTATTAAAGAAGCCACATGGGAAAGTGATGAGATAATGAGGAAGCAATATCCTCAGCTATTCAACATAGAATGAGCAGGTAAAATTTTGAGGACAAAATTTATTTTAAGAGGGAGAGGATATCATTTCCGCTAATTTAGGCCTTGAGTCGCACGTGTCGTTAAACGAACACGTCGGATCGACTAGAGTCTAAATTCATATTTTTATTAGAGAAAATTTAAAATAATGGAAAATACTTAATAAATTTCTTAAAGTATTTAAATATGTTAGTTTATGGTGAAGGACCTAAATGCAAAATTTGAAAAGTTTTAGGAGTCAATTTGCAATATACCAAAAATTGGAGGATCAAGTGAGATAATTATTAATTAAATGAATAATTATGGACATTAAATACTTGTGATGGCTGGAAAAACCAAGTGTCACACATTAAGACGATAATTAATAAAAAGATCTAGATATTTATATGAAAATGGGACCCATTTTTTAATGTCTTTTTCTTCTTTCTTTCTTCTTCTTCCTTCTACCTTATCACTTTTAACCTAGAATTTTCTGTACTTAAAGTGTCTCCCATGTTCCTTCATCTTTCCACCATATTCATACCTTGTTTTAAAGAGAGAAAGTCAGGAAAAGAGAAAGGCATGGGAAAGTAAGTTTTCATGCATAGAAAAGTTTGAAAAAGCTTAGGGAAGCAAAAAGAAGGAGAAATAAGCAAGAAAATAGGAGAGGGAAATCTCAAACTTCTTATCCATAGAAGGAAAATTTTTTAGGTAAAGTGTTCTTCATCTTCTCTTTATGTTTCTCTAAAGGAAGATGAGGTTTTAAGCTCATTTGGAGCTTCTTCTTGAAGAGAGAGATTTTAGGGGTTGTAGAGAGAGAAAATATGGGTTAGAGATATATGATGGAAGAAAGGTATTTGATGAGTTTCTTGTATGTTTTAGGTACTCAAGATGAGAGAAAATATAAGGGAAAGGAGAAGGATATAAAAAAGACCAAAGAGAAAGAAAAGAAAAGAAGTGCATAACTTAAGGCAATAGCCTATATTTATCATAAAGTTGCATGATTTGAATATTTGACATGTAAATGATTGTTAAGTAATAGTATTTTGTGACAAAAATTATGGGAGGCATGTTTACTAGACTTGGAATTTTATTTGGTAAAAATTAAACTAGGTGAGTATGCGTTCTTTGCTGGATTCTATGGAGCAGTTTGTACATATACTATAACTTAAGCTTTGGGATTCTGATTAGTGTTTTCTTTATTGGGTTTGAAAGTTAAGACATAGATATAAAACTTTGATGAAGAACACACAATGTTATTTTGAACGTAACTATGCTTAATTTTAGCATAAAAGTAGGACCAGAACATTGTCTACGAAATTCTAGGCAATAATTTTAATGACTAGTCACTATTCATTTGATCATATATTTTACTACATAACTCCAAATTTAGTGATTCCAGTTGAATATTAATGTTAAGATTCAGGGGTAAAATTCATAAGAAGACCTTGTAATTTAATTATGATATTAATAGGTTTAGGTCTAAAGCATAGCATGAAATCTGCCAATAAGAAGGCAGAATATGAATTGAGGAATTTGATGTGAAAAATAATGTGGACCTTGTTATATTATGCAAATGATATTTTTATTGAGTAATTATGTGATTAACTGAGTCATTAAATGCATAAAATGTTTGAATTAAGAATTTTGAATTTTAATGACAATAATTAAGCCCTTGAATACCTAGTATAGAACTAGAGTCTTGGATAGTTTGGCATGCCAATCAGGTGTCTATCAATACTGGTAATGACACTCATATTAATGGCAGTGATGGCATATATATTAATGTTGGTGATGACACTCATATTAATGCCGATGATGGCACATATATTAATGCTGGTGATGGCACATATATTAATGTCGGTGATGACACTCATATTAATACCGGTGATGACACTTATATGCGCATACCTCTATGCACGAGTGGCAACTTTATTATACTTGGATGGTCAACCCCGTTATCCTGATTATTGATTACTAGATGTTATGGACATAAATACGTTAATCTGGTATAAAGAATTTTATATATGTATTAGTTGTTCATAAATATGAATTTAAAGAATAATTTATTTGCATAAAATAATTATGTAATGCTAGCATATGAAAACTTCACATTTATTTATGTATAAATAATATGCAAAAGTAAAGAAAAAATTATATAAAAAAATTAGATTATTTAATCAGACATATATGTATGATGACACATTATGGCATATTGCATGAGTATAGTTTATTATCTTATTTATATGCACTACTAAGCCTAGAGCTTAGCATGAGAGTGTCTCTCGTGCATATATATAGAGAAGAATAATCCAAAAATAGTAGATAAAACTAACGGTGACCCGACCTAGTAAAACAGCTCATTCCTAATACCGTGAGTTACATAACTCTTTGTACTTTTATTTTGAAGTTTCTTTTATAATGTTTGTAAAATAACTGAATGTCTTGTAAATAATACTTTATTCTATAAAATCTACTTTGTTTCCTTATTATGATTTTTTATACTATAATAATAATAATAATAATAATAATAATAATAATAATAATAATAATAAAAACAACAACAACAACAATAACAACAACAACAACAATATATATATATATATGAGCTACTACCCTTTATATATATATGAAACAATATTTTAATTGATAAAATCAGAATAACATTCCCTTATTTAGGCACGTGTTGATGGAGTGAGGGGGTGTTACATGAAGAGTTGACATATAAGAAGCATGTGGATGATAGTGAGTTGGCGGGTTGCATTATGCTTGCCTCTATGTCTCCCGAGCTTTAAAAGCAACATGATACAATGGATGCAAATACCATTGTGTATCATTTAAAGGAGATTTTTGATGAGCAAGCTCGAACTGAGTGGGATGAGATATCTAAATTGCTCTTTAGCTCCAAGATGGTAGATAGGATATCTCCAATGCAACTTACATTAATGATGAGGAAGAAAGGCATAGAGACGACATCAAAAGGGACTTACTTTCATTATGGCAAGAGTTGCCAATGGAAGATGAACTGTAAGGCCTATCTAGAGTCTTTAAAGAAGAAGAAGGATAAGACATTGAATGCACCTTCTACTTCAAATATTTATGTTATTGAGGTTAATACTATTTCTATTAATAACATATGGTTATTGGATGTCGAATGTGGGTCTCACATATGCACAAATATGAAAAGCTTAAGGAATAGTAGACAGCTCAAAAAAGGAGAGTCAGACCTATGTGTTAGCAATGAAGCAAGAGTTGTTGCATTAGCTATAGCCCAAGTAGGCTTGTTTTAGAATTAGACAATTGTTATTATGTCCCAGTTTTGACAAAGAATATTATTTCTATTTCTTATTTAAATAGAAAAGGTTTTCATTTGACTATTAATGGCAATGGTTGCTCTATATGTTTGAATGATATTCTTTATGGAACTAGCGCATTATGTAATGGGATTTACATTTTTGACATGTCTAATTCAATCCCCAATATCAATAATAAAAGACAAAAGATAGATAACCTAAGACCATCATATTTATGACATTGTCATCTTGGCCATATAAATGAGAGGTGCATGACTAAGTTACACAAAAATGGTGACTTAGGGTCATTTGATTATGAATCATATGACTCATGCGAATCTTGTTTGTTAGGAAAGATGACAAAATCACTTTTTAGTGGAAAGGGTGAACGTGCCAATGGGCTATTGGACCATACATATGTATATGGACCAATATAAGTGTATGTCAGAGGTGGTTTTATCTACTTCATTACTTTCATTGATGATTATTCATGATATGGGTATTTGTATCTGATGAGATACAAATCTAAAGTTTTTGAAAAGTTCAAAGAATTCAAAAATGAAACAGAGAAACAACTTGGTAAAAGTATTAAAAAACTTAGATCAGATCGAGTTGGTGAATAATTAAGCCAAGAATTTCAAGGTTATCTAAGGTGTAATGAGATTTTATCTCAATGGACTCCACCTTACATACCACAACATAATGGTGTGGCTGAAAGGAGAAACCAAACCTTATTAGACATGGTCAGGTCAATGATCAGCTTTGCAGAACTGCCTAAGTCCTTTTGGGATTATGCACTAGAGGCTTCTATTTATATATTAAATAGAGTCCCTTCTAAGTCAATTGAGGTTACTCCATATGAGATATGGAATAACAAAATACCTATTCTTTGTCACATGAAAGTATGGGGTTGTCCTACTTATGTGAAGTAGACGATGTAAGATAAGCTAGAAACTAAGTTTGATAACTGTTTGTTTGTGGGATATCCAAAAGCGTCATTTGGATATCAATTTTACTACACTTGGGAACAAAAGGTGTTTGTTTGAAAGCATGTTGTCTTCTTAGAAAAAGAGTTTCTTCTAAAAAACGATAATGGGAGCAAGATTGAACTTGATGAAGTTCAAGATGCTCAAATAGATGCAGATCAATTGACAGAACCCGAATTTGTTACTCATAAAGATGAAGCAACAACTACACCTTTTGAAACACAAGAACTTTATAGATCAAGTAGGATACGTATTGTTCTTGAGAGATATGGATTTCTCATAAGCGAACAAAATGACGTATTGCTCATAGAGAATGATGAGCCTATAACCTACGAAGAAGTTCTGAATTTTTCAGAATATGGCAAATGGCTAAAAGCCATGTAGTTAGAGATGGATTCCATGTTTGAAAACCAAAGGTGGACTTTGGTTGACCCACCCGAAGGGATTAAACCCATTGGGTGAAAATGGGTCTTCAAGAAGAAAATTGACATGTAAGGTAATATAGTTACCTATAAAGCTAGGCTGGTAGCTAAAGGATATCATCAAAGACAAGGTGTTGACTATGATGAAACTTTTTCTGTAGTTGTTATGCTTAAATGCATCAGGATACCCCTAGCCATTGCTACTCATAATGATTATGAGATTTGGCAAATGGATGTGAAAATAACTTTCCTTAATAGAAATCTAACTGAAGATGTGTACATGACACAACCTGAGGGTTTCACATCAAATGATGACAAAAAAGGATGCAAATTGTAAAGATTCATTTATAGATTAAAGCAAGCAACCAGGACTTGGATTATCTGATTTGATGAGTCAATCAAAGAGTTTAGTTTCTCATAAAATGTGGATGAACCTTGTGTTTACAAGAAGGTTAGTGGGAGTGCAGTTGTATTCCTAGTATTATATGTAGATGACATATTTCTTATATGAAACGACATTTCAGTTCTTTAATCAGTCAAAAATTTGGCTTTCAAAGAATTTCTCCATGAAAGACCTTAGAGAAGCAATCTATATACTGAGGATTAAGATCTATAGAGATAGATCTAAGTGGTTGCTTTGTCTTTCTCAGTCTACATACATAAATAAAATGCTAAAGAGGTTTAGCATGGAATAGTCTAAGAGATAATTAATTCCTATGACTCATGGGATCATCCTCTCAAAGTCTATATGTCTAAAGACACAGGATGAACGAAGTAGGATTTTATATGCTTCAGCTATCGGATCCATCATGTATGCTATGTTATGTACTAGACCTGATGTATCATACATTCTGAGTGTCATGATTAGATATCAGTCAGATCCTAGTGAGGGGCATTGGGTGGCTATCAATAATATCCTTAAGTACTTAAGAAGTACAAAGGATTCATTATTGATTGTGAAGAGGGTGAGCTTAAAGTAAGCGGGTATACAGATGCCAACTTTTAAACAGGCAAGGATGACTCCAAATCCCAGTCAGGTTATGTTTTCATATTAAATGATAGGGCAATCAGTTGGAAGAGTTCAAATAGGAGATGATTGCAGATTCCACAATTGAAACATAGTACATTACAGCTTCTAAGGCAGCTAAAGAAATGGTTTGGATAAGAAAAATTCATCACATAATTGGATGTGGTTTATGCGTTGTTGATCTAATACCATAGTATTGAGATAACAATGGAGCCATTACATAAGTAAAGGAACTACGGTCTCATCAAAGGTACAATCATGTACTCACACATTACCATTTGATTTTGAAAATCATTGATAGACATGATGTAATGATTGAGAGAGTTTCCACTAATCAGAATATAGTTGATCCTCTCACTATTCCACTTCCCAAAAAGAAAGATGATATACTCGCCTATAATATAATGTATAAAGGTGATTGGCTTTAGTGTAAGTGGGAGATTGTTAGAGAGATGCCCTAAAGGAAATCACCTTAGGCATTTGATGTACTCATTTATTATTAATAAAAGGCATTTTCATTATATGGTATTCATAACATATGAATTGATATAGATCTTAAACTATTTAATGAAGTCCTTGGTATGTAACACAACATGAAGGAATTCATAATGAGAACATGATGATGAGATTCCTATCAAGTGTAATTGTATTTATACCAAATTATCCCTAGTCATAGGATTAACAAGATGGGACATTGTTAATCCGGATAAACTAGCACATGTTATACTCATTGACTAGGTCAATCAGCTGATCTCATAAGGTGAAAGCATGAGATGTTTAGAGTTAACATATGGATATTTGCTAAGAGTAGCAAGCACAATGGATGACTTGCAATGAGACAATCACATGGATATTGATTCAATTTTGGTGATAGTGATAGTCTCATCATAGCGATGGTGCAAGTATCTTTAGACTTGAGATATTCAATGTTATTTTGGATACTGAATCTTATACTTTGGCTCCATTCCTTGTTTCCTCTGAAGAGTTCGCTCATAGGGTGGTGATTGGATATAGCTTGAGGTGTTCAAATTTAGTTGATTAGTCAACAAAGGATTCACCATTCCTGATAGAAGGAGAGTATACCTTTGGCCTCTTGTAGAGACCATTACTCAAAAATCCTTGGCCAACGTGGACATGTCGTGAAGAAGGTTTTTAAGAACATATCTGATCAGAGTAATGAGTTTCATAGACAAGGACAAATACCATTTGAACTAAATGTGCTATAGTAAGTCTAGTGGGAGTTGACACAAAGTCCATGCTCTGAACCAAATGAGGTATAGTTTGGTGAAAGGATGAATTGCACGGTAATTGTCTATGGAAGGCTTAAAAGTCAAATCACTGATTTTCTAGTTAATTGGGTGGTCATGATGTGTTGCTAGATACCTCTTATGATCTGCAAGTCAAGGAAAATTGATTAGAAATTCATTATGGGTAAAAAGTGTTTGACTCGTAGAATCCTAATTGGATTAGGATTCCTCTCGAGACTTAAGTTGCCAACATGACCAGAAAACCTATTAGGTTACACATATAGAGGGATTGAACAAAATGTAAAATGGGTTTTGGATATGATGCTAATGAGAAAGAAAGAGAATTGGACCTTTTATAAGAGTTATAAAATGGGCCAAATCCAAATTGGATTAGGAGTATTGACTTGGTCAACATTGAGCTTTATACCTTAAGGAAATGGCCCCATTAAGGCTTTCTCTTTTCCAACCCTAAAATGGATCTGAAAGAGTATAAATACTCATTTTATGGAATAAATTTCGTGGCTGCCCCATTAAAAAAATAAGAGTTATATTTCTTGTATCCCTTTTCTCTTTCGTAAGACAATTTTCCATAGCTAACACTTTGGACCTTTGTCACCCCATTTCTTTGGAGGTTTTCTTCTTCCTTCATGTGGATACTTTTAGAGGAAATCTTAGCTTTGGATTTTTGTGGTTTGCTACAACCCAACAAAGAAGGAAAAACTCACAACTTGGAAGATCAAAAGTTGCAAACAAAGGTAATCAACCTCTCCTATTATATGGTATAATCCAATTTTAAATTACATAAGGCATTATATGGTTTTTGGGTTTAATAAATTTTATATTTCCACTGTGCCATATATGAGATGAATGTTAAAAATGCAACACTTCTTAACCTATCAACTTTAGTATACCTGCTCCAAACCTGCATGTAGGGAAATACCCACATGCTAAGCATCCTAATGCTAAGTGGTACATAAGTGCATAAAAATTCTACATACTATCATGTCATGTCCTACTATCAATATGCCATGTTCATATTATTTAACTTGTGATCATGCATAGGAACATACATTTTTAGATGTTTCTTTACCTTTTTTCCATATTAACTTGCCTACTTGTACCATAGACACAAAAGATATAAACATACAACTAAAATCATTTCCATATCCAATATATCACAACCATATCATATCCACATTAGCAACCAATACATAAAACTTTCCTTTTCACATATAATTTCCATATGACCGGTTTACCATATCACTATTATTTTCCTATTTCTGGCCAAAACTCTAAGCCTAATTATCAGGATATGGGTTGTGAAATAAGAGTACTCATAACCTGAGTTTAAGCCACCCTGCTCACAAATGGCATATGCGCATCCAAGCCTCTCTAGTCAAGAGTGCTCATAACCCGAGCTTAAGCCACATTGACTAAGAAAATAACTTGTTAACATCTAGAATCAATGGTTCTCATAACCCGAGCTTAAGCCACCTTATCCTTATATCAATATAAATATATCCTATGGTACCATCTATCCTATGTTCAATAATAGATTAAAGAACTGGGCAATTAAATTCATATTCTTTATCTTTTAATATTCGTTATCATACACATGCAATTAAGCATTAAACACAGGCACATTTCCTCATACACATATGTGTAATCATGTATAAAAACAACTCATATCAAGTGATAAAACAAACTCATTATATTGCATCAAACTCAATTATTGCATATTGTACATGTTAGATGAGTGCTCTAAAGGCAATCACCTTTAGCACTTATTGTAAAAATTTATTTAATTTATAAAAGGTATTTTCATTAATTTGATGTTTATTTGATATATGAATTGATAGTGATCTTAAATCAATTAATGAAGTCCTTGATACATAACATAGCATAAAGAAAATCATGATGAGATCATGATATTGATATTCTTATCATGTGTAATTATGTTAGTATCAAAATTATCACTAGTTATAGGATTAATGAGATGAGACATTGTTAATCCGGACATATTCGCATATGTTACACTCCTTGATTGGATCAAGTAGTAGATCTCATAATCTGTAAACATGAGATGTTTAGAGTTAACATGTGGATGCTTGCTAAGTGTAGCTAAGTACATTGGATGACTAGCTATGAGACAATCATATGGATAATCTATTCAAATGTTAATGATAGTCTCATCACAGCAATTGTGCAAGTATCCTTAGACTTGAGGTACTCAAGGATATCTTGGATACTAATTCTATATTTTGACACTATTCCTTATTTCCTCAGGGAGGTTGCTCATAGGGTGGTGATTGGATACAACTTGAGGTATTCAAAGGTAATTGGGTAACCAATAAAGGATTCACCACTCCTGATAGAAGGAGTGTATACCTATGGCCTCTTGTCGTGGTCATTACTTGGGAATCTCTGGCCGGAGTAAAAATGTCATAAAGATAGTTTTCAATGACATATCTAATAGAGTAATGAGCCTTAGGGATAAGAACTAACATTACTTAGACTAGAAGTGACATAGTTAATCTAGTGAGAGTTGACACATGTCCATACTCTGAACCAAGTGGGGTATATAATGGTGAAAGGAATAATTGCATAGATATTATCTATGGAAAGGTTCGTAGTCAAACCACTGACTTTTCAATCAATTGGGGGTCATGATGTGTTGCTAGATACCACTCATGACTTGCTTAAATTAATTGTTAATTTAAGTGGTCAACATAACCGGGAACCTAATGGGTCATATGCATTGAGGATATGGTGAATGAGTAAAATGGTCTTGGATGGGATCCAAAATATGAGAGAATTATTTCGGGATGGATCGCGATGAGATCGCATGGGAGAAATCCTTCGGGAGGGTCACGGGCCTATATGGGCCCGTGCGGGCCTATGTGGACTAGGTAGGTTGTTGGTCTGGCCAGCGGCAGCCCGTAGCAAGCCCAGCGGCAGCCCGTAGCAGGCCAACGCACGAGCTGCTGCCTCCCATTGGCCAATGGGTAATTCATTCAAGTTTCCTTTTCTCCATTTTTGACTTTTGATCTTTTCTTTGAATTTGATTGAAATAGAAAAGACATCAAATGACATAAAATAGACATGAAATTATTTTTTTGTTGAAAAAATATTTTTAAGACACAATAAAATTCTCTCAAGAATACTTTCAAAGCTAGCACTTTGAATTTGTTCAAACTATTTGATAGTTTCCTTTTCATTCTTCATGTGGATTATCATTAGAGACATCCTAGTGTGAATTGTTGTGGTTTGCTACAACCCAACATGGTGAAGATTTGAATAACAAATAAGAAATTACAAGGTATAATTTCTAACCTCTATGTTTATATATATTAGTTTTAATGGAACAAGTATGATCTTTTGTTTTGGGTTTTGAAAATTATATCTTTTCGCTGCATTTATGAATGTGATTCATTCTTCAAAACCCAACAGTACATTCATTGTGCTTTATGGGTGTGAATACCCATTCACATATTTGAAGATGCCTTACCTACATGTCAAAGCTACTGCACACAAAAACACATTATATATAGCCGTGAAATATTCTTCTCAACTATGAAACCATTTTTCACAGCTTCCTGACTGTGAAATTATGGGTTTGAACATGAAAAACTGGGTATAAATGTTCACGACCGCGACCAATTATTCCTGGGCGTGAACTCATGCATTCACGGCTTTCCTAATTATGAACCAAAACATGAAGAGCTACTACCTTGTCTAGGCATGCATTTCACACGTGTGACTCCTTTGTCATGGGCATGAAACCTGTTCTGGGTTAAGCATTCACAATCTTGAATCTTATGTCATGTTCGTGAATTTTGGGATTTTAAGAGTAGAAACAGAGCCAAAAATAGAGCAATTAAGCAACATAATCAAAGGCTCTAAAGATTGACCAGTGTCAGTCACTCCTATTAGCATTTTAGTGTATATATAATGTCTTAACAACATTTAAAACCCATATGAACATTAAATCATGCCATAAAGTCAGTTTAAGTTCATTAATGCCATAAGAAACATTTTATGTCATTTTAGCATACAAATCTCATATCCATATTGCATTCTGATAACTAGAGACACATTCATTACTTCTACCACATTTTCAACACAATTAATGCACAATGTATGCCAAAGATGTAAGAATTGAAAAAATAATGACAATATATACATACCTCTAACAAAATGGAGCCTTAACTAATCTTTAATCTTTTCAAGCTTGTCTTTCCCCTTGGGAAGCATTTCCAAACTCCCTAATAGATCCTAAGAATATAAAACATTCTCATAAGATCCTTATAATAGAAAACAATCTAAAACCACCCAAAAAATTGAGTTCTAACAAAATCTTACATTAACTCTTCTCTAACCCTTGATTTCCAAGCTTTCCTTCAAATTCAACAAAGGTGGAGTGTGTTAAAGACGAATAAGTAGATGAAGTAGAAGTCTTTGGTGTGTCAGATAAGCTTTTAGGGCAGTGGGGAGTAACTTATGGTAGATACAAGGAGCAAATGAGAGAGAAAAGTGTGATTGTCCATATGTAGAACCGATATGTCCTATGTTCATAGGCATCAAATGCCATTCATAACTATGACTAAACCATTTAGGGTATTGTTGCCCAGATATTAAGCCAAGAAGGGGGGTCGAATTGAAGTTTCAAAAATTAAACTTTAAAGTGCGGAAATAAAAAGATTAATTTTAGGAGGGATAAAGAAATTTGACACAAGGATTTTTATAGAGATTCGGGTGTTAACAAACCCTACTCCTCTCTCCAATCGCAATTGGGAGTTTCACTAACACACTAAGTGCTACAATGGAGTTTTACAAGCTCACTCCCAACTATGGTGTTTCTCACAATGACTCACACCTAACCCAGAAATCCCTTGTGTTTTAATGGCTCACACAATAACCAATTCCTTGTGTTTTACAGGCTCACACAAACAACTTTTTATCTTGTGTTTTACAGGCTCTCACACACAACCTTTACTTTGTGTTTTACAGGCTCACACAAATAACCATTACTTTGTGTTTTAAAGGCTCACACAACTAACCCTTACAAGTGTTCTACTCTTAACCCAGAAATACGCAAACCTCACTTGAGTAATAAATGATTACAGAGAGAAACACTCACAAATCTTTATTGCTCAATAAATGAAGAGAAAAAAGATTTTTACAGACAATAGATATTGGTTCTCAAAGTATTGAATGTACAAATAGCTTGTAATAAGATTTTGATTCAAAGTATTTGCTATCCTCTTATACTGAATGCATAAATGACTTTCATTTAAACTCCCTTGGCTGATTATAGCTGTTAGGGTGCATTTATTATGAAACTAGTCGTTGTACCAACCAAATAATCACGCCTGACATTTTTCTCTTTCATCATTCACGGGCGTGACTATGTTTGTCATGGTCATGACATTTCTTCCCAAGCCGTGACTGAAGTGGTGACCTTGGTCATGAAGCTCTTTGGAATGTTTTGAAACATTGGGTCACGGGCGTGACAAACTTCCCAGCCGTGATCCAAGTGGTGACTTTGGTCGTGAAGCTCTCTGGATGAAAATGCCCCCATTAACATTCACGGGCATGACATTTTAATTCACGGATGTGACTTAAATGTCCATTTCATGGTTTGTTCTTCCTTTATGGTCGTGAACTTCAAATGTTGGTTTTGGTAACGGTTAGCTCTTTCATGGGCGTGACACATAGGGTCACGGGCTTGAACATGCTACTTCCTTAATTTTTTCTTTCAAGGATTATTCTTCCAATCTCCATTCTTGCTATTTTATTCCATACCATGTTTAATAGACTTAGAAAACAAGTATGTTAAATACAATATTGCTATTTTATTTGTTATCATCAAAATGACAGAAATACCCCTCAAGGTTTAACAGGTATGAATGTTCTTTTATCTCCAAAAAAAGCCACCACATTTAAAACTCTACCTTTTAGCACCCAAGCATGACTTTCACAAGCGTGAATTACTTTTTCACATGCGTGAAAGCTCTTTCATCACAAAACTTAACCTTTTCAAACACCATCTACCCATCCTCTCTCTTTCATAAATCCACATAACTTATAGGCCCTAAATCACGAGTGTTATAAGTTGAATAATATATAAAGGATTTATCACCCTTAATAAAAGGAGAGTATACCTATGGCCTCTTATAGAGATCATTACCAAAAAAATTATTGGCTGAGGTGGACAAGTTTTGAAGAATGTATTCAAGGATATATCTAATAGAGTAATGAGTATCGTAGATAAAAACTAATATCATTTGGACTAGATGTTGTTAGAGGAGTGCTCTAAAGGCAATCACCTTTAGCACTTATTGTACAAATTTATTTGATTTATTTATTTGATATATGAATTGATAGTGATCTTAAATCAAATAATTAAGTCCTTGATACATAACATAACATAAAGGAAATCATGATGAGATCATGATATTGAGATTCTTATCATGTGTAATTATGTTAATATCAAAATTATCCCTAGTCATAGGATTAATGAGATGGGACATGGTTAATCTGGACGGATTAGCACATGTTGCACTCCTTGATTGGATCAAGTAGTAGATCTCAAAATATGTAAACATGAGATGTTTAGAGTTAACATGTGGATGCTTGCAAAGTGTAGCTAAGTACATTGGATGACCAGTTATGAGACAATCATATGGATAATCTATTCAAATATAAATGATTGTCTCATTATAGCAATGGTGCAAGTATCCTTAGACTTGAGGTACTCAAGAATATCTTGGATACTGATTCAGTATTTTGACACTATTCCTTGTTGCCTCAAGGAGGTTGCTCATAGGGTGGTGATTGGATACAACTTGAGGTATTCTATGGTAATTGGGTAACCAACAAAGGATTCACCACTCCTGATAGAAGGAGTGTATACCCATGGCCTTTTGTTATGGTCATTACTTGGGAATCTCTGGTTGGAGTGAAAATGTCATAAAAATAGTCTTCAATGACATATCTAATAGAGTAATGAGCCTCAGGGATGAGAACTTACATTACTTGGACTAGATGTGACATAATCAGTCTAGTGGGAGACGGGCAAAATTCGGCCTTAGTTAGGCCAATTATGGCCATTAAGAAAAATTGATATTCATTCAAGTTTCCTTTTCTTCATTTTTGACTTTTGATATTTTCTTTGAATTTGATTCAAATCAAAAAGACATTAAATGACATAAAATAGACATGAAAATATTTGTTTTGTAAAAAAAAATATTTTTAAACAATAAAATTCTCTCACAAACACTTTCAAAGCTAGCACTTTGAATTTGTTCAAACCATTTTTTTTATAGTTTCTTCTTCATTCTTCACGTGGATTATCATTAGAGACATCCTAGTGTGGATTGTTGTGGTTTGCTACAACCCAGCAAGATGAACTTTGAATAACAAATTAGAAATTACAAGGTATAATTTCTATCCTCTATGTTTATATAAATTAGTTTTAATGGCATAAGTATGATCTTTTGTTTCGGATTTTGAAAATTTTATTTTTCTGCTGCATTTATGAATGTGATTCATTCTTTAAAACCCAACAGATGTGACATAGTTAGTCTAGTGAGAGCTAACACATAATCCTTGCTTTGAACCAAATGAGGTATAGTTTAGTGATATGACGAATTGCACAATAATTGTCAATGGAAGTATTTATAGTGAGACCATTGAATTTCTAGTTATTTTGATGGTTATGATGTGTTGCTAGATACCACTCATGATCTATTCAAAATCACATAATGATTTGAGCTACTAACATAATCAAGAACCTAATAGGTCACACACATAGGAGGAATAAAGGAGATTTGAAATGGGCATTGGATTGGATCCAAGATATAAGAGAGAAACATTTGGACCAAGCATATTCAAGGGAGTGAAAGATTTTCACAAGCATGAATGAGGTGCTACATGTTGCACGTGCGCTAGCCATAACGCACACACGATAGTGGTTGTTGCATCGTATGTCACGGGTGTGACAATCGCAATAACAACTTTTGCGATTTGAGGTTTTCTATTCCAAATAAAACTCTAATGAAAGCATTTTATATGTGCAACTCTAATTATGATTATAGGACATATAAAAAACCCTTTTAAAGGCCAAATTCATGGCTGCAACTTGATATGATAAAAGTTATTCTCTTTTCTTCTTCTTTTTAAAGTTGAAACATCATTGCTAGCATTTTGATGCTTTGATGTCCCATCTTCCTTGAGGTTGTTTCATTCAGTCCTTTATGTGGATTACTATTAGAGGTAATCCATTTTTGGATTTTTGTAGTTTACTGCAACTTAACTTGAAGGAAATGCTCACAAACTTGGAAGAGCAACAATTGAAAACAAGGTAATTTGTTTCATCCCATGTGATCGCATAATCTGATTTTAAATTACATAGGACATTCCATAGGTTTTGGTTTAACTAACATTTTAAATTTTCACTACCATATGTATGAGATGCATGTTCAAAACCCAACAGTGGTATCAAAGCCACCTTATGTAAATTAATTTTGGATTTAATTGAAGTATCAATGAGATGATTGAAAAGGAACAACTTGGATTCCCTCATTCCGTTAAAAAATGATTTTGATTGTGTTCGGCCTCAGGTTTTATTATTAATTAAATTACATATTAATATGATAATATTAGATATATTATTAAATTTTGATTTAAATGTGAAATTCAAAAGTGTGAATGTTGCTGAAATTTCTATGGTTTATGAAACCGAGTATTGCCAATTAAGTTCTTTGAGGAGATGTTCGAATTTGATTTGTTAATACTTATGAAATATTTGGAATTTTTTGAAATTTTTGGACAACATCTAATATGATGCAAAAATTGTTTTTGATCATGATACAGACAAAACTATAAACTAGGCAAAAACCTTACCATGTGATGAGACTATTTTGTATTGTATGATTTAATGTGATGTAATTTTGTGATCAACACCTTGATTACATGTTTATAAGATATTTATGATGTAATTTTGATGTCAATTTCAAGATAAAGTCAAATTGATTTCGTTCTTAAAATATCTATTAAATTCTAGTTCATGTATGATTCAATTTAGGCAATTTTTGAGCAATTGGTGTGCTAGTTAAGTTTTTAATGATTTAGATTGTCTAATGAATGAATTTAATTAGTTTAAACTGATTAAAAGTTTTTTATTTTGATGAGAATGAATTAGGAAATTTTAAAAAATTTTCAAATAGAATTTAATTTGAATTTAAAAAGTGTTTTCTAATCCTAGTTTGACTAGATTTTGGTATACAATTGTAACTATGATTGTTTAATCCTATTTGACATCAAAATAAGAATTAATTGAGGCAATTTAATTATGAATTAAGTACTGGAAATATTTAATATTGTTAAAATATTAAATTCGGATTCAAAAGTTGCATGAAATAAATTGGTAGTAACCTAGTTGACAAAGTAGGCAATTTTTTATTTTTATTCAGAAAGTGTTTTTAAATATTCCTATGATTATTTAATGAGATTAAATAATGAATATATAATGAAATTAAAGGCCAAACAATCAAAGTAATGTTTCAAGAATTGAAATAAAGGGAACCCAAATTTTTTCTTTAATAGATTACCTTTATTTATGCATTAGAGAATACATGCTAGGGGTGTATAGAAGGACATGATGATATAATTCTATCTATTATATTTTTCTTCTCATCTCACTCTCATCAATTATAACTTGAATTTTTCTTATGAAGAATTTATATAATTAGATTACATAGAATTAGAATAAATTTGAAGTGCGAAGGATCAAGAAGCCAAGGAGAATTAGAATATAAAATTATTTTTCTATTTTGTTATTGTAATTTGATGCATCTATCTAGGTGAGACCTTGTCAATCTTGATGTTAGATATATCCATAATTATAACCATATAATTAATGTAATTATCTTATATATGTAGATATGATGAATGGATATATTATGAATGCCAAACAACCATAATGAGACTTAATTAAAGATAATCCTTCATAAATTATATTATGGCTAATGTCTTCCATTAATATGGCAAGAACCAGAGTTCTTTTAGAGTTTGGGTTGTTAGGCACATCCAATCCCTCTTTATAGGAATATGTTCAAACCATCGAAATATGATTTCATGAATAATGGGTCAACTTTAACTGGTTACATTGGTTTGTTGGGCACACCCAAGGTCAATGTGAATTAGAGGCAATATGGGGCTAATGTATATGAGAAATGCATGCATCAAGAGTTGATAGTCCAATGATTCAGTAGTTGCCTAAAAGAATGCCATTGGTTTGAGATACGTACCAAATGACCTAATGTGGATTGTTGGCCACACCCAGGGTCATTCTTATTGATATTGGATATTATCCCACTAGAAGAGCTCACAACGAGTTCTATCATATTCATAATTAGGACTACGGGTTCACAATAAAATAGTGGCAGTAATAATGTACATATATTAAAGACTTAATAATCATGCATGTATTACATACTTTAATGTGATCTTTCTTTACATCTAGGTTGCTAGAATCATGTCATCAAATGTGAACCTACACTCAATTCTCGAATCCAACAAATTGGTTGGTTTGAGCTTCCTTAATTGGCTTAAATATTTGAGAATAGTTATTAAAGCCGAAAAAATAACCTATGTCTTAGAAGATTCACTTCTTTCCCTTTTTGTTGATAATGTATTTGTTGATGACCAGTTGGCATATAAGAAGCATGTGGATGATAGTGAGTTAGAAAGTTTCATCATGCTCGCTTCTATGTCTCCTGAGCTTCAAAAGCATCATAAGTACAAGGTTACAAATACCATTATGTATGCTTTTTGATGAGCAAGCTTGAACCAAATGATATGAGATGAGATATGTAAGTTGCTCATCTGCTCCAAGTTGGTAGAAGGGCATCTCTAGTGCGATATGCATTGAAGATGAAGAAGAATGGAAAAAAAAAATCTTTAAAAAGGACTTGCTTCCATTGTGGCAAGAATGACCATTGGAAGAGGAACTACAATGCCTATTTGAAGTCTCTAAAGAAGGATAAGGATAAGATATCAAATGCACCTGCTTTCAGTTCATATATTTTTGTTATTGAGGTTAATACTATTTCTAGTAATAATGCATAGATATTGGATACCAGTTGTGGCTCACACATATATATTGATATGTAGGGCCTAAGTTACAATAGACAACTCAAGAAAGGGGAGTCAGATATGCATGTTAGCAATAGAGCAAGAGTTGTTGCATTAGTTGTAAGAACTTATATATTGACCCTCCCTAGTGGACTTGATTTAGAATTAGACAATTGTTATTATGTTATAATTTTAACTAAGAATATTATTTATTTATTGTTTAAATAAAAAGGGTGTTCATTTAACTATTAATGGTAACGGTTGCATTATACGGTTGATTGATATTTTTTTATGGAACTAGTGCATTATGCAATGAAATTTGTATTATTGATATGTCTAATTCAAACCTTAATATTAATAATAAAAGAAAAAAGTTGGATAACCTAATGCCATCATATTTATGGCACTGTCGCCTTAACCATATAAATGAGAGGCGCATGACTAAGTTACACAAGAATGGTGACTTAGGGTCATTTGATTATGAATCATATAACACATGTGAATCTTGTTTATTCGACAAAATGACGAAAATACCTTTTAGTGGAAAGGGTGAGCTTGCCAATGGGCTATTGGACCTTGTACATACAAACATATATCGCCTATTGTAAATGCACACCAGAGGTGGTTTTATCTGCTTTATTACCTTCATTGATGATTATTCATGATTTTGATACTTGTATGTGATGAGATACAAACCTGAAGCCTTTGAAAAGTTCAAAGAATTCATAAACAAAGTAGAGAAACAACTTGGCAAATGTATTAAAATACTTAAATCAGACCGAGCTGGAGAATACTTTAGTCAAGAGTTTCAAGATTATCTAGGAGATAATGGGATTGTACATGAGTGGACTCAATCTTACATGCCACAACACAATGGTGTGGATGAAAGGATAAACCAAACCTTGTTAGACATGGTGAGGTCAATGATGAGCTTTGCAGAACTACCTAAGTTTTTTGAGGGTCATGCACTAAAAATGTAACATTCAGTGATTTAGACCCCGATTGTGTGTGACCGTAGTGGGGTGCGCTGGTTCAATCGGAGTCTAAATTTGAACCCATAAAAAATGATTAATAATAAGGAAAAATAATTAAGGGTATTATTATTTGGGAATTAAAAGGATTAGTGCCAGAACTGGAAAAAAATAAAATTACCCTATGGATAAAATCGGTATTATTGGAATTATTGGGGGAAAAAGTTTGAAAATGAGGAAATTGGTGGAAAATATAGAATTTCTCAAAGTTTAAAAGTTAATCAAGATTAATTAAGTTAATGAACTAATGAAAATGATGATTAATTTTAATTAGTGGGACCCATTCCTTAATTTTAGTATAAAAGTAAAAAAGATGACAAATTATACATTCTTCCACCTAAAAAAATCTAACTCATTCTTCCTCTCTTTCACCCTTTTGCCGTCCACCATAGCCTTCCAAAAGCCACCATTTTGCTTCATTTCAAGCGTGAAAAATAGAGAAAAAATTTAGTTTTGAGAGAGAAAAATTCAGAATTAAAGAGTTCTTGCCATAAAGGGAGCTAAGGAGTAAGAAGGAATGAAGAAAGAATAAAGGAAAAGGGAGGAACCTTGGGATAGATTTGGTCCACCTTGGAGAACCATTAAGGCGAGTTTATTCTTCTTAAATTCAAACTTTTTCCTTCCATTTGAGACCCATAAGGATGATAAATATGATTAGAATTGGTAGATTTGGGTTATTTGGCAAGAATGGAACTAAAAAATTGAAATTTGTAACTAGTTGAAGAAAAGTGTGGTTAAAATTTTAATTAATGATAATTGATGTTAGTTAATTGTTTTATGACTTAAAAACTAGAGAAAGGTCACTCTAATGGAGGAATGAGGGGCTGACTTGGTTAAGTTAATTTGGGGAAGATTGAAAAACCTAAGAGCAACGCAATTGGTGATAAATGAAGTGTGATTAGAGGGTGGATTTGAAGAAAATAAATTGGAACCTATGATAAGATTTTTGGGTAGTCATGACATATCAATAAGGAAGTTTAACTTTAGTACATTTTGGCTAAATTAAAGTATAAAACATATTAGGAACATTAGAATTTTATGTAGGCATGAAAAGTTTTGATAATGAATGATAAGAATGAGATATGGTATGGTTGTGTAGGAAAACCAAGTGAGCAAATGAAAGACCCTCAAGAGGGTGACAAAGGCAAAGAGAGAAAATTAGTGAGGGGAGGAAAAGAAGTAAAAATGGAAGCTCCAAGGATAATTAGGTATGTTTTTCATTGATAAAAATCTTGCATGTTTAAATGTGTGAAATTATGTATTAATGTTGATATGAATGTGGTTTGACATGGAATATGATTAGTTTTTGCTTTTAATATTTTATATGGTAATGGGATAAAATGGTATGAAATTATTCAAATATGTGACTGTAATTGTGATTTGGAAATTTTGGCATAAAAATGAGTGCATATGATGGATGTAATTAGTAGATAGACTTGTGCCAATTGATGACCTTGCTGTAGAAATTTTGGAGCAGTCATGACTATTTTGATCATAACTAATACTCTGGTAATGATTTTGAGGAGAAATTAGTTGAAAACGAAATTGGATTCATAAGGCTAAAACTATCATTCATAACCGAAGTTCAAATTCTCATTGCAAATGGGCTAAAAATTGGACACAAAATCTCGGACCTGTAGGTACCCAGAAAATACTAGGTGAAAATAATATAACACCCTTTAGTAAAAGGGACATAACTTTTGATAGAAAACTTGGATTTGAATAATTTTTTATTCATCTAAAATCTGAGACATTAAGCTACAAAATATTATAAGACCATAACTTCAAATTGGAATTATAAATGGGCTAAAAATGAGGCCTAAAATCAGGGCTGAAATTTGCCATAGACAAAAAATTGATATATTGGGCTTTTGCATGTGGTATGAAGATTATATATAGTAATTAATATGAATTTTGAATTTAATTATAAATATAAATATTTAATAAATTATTTATGTGCGAGGTTCTAATGCAACAACAATGGGAACATATAACAAAAATAAATAAACATATATGTAAAAATTTGATACAATTATCATTTTTGAAAATATTGTGAATAAATATAAAAATAGTTAAGCCCTAAGACACCTAATCTAGAACTAGAATAGATAATTAAGGGAGTTAAGGCACTCGGTGCCAAATATAAAAGTCGGTAATGACAAATTTATAAATGCGCTCGGTGCAAAATTATTAAGCCGATAATGACAATATTACAAAAACCGGTAATGACACTATTATAAAAGCGTTTGATACAATATTATGAAAGCCGGTAATGGCAATCCCGTTATTATTATTAGTTAGTTTGGTTATAAGTTTTATGGGCATAAAGAAAATGAAAAAAATAATAATATAAAAGTATGTCATTGAATAATGTTGTGTTAAATTGATGACATTTATCTGATTTCATATAATTCTTTTATTTTATGCCTTACTTGTAAAATTATTAAATGACATGTAAGAAAAAAAAAAAAAAAAAATATATATATATATATATATATATATATATATATGTAAGATTTTTATCCTTGAAGCACCACTAAGCTAGTAGCTTAGCGCGGGTGGTTTCCTCTAGCAAAGGTTCTAAAGAAAAGCCGTAGATAGAATAATTGTCACAAGAAGGGTACCCGGACGAAAAGCAACTAAAAGCTTCAGACATATTTTTGGTACATTTTGTCCAAAACTTTGTAAATTAAACTATAGTTCCATTTCATCTAGTATGTGTTAGGAATGTGTACATCTAATATAATGGACATAGTTTGAATGTAAAATAATATATTTTATAAATAAATAAAATTTTGAATATTGGTGTTTGTAATAATTTTATTTTGGTGTCTGTTATATTTTTGCAAAAAAAAAATTATACTTAATTTAGATAATCTTATAAGACAGTTAGTCGGATAATGCTCACTTACCTTGCTGAAATAAAGTAAGGTAAGGGGGTGTTACAAAAAATATCAGTTTATATCCTAAATAAAGTTCCTCCAAACTCAATTGATATTACTCCATATAAGATATGGAATAGAAAAAGACCTAATCTTTCTCATGTGAAAGTTTGGGGTCGTCCTGCTTATGTAAAGCAGATAATGTTAGACAAGCTAGAAACTAGGTCTAATAAGTATTTGTTTGTGGGATATCCAAAAGAGTCATTTGGATATCAGTTTTACCACCCTTTGGGACAAAAGGTATTTTTTGCAAAGCATGTTGTCTTCTTAGAGAAAGAGTTTATTCTAAAAGAAAATAGTAAGAGAAAAATTGAACTTGATGAAGTTCAAGATGCTAAGGTAGACGCATATCAACTGATTAAACTCAAATCTATTACTCATGTAGATTAAGTAACAACTATACCTTTTGAAACACAAAAGTTTCATAGATAAAATAGGATATGCACCATTCTAGAGTGTTATGAATTTCTCATAAATGAATGGAATGACATATTGCTCATAGAAGATGATGGGTCTATTACTTATGAAGAAGTTCTGAATAGTTTAGAATCTTGTAGATGGTTAAAAGGCATGCAGTAAGAGATGAATTCTATATATGAAAACCAAATATGGACTTTGGTTGATCAACCTAAAGGGACAAAACCCATTGGATGCATATGGGTCTACAAGAAGAAAACCTATATGGACGGTAATGCTGTTACCTATAAAGTTAGGCTGATAGCTAATGGATATTATCAAAGACAAGGTGTTGATTATGATGAGACATTATCTCCATTTGCTAGGCTTAAATCCATTAGAATACTCTTTGCCATTGTTACTCGTTATGATTATGAGATTTGAAAATTGGATATGATGACAACTTTCCTTAATGTAAATTTGATTGAGAATGTGTACATGACACAACCTGAGGGTTTCACATCTAATAATGGAAAAAAGGAATGCAAATTACAAAAATCTATTTATAGATTGAACCAAGCATCTAGGAGTTAGAACATCCAATTTGATGAGACAATCAAAGAGTTTAGTTTCTCACAAAATATGGATGAACCTTGTGTTTACAAAAATGTTAGTGGGAGTGCAATCATATTCCTAGTGTTGTATGTAGATGACATATTTCTTATTGGAAATAACATCTCAGTTATTCATTAAGTCAAAATTTGGCTTTTTAAGAATTTTTCCATGAAAGACATTTGGGAAACAAACTGTATACTGGGGATGAAGATATATAGAGATGGATCTAAGAGGTTGTTTGGTCTTTCTCAGTCTACATACATAAACTAGATGCTAGAGGATTTATTCATATGACTCATGGGATTACCCTTTATATATCTGTATGTCCAAAGACACATGATGAATGACCGTCCATGAGAAGGATTTCATATGCATCTGCTATTGGATCTATCATGCATGTTATGTTATGTACTAGATCCGACGTATCATATGCTATGAGTGTCATGAACATATATTAGTTAGATCTAGGTAAGGGGCATTAGGTGGCTGTCAAGAACATCCTTAAGCACTTGAGAAGAAATAAGGTTACATTCTTGGTTTATGGAGAAGGTGAGCTTAAAGTAAGCAAATATACAATTGCCAACTTCCAATCTAACAAGGATGACTCTAAATCCCAATTATAGACTATGTTTTCATGTTAAATGGCGGTGTAGTCAATTGAAATAGTTCCGAATAGGAAACAACTATAGAGTACATTGTAACATCTAAGGCATCTAAGAAAACAATTTGGATAAGAAAATTCATTATAAAGTTAGAAGTGGTTCCTAGCATTGTTTATCCAACACCCTTATATTGTGATAACAATAGAGCCATTACACAAGCAAATGAGTCATAGTTTCATCAAATATCCAAGCATATACTCAAATGTTACCATATGATTTGGGAAATCATAGCTAGACATGATGTAAAGATAGAGAGAGTTCCCACTGATCATAATATAGTTGATCCTCTCCCTAAGCTACTTGCCTAAAAGAAATATAATAGTCATGTACTTGCCTATGGTATAATGTATAAAGGCAACTGACTTTAGTACAAGTGGGAGATTGCTAGAAAGTTACCCTGAAGGCAATCACCTTAAGCATTTGATGTACTCATTTATTATTAACAAAATACATTTTCATTTATTGGTCTTCATTCACATATGAATATGATTTAGATCTTAAACTATTTAATGAAGTCCTTGGTATGTAACATAGCATGAAGAAAATTATGTTGAGATTATGATGGTGAGATTTCTATCATATGCAAATGTGTTTATAGCTAAATAATCCCTAGTCATAGGGTTAACAAAACAGGACATTATTAATTTGAATAGACTAACACATGTTATACTCCTTGACTATATCATATAACTGATCTCATAAGCTAAAAATACGAGATATTTAGAGTTGGCATGTGGATGCTTAATAGAGTAACCAAGTACATTAGAAGACCTACTATGAGGCATTCATATAGATATCTATTCGATGTCAATGATAGTCTCATCATAGGAATGATGCAAGTATCTTCAAACTTGAGATGCACAAGATTATCTTAGATACTAAATTTTATACTTTGACTCCATTCCTTATTTCCTTTCAGAGGTTGCTCATAGGATGGTGATTGGGTAAAATATGAGGTATTTGAAGGTAGTTGAGTAGTCAATAAAAGATTCACCACTCTTGATAGAATGAGAGTTTACCTATGGCCTTTGATAGAGATTATTACTCAAAAATCCTTGGTTGAGGTAGATAAGTTTTGAAAAAGGTCTTCAAAGACATGTCTAACAGAGTAATGAGTCTCATAAACAATGACTAATATCATTTGGACTAGATGTAATGTAGTCAATCTAATAGGAGCTGACGCACAATCCATGTTCTGAACCAAATGGGGTACAATTTAGTGAATGGATGAATTCCATATAAATTAGTAAATGTCTAATGAAAGGTTTATTGTCAGACCACTCAAGTATGAATGATGTGCTACATGTTGCACGTGCGCTAGCCATGACAGTACTGTGGCATCTTATGGCACAGTCGTGACAAGGGTTGTCTTAGGCATGAGAGTCACGATAATAACTTTTGCGATTTTAGGTTTTCTATTATGAATAGAACTTTAATGAAAGGGTTTTGTACATCCAACCCCAATTATGATCAAAGAACATATAAATAACCCTTTTAAGAAACAAATTTGTGGCTGCAACTTGAGATAATAAATTTTTTAAGAAACAAATTCAGAATATGGACATGTGTCCACTCCTACTAGACTGACTACGTTATGTCTAGTCCAAGTAAAGTTAGTTCTTGTCCTTAAGGCTCTTTACTTTATTAGATATGTCATTGAAGACTATCTTTATGACATTTCCACTCCGGCCAGAGATGTCTGAGTAATGCCTATGACAAGAGGTCATGGATATACAGTCCTTCTATCAAGAGTGGTGAATCCTTTGTTGGTTACCCAATTACCTTCGAATACCTCAAGCTGTATCCATTCACCACCCTATGAGCAACCTCCCTGAGGCAACAAGGAATAGTGTCAAAATACAGAATCAATATTCAAGATATCCTTGAGTACCTCAAGTCTAAGGATACTTGCACCATTGCTATAATGAGACTATCATTGACATTTGAATAGATTATCCAAATGATTGTCTCATAGTTGGTCATCCAACATACTTAGCTACACTTAGTAAGCATCCACATGTTAACTCTAAAAATCTCATGTTTATAGATTATGAGATCTACTAGTCGATCCAATCAAAGAGTGTAACATGTGTCAGTCTGTCTGGATTAATAATGTCTCATCTCATTAATCCTATGACTAGAGATAATTTTGATACTAACATAATTACACATGATAAGAATCTCAATATCATGATCTTATCATGATTTTCTTCATGCTATGTTATGTATCAAGGTCTTCATTAAATGATTTAAAATCACTTACCAATTCATTTATCAAATGAACATCAAATTAATGAAAAAGCCTTTTATTAATCAAATAAATTTGTACAATAAGTGCTAAAGGTGATTGCCTTTAGAGCACTCCTCTAACACCATGGGTTTTGGGTTGACTAAAATTTTCAATTTTTGCTGCCATATGTATGAGACTTATGCTCAAAATCCAATGGAATAGGCTGTTCGAATTGGGTATTTCCTGGTATAGTAATTCATAGCTATGAAAACCCATTCACGGGTGTGAATCTAGGTTTCTAAAATGTTCATAATAAGATTCAAAATAGAGAATTACACATTCAACACATAAAGTCTCTAAAATTGGCCAATTCCAATCACTCTAATCATACACAAATATATCTACAACATCATTTACATAATTAGCACTACTTTCAATACTTATAACACTTAAATCATTCCACATCCCCCTTAGCACAATCTCAAGACATAAAATACAAATATAGGCATTTATCCTCAGTATTCATTTAAACCTTATAAAGGCAACCAACAAATCAATCAATCATCTATATACATTTAAAGCATGCAAAAACACACAATATGCACAAAATTACTTCGAATGCAAGAATGTAAGTACCTTAACACAAATGGAGCCTCAAAACACATTTTCCTTCTCTTGGGAATGATTCTTTACTCCATTAGGTTTGAATAGAAGAAAACCCAAAATATCATATCTTAAATTTTTTGGATGTAAATGCTTTATATGAAACACCATGGACAACCTTGGAAATTTTGCATCAAAATCTGATGAAGACATGTTTTTCGGATAATCTTCAATTAGCAAGGCATACATGATTTTCAATAAAAAAATTTAGTTGTAGAAGAGTCTATGCATATTAATTTTGATAAATTGAGTAAACTTGATCTTGGGAAAGGTACTGCTTTTGATGATGTTGTAGGTACAATGGAAAAGCTAAATCTAGATCATGAGGAAATTGATGAATTTTCTAAGAAGAAGAATATGATGATCAAAAAGAAAAACAACAAGAGGAAAATACTCATACCCAAGAGCTTCTAAGGGAATGAAAATTTTAAAGAAACCGCCCAAAGGAGCAAATCATTGGTGATCCCATAAAGAGTGTAAGTACTCATTCTAAACTCTTAAATTCTAATCTTGTATGTGTTTCTCAAATTGGGTGAATGACTATTGATAAGACTCTTAATGATGAAAGTTGGGTGATTGATATGAAAAAAACTCAACCAATTTAAAATAAGCAAAGTTTGGACTTTAGTTCAAAGACCTAAGGATTATCCAGTATTTGGTATAAGACCAGTTTGGTTACTAAAGGGTATAACCAAGAGGAAGACATAGATTATGATGAAACTTTTGCTCCAATTGCAAGATTAGAAGCAATAAGAATTCTTTTAGCATATGCATGTCACCTGAATTTTGAACTTTTTCAAATGGATGTCAAAAGTACGTTTTTAAATGGTTTTATTGAAGAAGAAGCATAAGTTGAACAACCACCTGATTGTGAAAGTCATGAATTTTCCAATCATGTTTTTAAACTCACTAAAGCCTTATATGGTTTAAAACAAGCACGTAGAGCTTGGTATGAAAAGTTCAGTGCATTTCTTTTAGAAAATAGTTTTTTAAAAGTCCATGTAGATATGACTCTATTAATTAAAATACATAAGCATGATACTTTAATTGTTCAAATTATGTTGATGACATTATTTTTGGGGCTACTAATAAACTTGTATGACTAGGGAATTTGAAATGAGCACAATGGGAGAACTTAAAATTTTCCTTGATCTTCAAATCAAGCAAAGCAAAAAAGGCATCTTCATCAACTAATCCAAGTACACAAAGGAACTGTTAAAAAAATTTGGGATGGAATAATGCAGGAATGAAAAAACTCTGATGAGTTCATCAACTAAATTGGACAAGGATGAAAAGGGTGAGAGCTTATAGATAAAAAGCTCTATAGAGGTATGATTATATCACTTTTATAATTCATTAGTTCTAAACTTGATATCATATATTGTGTATACTTATGTACTAGGTTTCAATCTAGTTCTAAAGAGTTACATTTAAATACTGTAAAACGAAATTTAAAATATGTTCATGGTAAAATGCATTTAGGTTTATGTTATCTTAGAAACACATCATTTTATATAACTAATTTTTTGGATGTTGATTATACATGTAGTCTTTTAGATAGAAAATGCACTTCTAGAACTTATTGTTGGCTAAGGTGTGGTAGCAATTTTCCCATTGCAGAGGCTCTAGTAATGATAAGCACCTAAGATCCACAACACTTATCACTTCATAAGTGAATGTTTAGTTTCTTAGTTTAGTAAAAAAAACAAGTTTTAGTAGCCTTGTCCATTGTCGAAATAAAATATATGGCAGCTAATTGTTGTTGTACTCAAGTTCTTTGGATAAAATAACAACTACATGACTATGGTCATGTGATTAATCACATTCCCATCAACTTGGATTTCCTTCTTCCATTAAAAATGAATCTGATTCTATTTGGCCTAAAATTTTAATTTTAATTCAATGAATTGTAAATATGATGTAATTAGATGTTTTTTTTATGATAAATAAAAGGTTTGAATTTTATTCAAATATGAAATTCGAAATAATGCATGTTGGTGATTTTTAGAGTTTATTAAATCTAGTTTTGCCAATTGAGTTATTTTTGGAGTTGTTCGAATTTGGCTTGTTAATTTAATTATTCAAACATGTTTATGGAATATTTAGAATGTGTTTTAACTTCTGGAAAACCACTTAATTGAAAGAAAATCATTTTTGATCATGGAACAAATAAAACTAGTAACTAGGTAAAAAATCTTACCATGTGACGGGACTATTTTGTATTGTTTAATTTAATGTGTTGTGACTTATTGACCAGAATCTTAATTCATGGTTATTAGCCATTCATTATATTATTTTGATATCAATTTCATGCTAATGTCAAATTAAATTCGTGCTTAAAGTTCCTAAAGAATTCTAATTCATGTATGATTCAATTTAGGTAATTTTTAGTAATTGGTTTGCTAGTTAAGTTTATAATGATTTAGATTATCTAATGAATGAATTTAATTAGTTTAAACTGATTATAAGATGCTTATAATGATGAGAATAAATTCTGGTAATTTTGAAAATTTTTGAAAAGAATTTAATTTGGATTAGAAAAGGGTTTTATAAACCCTAGTTTGACTAGAATTCTAGTATGCAATTGTAACTAGGATTGTTTAATCCTATTTGAAATCAAACTAAAAACTAATTAAGATAATTTAATTATAAATTAACCATTGGCCATATTTAATTAATTATTAATGTGATTTAATTATTAAATTAGGATTTAAATATTGCTTGCATTAAATTGGTAGTAACCTAGTTGGTAAAGTAAGCAAGTTTAGGAAACTTTTTGATATGATCAAATGTATGCCTAATTTGCATGATTTTCTTTTAGAAAGTTTTTCTAAATATTCATCTATTCATTTAATGAGATTAAATGGTAGATGTATGATGAATTTCATTAAAGGCCAAACAATCAAAACAATGTTTCAAGAGTTGAAACAAAGGGAAGCCAAATTGTTACTTTAATGGATTACCTTTATTTACGTATTAGAGAATGCATGCTAGGGGTGTATGGAATGACATGATTATGGACTAGACCAATGTGATTAATCATGCATGGAATTTTATTTTTGGTAAATAGGGCCTACGAGTCTCTTCCTTCTCGATTCTCTCTATTGTATTTCTATTCTTATCTTACTTTCTTGAAATGTAACTATTTTATTTTGATCAAGAAGCTAAGGAGATGGTGCCAAAAGCAAATGAGTATTAGAATAGGAAATTGTTTTATATTTTGGTGTTGTAATTTCATGCATCTACCTAGGTGAGACGTAGTCAATCATTCATGGTTTGAAGGATTGAAATTAGATATGTCCATAATCATGACCATATAATTAGTGTAATTATCTTATATATCTAGATGTGATGAATAGATGTGATGAATGTACTATATGCATGCCAAACAACTATGATGAGACTAAATTAAATAAAATCTCTCATACATTATATTAAGGCCAATGTCTTCTATAAATATGGCAAGAACCAAAGTTCTTTTAGAGTTTGGGTTATTGGGAATGCCCAAACTCGTTCTACAAGAATATGTTCAAACCATCGAAATATGATTTCAAGATTAATGGGTATACTTTAACAAGTTACATTGCCTTTTTGGGCACACCCAAGGTCAATGTGAATTAGAGGCAGTATTGGGTAAGTGTACATAAGATGTGAACATATCAAGAGTTGATGGCCCAATGATTTAGTAGTTGCATAATATGATGTAATTGGTATGAGATACCTACCAATTGACCTGAGGTGACTTGTTGGGCAGACCCAAGGTCATTATTAGTGATGTTGAATACTAACCCATTAGGAGAGGTTCCAACAGGTTCTCTTGGATTCATAGTGAGGGATATGAGTTTGTATAAAGTAGTGGGAGTAATAATGTGCATTTATTAAATAAATAGTAAGCATGCATATAGTACATTCTCTAACATGATCTTTTTTTACATATAAGTTGCTAGAATCATGTCATCTAACATGAACCTACACTCAATTCTCCAATCCAACAAATTGACTGGCCTAAACTTCCTTGTTGGCTAAGGAATTTGAGAATAGTTCTTAATGTCAAAAAAATCTTCCGTGATTAGCTAAGGAATTTAAGAATAGTTCTTAATGTCAAAAAAAACTTCCTTGATTGGCTAAGGAATTTGAGAATAGTTCTTAATGTCAAAAACATAGCCTATGTCTTAGAAGAGCCACTTCCTTCCTCTTCTATTGATGATGCATCTATTGGTGAATAGTTGGCATATAAGAGGCAAGTTGATGATAGTGAGTTGGTGGGTTGCATTTTGCTCACCTCTTGAGCTTCAACATTATCATGAGAATATGGATGCAAATACCAACACGTATCATCTAAGGAATTTTCTTGATGTGCAAGCTTGAACTGAGTGATATGAGATATCTAAATTGCTCTTTCGTACCAAGATGATAGAGGGGACATCTCTAGTGCAACATGCATTCAAAATGAATGGTTACATTGAGCGATTGACTACTTTGGGATTTGTAATGGATCATGAGTTAAGTATAGACTTAATTCTCTAAAGTTTGCTTGATAGTTATGCACATTTTATGTTAAACTATCAGATGAACAAGATCTTAACATTGATCCTTGAGTTGATCAATATGCTCAAGACATTTGAAACTTCTTTCAAGAAAGAGCAAAAGATTGTGATGCTAAAGAAAAAAAGGGATAAGAAAAAGAAGAAATATTCCACAAAGACCAAGAGGGAGTGAAGAAAAAGGGCAAAGAAACTGCTGCAAAAGGGACTTACTTCTATTATGCCAAGACTAGCCATTGGAAGAGGAATTGCAAGGCCTATCAGGAGTCTTTGAAAAATAAGAAGGCTAAGACATTAGATGCACCTTTTACTTCATGTATTTATATTATTGAGGTTAATATTGTTTCTAGTAATATTGCATAGGTATTCGATACCAAATGTGACTCATACATATTGTTGAACCTTGAGGGGTATTTCCGTCATTTTGATGATAACAAATAAAATAGCAATATTGTATTTAACATACTTGTTTTCTAAGTCTATTGAACAGGGTATGATAGATGTTAGCAAGAATGGAGAATGGAAAATTAAACTTCAAATGCTAAAATTGAAGAAGTAGCATGTTCACGCCCGTGACCCTATATGTCACGCTCGTGATTATGCCTAGCACCAACAAACCAACATTTAAAGCTCATGGCCATGAAGAAAGATAGCAACCGTGAATGATCATATCAGTCACACCCGTGAAAAGACATGGCAAATTCTTCCAGAAAGCTTCACGGCCAGAGTCACCACTTGGACCACAGCTTGAAAGGTTGTCACGCCCGTGAAGATTAAATTTCAAGCCCGTCAACAAATACTTCAAAACATTCTAGAATGTTTCACAGCCAAGGTCACTACTTAAGTCACGGCTTGGAAGAACAGTCATGACCGTGACACACATAGTCACGCCTGTGAAACATGAAAGAGAAACATGTCAGGCGCGATTATTAAGGTTGGTGCAACGACTATTTCCATATTAAATGCAACCAAACGGCTAGAATTCACCATGGAAGTATAAATGCAAGTCATTTATGAATCCAGAATAAGAGAATAGCTAACATTTCGAATCAAAATCTTGTTGTAAGCCATTTGAGCATTTACAAAACAAATATTTATTCTTTGTGAAAATCTTTTTGCTCATTATTTTCTGAGCATTAAAGATTTGTAAGTGCTTCTCTATGTAATCATCTACTCAAGTGAGTTATTGGGAATCTTGGGATTAAGAGTAGAACACTTGTAAGGGTTAGTTATGTGAGCCTTCAAAACACAAGGTAAAGGTTATTTATGTGAGACTTCAAAAACACAAGGAATTGGTTATTTGTGTGAGCCATTAAAACACAAGGGATTTTTTGGGTTAGGTGTGATCCATTGTTAGAAACACCATAGTTGGGAGTGAGCTTGTAAAACTCCATTGTAACACTTAGTGTGTTAGTGAAACTCCCAATTGCGATTAGGGAGAGGAGTAGGGTTTGTTAACACCTAAACCTCTATAAAAATCCTTATGTCAAATTTCTCTATCCCTACTAAACTTAATTTTTATTTATGCACCTAAAAGTTAAAATTAATTATATCCAATTGAACCCCCCCCATCTTGGCTCAATATCTGGGCAACAATTGGTATCAGAGCTTTGTCTAGCATTGAAGCCTAAACAGCACTAGTAAAGATCAAGTAATGGCCAATGAAGGATTCCAAAGTCTCAAGCCTTACTTTGATGGAGAAATTTATGCCCATTGGAAGTTTCAGAAGGAGACATATTTGGATAGTGAAGGAATTGAAGTCTGGGATAGTGTATGAAAATAATGGACACCACCAACCAGAAGAGGAGCTGATGGTGAAGAAGAAATCTTATCAAGAGATGATTGGACCGAGCCTCAAAGAAGAGCAAACTTCAAAAATAAGAAGGCAATGACAATTCTCTCAAGCTCATTATCCATTGAAGAATGTGGAAGAATACAACACTGCCCAACAGCCTACAGCATATGGATGACATTGGAAAATTATCATGAAGGAACTAAGCAAGTCAAATCCAAGAAGATTCAACTTCTTACTTCAGAATATGAGCTCTTCAAAATAAAATCCAATGAGTCAATCATTGACATGACCAACCGTCTTCTAGCTATCATAAGTGGAATAAGGAATGAGCTTAGAAGATGTAAACAACAAAATCCTGAGAAGTCTTCCTCTTAAAGATTATGGTTCAAGAGTTGTCGGTATAGAAGAGGCAAATGAAGACATGAGCACCATGAATACTGATGTGCTTATTGGTAAACTTCTCACTCATGAAATGGCAGTAAAAAGAGATAGAGAGCTTGAAACAGAGCCAGAAAAAAGAAAGCCTCTAGCACTAAAAGCCTCTACTTCAAAATCTTAAGAAGAAGTTGAAGATGATGAGGAAATGAGTGATGATGCAAATGAGGACATTGCTATGCTCTCAAGAAGGCTGAAAAGAATCATTGAGAAGAAAATGAGCAACTCTAAAAAATTCAGGGAAAGAAACCTCAAACCTATTTCTAATGATGCACAAAGAAGTAAAGAAGAGGTAAAGTGCTATGAATGTGGAAAGAAAGGGCATATTAAACCAGAATGTCCAAGGCTCAAGAAGCATAAGAGCAAATACCAAAGAGACAATGGGGAGAAAGGTCACAAAGCCACATGGGATGACGAAAGTTCTTCGAGCGAAAAAATGACAATGAAACCGAAGAGGTCAACCTATGCTTCATGGCTATTGAGGATCACATCTCGGATAAGTTAAGATCACTACACTCATACTCCTTTAATAATGATAGTAGTGATAATAATAGTAGTAGTGATGATGATGATGATGAGCAAAGCCTTATAGAAGAATTGAATCTAGAATTAGAAAAATATAGGAGTAAGTTCTGTACTTATAAGAATAATATTTCTAATTTAAAAAACAAAATGGATGCTTTAGAAAAGGAGAACCTTAAGCTTAATTCATCTAATTAATCTCTTCAAAAGTCATTAGATGAATACTCATCAAAACCCTCAACTAAATTTTTGCTTAAAGAAAATAATACTTTGAAAAATGAGGTTGTGGAACTTAGAAATTCCATTTAAAAATTCCACAAAGGAAAAGAGAGTTTAGATACTCTCATAGTGTCTCAAAGACCTTCCTTAATTAGACATGGTCTAGGATATAAGGGCACATCATCAACTTCTCAAAAGACTACTTTTGTTCAGTCAAGTGAACCTCACACCTCCATACTTGGTGGAACAGCACCAAGGAATAAGTACACTAAACCTTCTATACATAAAAAGAATAATCATGCCTTTTTGTATAAGCAGCATGTATCAAGAAAAGAACCAATTAATCATGATTGTGCATGCCATTGTTCTCAAAATCAGTCAAATAGAAATATGGAATTCAAAAGCATTATGAGACCAAAAATTATTTTCAGACCTAAACTGTGTAATTATTGCATGAAATTTGGTCACATAAATAAAATTGCTAGATAAGGAAGGCTCATTGGGAACCTTCATGTGCTAACCCCTAAGGACCCAAGCTCATTTGGGTACCTAAAAATCATACTTGAATTGTGATTCAATAGGTATGCCTCAAGTCGACAATAAACAAAAATGCTTGGCTAGTAGATAGTGGATGCTCAAGGCATATGACAGGAGACACAGAACTTTTCAATGAAATCAAAAGTATTGATGGAGGTAAAGTTACCTTTGGAAACAATGCTAAGGGTAATGTAATTGGCATTGGTTCTATTGGTATTAATGGTACTTCCTTTATTAAAGATGTCTTACTTGTTGATGGCTTAAAACATAACTTGTTAAATGTTAGTCAATTATATGATAAAGGAAACAAAGTGATTTTTACTTCAAATGAATGTCTTGTAACCTCTATCGATGGTCAAGAAATATTTAAAGGAAATAGAGATGTCAACACATACATAATAGACTTATATGAATTATCTAACAATTCCTTTAAGTGTCTTCTGACTACTAGTGAAGAATCTTGGTTATGGCATAGAAGGCTTGGTCATGCTAACATGGACTTAATACAAAGCCTCATCACAAGAGAACTAGTAAAAGGACTGCCAAGAGTCAAGTTTGAAAAAGACAAGACATGTGAACCTTGCCAAAGAGGGAAGCAACACAAGTCATCCTTCAAAGCCAAAAACATAGTAAGCACCTCAAAACCTCTTCAACTACTGCATTTAGACTTATTTGGACCTACTAGAATTGCTAGCTTAGGAGGTAAATATTATGCTTTTGTCATCGTAGATGATTACTCTAGATTTACTTGGGTAATTTTCTTAGCTCAAAAGAGTGATGCTTTTGAAAATTTCAAAAACTTTGCTAAAAGAGTTCAAAATGAAAAAGGGTATTGTATTTCAAAGATAAGAAGTGATCATGGCAAAGAATTTGAAAATGAAAACTTTGAAAGTTTTGTCTTGAACATGGAATTTCACAAAATTTCTCATCTCCTAGGACACCTTAACAAAATGGGGTAGTTGAAAGGAAAAATCGAACCTTAATTAAAATGGCTAGAACAATGCTCAATGAGTATGATCTACCAATTTACTTTTGGGCAGAAGCCACAAATACAGCTTGTTATATTTCTAATCAAGTTTTCAAAATACCTCTTTTAAATAAAACCTCATTTGAGCTATGGAATGGAAGAAAGCCCTTGATATCATATTTTAGAGTATTTGGATGCAAGTGCTTCATATTGAATACCAAGGACAACCTTGGAAATTTTGCTTCTAAATCTGATGAAGGTATCTTTTTAGGTTACTCTACATCTAGCAAAGCATATAGAGTATTTAATAAAAGGTCATTAACCGTTGAAGAATCAATGCATGTTGTTTTTAATGAATCTAGTAGACTTGATCTTGTGAAAGGTAGTGTTCTTGATGATGTTGTAGGAACTATGGAAAGACTTTGGTCTTGGAAATGGAAAAGAAGAAAATGATCAAGAAGATTCACATCAAGATGATTCTCTACCTCAAGCTCAAGAAGAAAACGGGCAAGAACTCCCAAAAGAATGGAGAATGACAAAAGATCATCCAAAAGAGCAAATCATTGCTGATCTCTCAAGGGGAGTAAGTACTAGATCTCATTTCAAACATTTAGCCACTGACCTTGCTTTTATTTCTCAAATTAAGCCTAAAAATGTTGATGAGGCTCTTAATGATGAAAATTGGGTAATTGCCATGTAAGAGGAACTCAACCAATTTGAGAGAAGTAAGGTATGGACCTTAGTACCTAGACCTAAGGATCATCAAATTATAGGTAGCAAATGGGTATTTAGAAATAAACTAGATGAACAAGGTTCAATAACTAGGAATAAGGCTAGTTTAGTTGCAAAAGGATATAATCAAGAATAAGGAATAGATTATGATGAGACCTATGCACCTGTAGCTAGATTAGAAGCCATAAGAATACTTTTAGCATATGCATGTCACATGAATTTCAAACTCTTTCAAATGGATGTGAAAAGTGCATTTCTAAATGGTTATATAGAAGAAGAAGTTTATGTAGAACAACCACTAGACTTTGAAAGCTATGATTTGTCAAATTATGTTTTTAAACTTTCAAAAGCTTTATATGGTTTGAAACAAGCCCTAAGAGCTTGGTATGAAAGACTAAGTTCTTTTCTCTTAGAAAATAACTTTATAAAGGGGAATGTTAACACCACTTTATTCATTAAAAAGAATAAGCATTATATACTAATTGTTCAAATTTATGTTGATGATATAATATTTGTTTCTAATAATGAATTGCTTTATCAAGATTTTGCTAAGTGTATGACTAGGGAATTTGAAATGAGCATGATGGGAGAGCTTAAGTATTTCCTTAGTCTACAAATAAAACGAAGCAATGAGGGCATATTCATCAACCAATCCAAATATGCCAAAGATTTAATTAAAAAATTTGGAATGGAAGGATGCAAGAATGCCAAGACTCTTATGAGCACATCAACAAAATTGGACAAGGATGAAAAGGGTAAGAGCATTAATGAAAAGCTCTATAGAGGTATGATCGGATCAATTTTATATCTTACTGCTTCTAGACCCAACATAATATATAGTGTTTGCTTGTGTGCATGATTTCAATCATGTCCAAAAGAATCTCATTTACATGCAGTAAAAAGAATTCTAAGATATTTACATGGATCAGTGTATCTAGGTTTGTGGTATCCTAGAAATTGATCCTTTTATATAGTAGGATATTTAGATGCAGACTATGCTGGTAGTCTTTTAGATAGAAAAAGTACATCAGGTACTTGTCACTTTATTGGAGAGTGCTTAGTTTCTTGGTTTAGCAAGAAACAAGTTTTAATTGCTCTTTCAACTGCTGAAGCAGAGTATGTAGCAGCAGGATATTGTTGTACTCAAATCCTTTGGATGACACAACAACTTAAGGACTATGGTCATGATATGAACCATGTGCCTATTAAATGTGACAATACAAGTGTTATAAATATTTCAAAGAATCCCATTCAACATTCTAGAAGTAAGCATATTGACATTAGACACCACTTTATTAGAGATCATGTTCAATATGAAGATGTTGCATTAGAATTTATATGCACAGAAAATCAATTGGCAGATGTAGTCACTAAGTCTCTAAATGAGGAAAGATTTAATTTAATTAGAAGAGCACTTGGTATGATTGATGGATTAACCTTGTGATTGCCAAATTGTCAAATCTTAAGTGATAATCTTGTTTTTGTATCATATTACTAGATATAAGGTAGTAAATTTGATGAAACTTTAATGTTATAAGGGATAGAATCTTCATAGAAATAATTTAGTCTTGTTTTAGGACTTAATTTTATTTGATGGAAATTTTAGGCAATTCACGCCTGTGACATATGTTCACGCCCGTGAATTAAATAGCCAAAAGAACCAGTAACTTTCACGACATGGTTCACGGCTTCAAGTAGTGAAGCCTTTGTTCATGACTTCATTCACTCCCGTGAAAATCTTTGTTCACGTCCGTGATGAGTTTTCACTGCCATGAACATTTTCACCACAAACTCACAGAGACGTTCACGCTTTGTTTCACGGGCATAAGTAGTGAAATTCAACTCTTCACGCCCATGACTAGTCTTTCACCACTGTGATAGTTCATCATTCACGCCCGTGACATTCAAATTCCACGACCATGAACCATTTCATGCCTTTACTCACGGGTAGAGCACCCCTTCAGCAAACCGTGAACCTGACACTTCACGTCCGTGACTAAATATTTCACACCCGTGAATGTATCGGCTATATAACAATTCTGCTGGTTATTTTTCACATTTCAACCTTCCAACTCCTTGAAACTACTCTCATTTACACACATTCAATGATACATTGAAGATTCCGGCCCCCAAGTCACAAACTTCTCCTATAAATACCATCAAAAGTCCCTTCCTTCATCAAAAATCATCTTCTTTAGGGTTTTCTCACAATTTCTGTCAAATTTTTCCAAACTCTTCAAAGTTCATTTCTTCAATCCAAATGGAAACTGGCTCATCAAAGGGTACTAGGAAGAAATATGATGCTCCCATAAGGTACTCAGACTACCTAATGAACAGAATCCCTGAGCATTGCCATCCTAGGTACTCAACCCTGAAGAAAAGACCTCTCATTTCATCAAGGTCCTTTGAGTGGCGAACCGTATGCACTCTCGGGCTTGAGACACCGATGACAGAGCAACTCCAGGCCTGTCATTTGAAGGAATTTGTGGACATTCATCAGCCCACTTTACGAGAGCCAACCTTGGAATTCTTGAGCACTTTGCAAGTGTCTCCCACTGGAGTGGTGAAATTCCAACTCTGCAGCAATCCGAACACCCTTAATGCCACATAATTCAGGGACTTATTCAACCTACCCTCAGAAGGCATCCTCAATGATAGTGAAGTGGAGTTCTTCGCAACTCGAGCATGGACTCATTTTGGCATGGATTGCAGCTGGGATGTAAAGAAGACGAAGAGCACTCATCTCCGGTCCCCAATGCACAAATATCTGCATAGGTTTCTAACCTATAGCATATTTGCACGAGGAGACAGCAATGGCACCATTCGGAAGTCTAAGCTATTTCTCTTTGAGATGGCCCGACGAGGTCTCACAGTGGCGCTTTCTCGATGTTTTGCGAAACATCTCTATCCATTGCCACCAAGCCCTCCAGAGATATACTTATTGGTGGATATGTGACCCACATGGCCTTGAAGCTTGGATATTTGAAGCTGGATGACCATCACTTTAATCTCATCCCAGAGCATCCTCGAGATCGATTGGATGTCGAGTCCTTCATTAAGATGGGAGCGGCTGTTAGAATTGTTCATGAGAACAATATTTACTACCGCTTCACAGACACTACTGGTGAAATTATATGGGAAGATAATGATTCGGAGGACTTCAAAGCTGGCCTCTAAGAAATCCAGCAGAGGAAAAGGGCTCAGGTTGAGGAAGCACCTCCAGCGGCTGAGCAGGACATTGGGCAATCCTCGGCTTCGACACCAAATTTGACACAGCAGGTGGCTGACCTTCTAGCACCACGATTTAAGCAGCTGCAGGCTTCCATGGATGAAAGGTTAGAGAACCTCAAGGACTTCATGGAGTCTAGGATGGACAGCCTTGAGGCTGAAGTTGCTCGTCTTAGGGACAGGATGTCCGGATAGATGTTAGGCTAGATGGTAGCCTTGACTTGTTTGTTTGTTTGTTTAGTTTGCTTGTTTTGTTTATGTGTAGGAAATCTTAAATTTCCTTTCTGAATTTTCATTACCTTTGATTGTATTTCACTTTTTTAAATATTAATATAATTTATTTGTTTTTCTATTATAATTCATCTTTATTCTTTTTGTTGATGACAAAAGGGGGAGAAATTAGCAATATATATTAAGATAAGTGCAAGCAATACTTAATTTTAATTCAAAATGTAAATGCAAGTATGCAAATTGAGCTTTATACACCTTAAATATATCATCAGTATACTCTACATATACCTTGATGCAAGTTACATAAATGAATATGCACATGATATACTCTAAATATACCTTACATATACTTCATGATTTAAAGGAATTTTGGTATATATTGGATATACTTTGCATATAACTTGCATATACTTAAAAATAGAAAGTATACTTTAAATGCTACACTTCATCATTCTCTACAATTCTTGCACTTCATCATTTTTTATCCTAAGCATCTTTTCAGGGGGAGACTTCTCAAAAGCACATATTGCTAGATTATTTGTCACCATCAAAAAGGGGGAGATTGTTGAACCTTGAGGGGTATTTCCATCATTTGGATGACAACAAATAAAACAGCAATATTGTATTTAATAAACTAGTTTTCTAAGTCTATTGAATAGGGTATGATAGATGTTAGCAAGAATGGAGAATGGAAGATTAAACTTCAAAAGCTAAAATTGAAGAAGTAGCACGTTCATGCCCGTGACCCTATGTGTCACGCCCGTGACCCTATGTGTCACGCCCGTGATTATGCCTAGCGCCAACAAACCTGTAACGTCACACCTTATGCATTTCAGTAAAACCTATCCCTGTATCAAGTAGTCACACATAACATACTGGAAAAGCAAAATACCCTATTAACATTGGTAGTAAATGTTTTTTTTCATATCATATCCTGTAAAATTAACTAATGACTTAGCAAGTCTCATATCCTATAATACCTGTCAATGACTTTGCAAGTCTCATATCCTGTAATATCACTCAATGACTTTTCAAGTCAACATTAAAAACCACAATACGATATATCACATATATTAAAACATAAATTTTACAACTGAAGGATTACGAGTTGCTTCCACTTATACATTTCAAAAATAATCTAGAGTGACAATGCATATTCAAACATATAAGTGCAAAATACAGATGACATGTTTTCATGCTCGTGTGGAATGCAAGGAAAGAGAGTGATGAGGCTCAGCCAGTGACCTATGCTCCATGTCTTTTATACGCTACTCAAAATGAGCTATCACTTTTCTTTACCTGAAAAATGATGCAAATTGAGGAGTTGCGGCTCAGTGAGAATAACCATCAAATGAGCTCTGAAGTACCAAACAACTCATAGTAATAAATCACAAATCCAAGATATACCATGTATTCCATTCCATTCATCAGTATCATATAAGTATCAATAAAGTTGAAACATATAATCATTACTCTTTATGTATGCAAATGCTTTGCTTATTTCATTTTGTTGTGACTAAGTTAAACAAACATTGCCCCGGGTTTCCATGTGAACATTTGCCATGTGAACATTTGCATTTGCTAGCTAGCTTGATCATTTGTTTCATTTGCACATTTGTTGGGCCATATGCCTCTTCTTTTGCTTTACAATATAGATTAACTAGTCACAACGCCTTTTAAGTCCACATGCATATGCACTTCTACTTAATCATTGATCAACCATTGCATCTTATCACATATAACATACATATACTGCATATATGCCTCATATGTCACGCATATACCTCGCATATATTATACATATACCCTGTATATATATCACATATGTCAAACATATACCTCAAATATATCACAAGTATACCACTTATGTGTACCACAATGTCACAAATTATCCATCATCATATTATCAGGGACCAATCATGACAATCATATGAATCACATAGCAAGCAACAATCATTTGCACTAAAGAATTCAATCAATAATTAGACTCACCTTTCTCGTTTGATTCCGACCCATAACTTATTGTTTATCCGCTTCTTGTGGGTCTCCAATATGTTGTGAGCCTAATATGAAAATATAATCAATTAACACATAATTAGGGAGACTTAATGTGGCTTAAACAAATTAATATGCATTGTTCATATCAATAATTAAGATTTTTCCAATCAGGCAGAGTGACCTTATGGGACTGTTTAGCCTATACCTTTTTCTCTAATTGACCAATTAATCTGATTCTTATTCCTAATTAAAAATAACATATTATTATATAACATATTAAAATGTCAGACCAATTGGAGCATTTTACAATATTTGGTGGAATTGCTAAGTGTGTTCTGTCTTCTGCCTTGTTTTCTGCCTTTAGGCAGTTTCAGGGTACCCACTTCGGTTCACCATAACTTATAATATATAACTCCTATTTTAATGAACATTTACAAAACCTTATATGGGTTCATATGGAACATTTTTCATGTTTTTAACTTTTATCAACTATGTCTCTAAGGTCTTCAAATTATAACAAACATTTTACTGGTCTAGAATAGAATTGGCTTCCGGACCTTGTATGACTTCAAAATGAGATAACTTAGTATATAAATAACCAATTAAGCTGACATATACCTATAACTTTCCGGTTTTGACAATTTACAAAATCTAGCTCTAACGAGCTCAAATGGGCCAAACAAGTTGCTAGATCTGCCCAGGGCACTCAGTTGGCAGTTCAAGTCATGGAACAGTCATGGTTGCATTCACCATAACGCAAACTATACAAGTCATATGATCCTGATATTTGGTATATAGATACATAACACGTATATCTACAACTTTTATGGTTTGAGATACTTCCAATAATGGATTTAACATATTCGAAATCAAAGAACACAGTAGCTACTTAGTTAGGGTTCACACCCTCACCAGTTTCAGTAGAGAGAGGATTTCTCTTCCTATACATCGAATCATGCAAAACCGTTTACATATCCATAAATATAAGACATAAAGGAACAATGTTTGTGTTTTAAATTTTTCCAGTCAATGACTTTTCAAGTCAACATTAAATACCCTGTTAACATTGGTAGTAAATTTTTTTTCATATCATATCGTGTAAAATCAACAAATGACTTTGCAAGTCTCATATACTGTAATACCTGTCAATGACATTGAAAATCTCATATCCTTTAATATCACTCAATGACTTTTTAAGTCAACATTAAAAACCACAATACAATATATCACATATATTAAAACATAAACTTTAAATCTGAAGGATTACGGGTTGCTTCCATTTATACATTTCAAAACTAATCTAGAGTGACAATACATATTCAAACATATAACTGCAAACTACAGATGACATGTTTTCATGCTAGTGCAGAATGCAAGGTGAGAGAGTGATGAGGCTCGGCCAGTGACTGTGCTCCATGTCTTTTATACGCTACTCAAAATGAGCTATCACTTTTCGTTACCTGAATAATTATGCAAATTGATGAGTTACAGCTCAGTGAGAATAACCATCAAATTAGCTCTGAAGTACCAAACAACTCATAGAAATAAATTACAAATCCAAGATATACCATGTATTCCATTCCATTCATCAATATCATATAAGTATCAATAAAGTTGAAACATATAATCATTACTCTTTATGTATGCAAATGCTATGCTTATTTCATTTTCTTGTGACTAAGTTAAACAGACATTGCCCTGGGTTTCCATGTGAACATTTGCATTTGTTAGCTAGCTTGATCATTTGTTTCATTTGCACATTTGTTGGGCCATAGGCCTCTTCTTTTGCTTTACAATATCGATTAACTAGTCACAACGCCTTTTAAGTCCATATGCATATGCACTTGTACTTAATCATTTATCAACCATTGCATCTTATCACATATAACATACATATACCGCATATATGCCTCATATGTCATGCATATACCTCGCATATATTATACATATATCCTATATATATAACATATGTCAAACATATACCTCAAATATATTACAAGTATACCACTTATGTGTACCACAATGTCACAAATTATCCATCATCATATTATCAGGGACCAATCATGACAATCTTATGAATCACATAGCAAGCAACAATCATTTGCAATAAAGAATTCAATCGATAATTAGACTCACCTTTCTCGTTTGATTCCGACCCATAACTTATTGTCTATCCGCTTCTTGTGGGTCTCCAATATGTTGTGAGCCTAATATGAAAATATAATCAGTTAACACATGATTAGGGAGACTTAATATGGCTTAAACAAATTAATATGCATTGTTCATATCAATAATTAAGATTTTTCCTGTCAGGCAGTGTGACCTTACGGGATTGTTTAGCCTATACCTTTTTCTATAATTGACCAATTAATCTGATTCTTGTTCCTAATTACAAATAACATATTATTATATAACATATTAAAGTGTAAGACCAATTGGAGCATTTTACAATATTTGGTGGAATTGCTAAGTGTGTTTTGTCTTCTGCCTTGTTTTCTGCCTTTAAGCAGTTTCAGGATACCCACTTCGGTTCATCAGAACTTATAATCTATAAGTCCAATTTTAATGAAAATTTACATAACCTTATATGGGTTCATATGGAACATTTTTCATGTTTTTAACTTTTATCAATTATGTCTCTAAGGTCTTCAAATTATAACAAACATTTTACTGGTCTAGAATAGAATTGGCTTCCGGACCTTGTATGACTTCAAAAGGAGATAACTTAGTATATAAATAACCAATTAAGCTGACATATACCTATAACTTTCCGGTTTTGACAATTTACAAAATCTAGCTCTAACGAGCTCAAATGGGCCAAACAAGTTGCTAGATCTGCCCAGGGCACTCAGTTGGCTGTTCAAGTCATGGAACAGTCATGGTTGCATTCACCATAACGCAAACTATACAAGTCATATGATCCTGATATTTGGTATATAGATACATAACACGTATATCTACAACTTTTATGGTTTGAGATACTTCCAATAATGGATTTAACATATTCGAAATCAAAGAACACAGTAGCTACTTAGTTAGGGTTCACATCCTGACCAGTTTCAGTAGAGAGAGGATTTCTCTTCCTATACATCGAATCATGCAAAACCGTTTACATATCCATAAATATAAGACATAAAGGAACAACGTTTGTGTTTTAAATTTTTCCAGTCAATGACTTTTCAAGTCAACATTAAATACCCTGTTAACATTGGTAGTAAATTTTTTTTCATATCATATCGTGTACAATCAACAAATGACTTTGCAAGTCTCATATCCTGTAATACCTGTCAATGACTTTGAAAATCTCATATCCTTTAATATCACTCAATGACTTTTTAAGTCAACATTAAAAACCACAATACAATATATCACATATATTAAAACATAAACTTTACATCTGAAGGATTACGGGTTGCTCCCATTTATACATTTCAAAACTAATCTAGAGTGACAATACATATTCAAACATATAACTGCAAACTACAGATGACATGTTTTCATGCTAGTGTAAAATGCAAGGAGAGAGAGTGATGAGGCTCGGCCAGTGACTGTGCTCCATGTCTTTTATACGCTACTCAAAATGAGCTATCACTTTTCGTTACCTGAATAATTATGCAAATTGATGAGTTACAGCTCAGTGAGAATAACCATCAACTTAGCTCTGAAGTACCAAACAACTCATAGTAATAAATTACAAATCCAAGATATACCATGTATTCCATTCCATTCATCAATATCATATAAGTATCAATAAAGTTGAAACATATAATCATTACTCTTTATGTATGCAAATGCTTTGCTTATTTCATTTTCTTGTGACTAAGTTAAACAGACATTGCCCTGGGTTTCCATGTGAACATTTGCATTTGTTAGCTAGCTTGATCATTTGTTTCATTTGCACATTTGTTGGGCCATATGCCTCTTCTTTTGCTTTACAATATCGATTAACTAGTCACAACGCCTTTTAAGTCCATATGCATATGCACTTGTACTTAATCATTTATCAACCATTGCATCTTATCACATATAACATACATATACCGCATATATGCCTCATATGTCATGCATATACCTCGCATATATTATATATATATCCTATATATATAACATATGTCAAACATATACCTCAAATATATTACAAGTATACCACTTATGTGTACCACAATGTCACAAATTATCCATCATCATATTATCAGGGACCAATCATGACAATCTTATGAATCACATAGCAAGCAACAATCATTTGCAATAAAGAATTCAATCGATAATTAGACTCACCTTTCTCGTTTGATTCCGACCCATAACTTATTGTCTATCCGCTTCTTGTGGGTCTCCAATATGTTGTGAGCCTAATATGAAAATATAATCAGTTAACACATGATTAGGGAGACTTAATATGGCTTAAACAAATTAATATGCATTGTTCATATCAATAATTAAGATTTTTCCTGTCAGGCAGTGTGACCTTACGGGATTGTTTAGCCTATACCTTTTTCTATAATTGACCAATTAATCTGATTCTTGTTCCTAATTACAAATAACATATTATTATATAACATATTAAAGTGTAAGACCAATTGGAGCATTTTACAATATTTGGTGGAATTGCTAAGTGTGTTTTGTCTTCTGCCTTGTTTTCTGCCTTTAAGCAGTTTCAGGATACCCACTTCGGTTCATCAGAACTTATAATCTATAAGTCCAATTTTAATGAAAATTTACATAACCTTATATGGGTTCATATGGAACATTTTTCATGTTTTTAACTTTTATCAATTATGTCTCTAAGGTCTTCAAATTATAACAAACATTTTACTGGTCTAGAATAGAATTGGCTTCCGGACCTTGTATGACTTCAAAAGGAGATAACTTAGTATATAAATAACCAATTAAGCTGACATATACCTATAACTTTCCGGTTTTGACAATTTACAAAATCTAGCTCTAACGAGCTCAAATGGGCCAAACAAGTTGCTAGATCTGCCCAGGGCACTCAGTTGGCTGTTCAAGTCATGGAACAGTCATGGTTGCATTCACCATAACGCAAACTATACAAGTCATATGATCCTGATATTTGGTATATAGATACATAACACGTATATCTACAACTTTTATGGTTTGAGATACTTCCAATAATGGATTTAACATATTCGAAATCAAAGAACACAGTAGCTACTTAGTTAGGGTTCACATCCTGACCAGTTTCAGTAGAGAGAGGATTTCTCTTCCTATACATCGAATCATGCAAAACCGTTTACATATCCATAAATATAAGACATAAAGGAACAACGTTTGTGTTTTAAATTTTTCCAGTCAATGACTTTTCAAGTCAACATTAAATACCCTGTTAACATTGGTAGTAAATTTTTTTTCATATCATATCGTGTACAATCAACAAATGACTTTGCAAGTCTCATATCCTGTAATACCTGTCAATGACTTTGAAAATCTCATATCCTTTAATATCACTCAATGACTTTTTAAGTCAACATTAAAAACCACAATACAATATATCACATATATTAAAACATAAACTTTACATCTGAAGGATTACGGGTTGCTCCCATTTATACATTTCAAAACTAATCTAGAGTGACAATACATATTCAAACATATAACTGCAAACTACAGATGACATGTTTTCATGCTAGTGTAAAATGCAAGGAGAGAGAGTGATGAGGCTCGGCCAGTGACTGTGCTCCATGTCTTTTATACGCTACTCAAAATGAGCTATCACTTTTCGTTACCTGAATAATTATGCAAATTGATGAGTTACAGCTCAGTGAGAATAACCATCAACTTAGCTCTGAAGTACCAAACAACTCATAGTAATAAATTACAAATCCAAGATATACCATGTATTCCATTCCATTCATCAATATCATATAAGTATCAATAAAGTTGAAACATATAATCATTACTCTTTATGTATGCAAATGCTTTGCTTATTTCATTTTCTTGTGACTAAGTTAAACAGACATTGCCCTGGGTTTCCATGTGAACATTTGCATTTGTTAGCTAGCTTGATCATTTGTTTCATTTGCACATTTGTTGGGCCATATGCCTCTTCTTTTGCTTTACAATATCGATTAACTAGTCACAACGCCTTTTAAGTCCATATGCATATGCACTTGTACTTAATCATTTATCAACCATTGCATCTTATCACATATAACATACATATACCGCATATATGCCTCATATGTCATGCATATACCTCGCATATATTATACATATATCCTATATATATAACATATGTCAAACATATACCTCAAATATATTACAAGTATACCACTTATGTGTACCACAATGTCACAAATTATCCATCATCATATTATCAGGGACCAATCATGACAATCTTATGAATCATATAGCAAGCAACAATCATTTGCAATAAAGAATTCAATCGATAATTAGACTCACCTTTCTCGTTTGATTTCGACCCATAACTTATTGTTTATCCGCTTCTTGTGGGTCTCCAATATGTTGTGAGCCTAATATGAAAATATAATCAGTTAACACATGATTAGGGAGACTTAATATGGCTTAAACAAAATAATATGCATTGTTCATATCAATAATTAAGATTTTTCCTGTCAGGCAGTGTGACCTTATGGGACTGTTTAGCCTATACCTTTTTCTATAATTGACCAATTAATCTGATTCTTGTTCCTAATTACAAATAACATATTATTATATAACATATTAAAGTGTAAGACCAATTGGAGCATTTTACAATATTTGGTGGAATTGCTAAGTGTGTTTTGTCTTCTGCCTTGTTTTTTGCCTTTAAGCAGTTTCAGGATACCCACTTTGGTTCATCAGAACTTATAATCTATAAGTCCAATTTTAATGAAAATTTACATAACCTTATATGGGTTCATATGGAACATTTTTCATGTTTTTAACTTTTATGAATTATGTCTCTAAGGTCTTCAAATTATAACAAACATTTTACTGGTCTAGAATAGAATTGGCTTCCGGACCTTGTATGACTTCAAAAGGAAATGACTTTGTCTATAAATAACCAATTAAGCTGAAATTAGTACCCAAATTTATCTAAGACATATACCTATAACTTTCCAGTTTTGACAATTTATAGAATCTAGCTCTAACAAGCTCAAATGGGCCAAACAAGTTGCTGGATCTGCCCAGGGCACTCAGTTGGCAATTCAAGTCATGGAACAGTCATGGTTCCATTCACCATAACTCAAACGATTCAAGTTATATGATCCTGAAATTTGGTATACAGATATATAACACGTATATCTACAAATTTTATCTTTTGCGATTCTTCCAATAATGGCTTTAACATATTTGAAATCAAAGAACACAGTAGCTACTTGGTTAGGATTCACACCCTAACCCGTTTCAGTAGAGAGAAGCTTTTTCTTCCTATACACCAAATCATGCAAAAAAGTTTACATATACATAAATATAAGACATAAAGTGACAATGTTTATGTTTTAAAGTTTTCCAGAATCAATTTCTATATGCATCAAAATCGGGTTGCAAATCAGTGCCTTTTAATGGACCTAAGCAACTCAAATCAACCCTATAGCAATTAGAATTGATTACTTACCAAGAACGAACTTGCAAGGGATCAATATGCTTCAAAAACTAAGTGAAACAAGGATTAATTGAAATCTGAAATGGAGGGATTCGAATAAGAAGACAGGTTGGAGAAGAAGGCAGAAATGGGAAGATAAAGCTAACTTTTTGTTTTTTGTCTTTTTATCTTTTTCTCATCTCTTTTCTCATCTCTTTTCTCCTCTCTTATCTTTTATTTCTCTTTTGTTTCATTTTCATTTTATTTTATTTATATTATTATTATTATTTACATATATATATATATATAATTCGACTAATTGACACAATAGAACAACTTAATCATATGGCCTGATATAACTAAATTAACAATGTAAAATGTTTACTAATCTTAATCTAATCATTTTGCTTACATTAATTTGGTCACCTTATTCAATTTATTTCTAATGCTTTGTTATCCTCATTTAGGTTATAATTACACACGGGTGACTCGACACAATTTCCAAATACTAGGACATGTAGCTAGTGCGTGCCTTAAACTTGTTTCCAAGAAAATATGTATGAAATGCACGTGTTCAATTGGATTATATGGAAGATGCACATGTTCAAATGAAATGCATGTGGGTATGCATGTGGGGAAGGTCAAGGATGTTACAATCCTCCCCTCTTAAAAATTTCATCCTCGAAATTTAATACCTGGAAATAGGTGTGGATATTGCCTTTTCACATTTTCTTCTGATTCCCATGTTGCCTCTTCTAGTAAATGGTTACGCCATAATACCTTAACTAAAGGTATTTCTCGGTTCCTTAGCTGCTTAGTCTTGTATCCAATGATTTGCACTGGTTCCTCAACATAACTCATGTCCTCTGCAATCTCAATGGCTTGATCTTTAAGTACATGTGTAGGATCTGACCTATATCTTCTAAACATGCTCACATGAAACACATTATGAATCTGAGCCATCTCTGGTAGTAACGCCAATCTGTATGCCAATGGACCAACCTTCTCAAGAATTTCATAAGGCCCTATGTACCTTGGGCTCAATTTACCCTTCTTGCCAAATCGGATTATCCCTTTCCATGGAGATACACGAACGAATACCTTTTCACCTATCTCGTATTTCATCTCCCTTCTATGCTGATCAGCGTAACTTTTCTGTCTATCTTGGGCTGCCTTTAGCTTGTTCTTGACAATCTTGATTTTATCTACTATGTCTTGCACTACCTCTGGACCTTCTAATGCACATGCTCCTTCTTCATCCCAAATGATAGGGCTTCGGCACTTTCTGCCATATAATGCTTCATATGGTGCCATCTGGATACTGCTATGATACTGGTTGTTGTAAGCAAATTCAATCAATGTTATATATTCATCCCAAACACCTTTGAATTCCATAGAACATGCCTTAAGCATTTCTTCCAATGTCTGTATAGTCCTTTCTGATTGTCCATCAGTCTGTGGGTGGAATGCAGTGCTGAAATTCAATTTTGTTCCCAATGCATTCTGTAAACTCACCCAAAAATGTGAAGTAAACTGTGGATCTCTATTAGACACAATGGACACTGGAATGACATGCAATCTAACTATCTCATTCACATATAATTTAGCCAAACTCTCAAGTGTACACCCCCATCTAATAGATAGAAAATGTGCTGACTTGGTTAATATGTCAATAATTACCCATATTGCATCGTTTTTTCGTGGAGTTCTTGGCAATCCATAAACAAAATTCATCGTTATTCTTTCCCATTTCCATTCTAGCACTGGCAATGGATGTAGTTTACCAACTGGTGCCTGATGTTCAATTTTAATCTGCTGACATGTCAAGCATTTCAAAACATATTCTGCTATGTCTTTCTTCATTCCTGGCCACCAGTAATGAGACCTTAAACTGTAATACATCTTTGTCATCCCTGGGTGCATTGCATACGGTGCATTGTGTGCCTCTTCCATTATTTCCTGGCGTAAGTTCTTAGTTTCTGGAACACATATGCATGATTTTAACATCAGTACATCGTCCTACAATTGAAAATCTTTACTGTTTCCCTGCCTTACCACATCAATTTTCTCACACAATTTAAGATCTTTACTTTGTGCAACTTTGATCCTATCCTTTAGTATAGGTCTAACTTGAAGAGTAGCAATCAATGATCCTCTATCATGCATATTCAATTCAACATTCATGGACCGTAATTGAATCAAATATGAAAAAGATGATGCAAGTAAGTGAGCTACACTGCTACTGGACTTCCTACTCAATGCATCTGCTACCACATTGGCTTTCCCTGGATGGTATTCAATTGTACAGTCATAATCTTTCAATAGTTCTAACCATCATCTTTGCCTTATGTTGAACTCTTTTTGTGTCAGCAAATAACCCAAACTTTTATGGTCTGTGAAGATCTGGAATGTCTCACCATACAGATAATGGCTCCAAATCTTCAATGCAAATACAACTACAACCAATTCTAAATCATGCACTGGGTATGAGATCTCATGTGGTCTCAGTTTTCTGGATGCATAAGCTATAGCCTTACCATGTTGCATTAATACACATCCTAAGTCTTGATGAGAAGCATCACTATATACCGTAAATCCACCTGTACCCGTAGGAATAGCTAGCACTGGTAATGAGGTTAGCCTGTGTTTTAGTTCATCGAAACTCCTCTGACATTCTGGATTCCACTTGAAAGGCACATTATTTCTCAACAATTTAGTCAAAGGGCTAGCAATTAATGAAAGTCCATCAACAAATCTGCAATAGTATCCGGCTAAACCCAGAAAACTGCGCATTTTTGAAACATTTTTAGGAGCTTCCCAATTTACCATGGCCTCAATTTTCTTTGGGTCAACCTCTATGCCCTTGTCGGATGCCACATGTCCAAGAAACACCAAATGATCTAACCAGAATTCGCATTTACTCAATTTGGCATATAATTGTTTCTCCCTTAAAGTTTGCAACACAATTTCTAAATGTTGTTCATGTTCTCCCCTATTCTTTGAGTACACCAATATGTCATCAATAAATACTATCACAAATCTATCCAGATATGGTTGAAACACCTTATTCATTAATGCCATGAATTCAACTGGAGCATTAGTTAATCCAAATGGCATTACTAAAAATTCATAATGTCCATATCTGGTTCGAAAGGCAGTCTTTGAAACATCCGCTTCTGCTATCTTCAGCTGGTAATAACCTGATTTCAAATCAATCTTGGAGAATATTTGGGCTCCTTGCAACTGATCAAACAAATCATCTATTCTAGGCAATGGATATTTGTTCTTCACCGTCATTTTGTTCAGTTGCCTATAATCGATGCATAATCTCATTGTTACATCTTTCTTTTTAACAAATAACACTGGAGTACCCACTTCTGTTACCAAATTGTGCAAGCATATATCTAGCTCTTTTCCCCTACCTTCTGCTAGACTCACCAAAGAACTCACGTGATGGCCTTTTTATTTGTTGTTCCCTAGCTTCTTTCATTAACTGTTCAGCTCTGATTGCAACAGCTCTGAGTCTGGCATAACTATCAAGATCAGTAGTTGTGATTCTGTTTCTGATCTCATATTTGAGGCCCTCCTCAAACTTCCTGCATTTGTCTCTTTTAGTAGAGACCATGAAGGTGGCATAATGGGAAAGTCTGTTGAACTGCACCTCATATTCAGCAACAGACATGTTCCCCTATTTCAGGTTCAGGAATTCCTTCCTCTTCTCATCTTTATATGCTTCAGGCATATAATTGTTCTGAAATTCCCGAAGGAAATCATTCCATGACACAATTGGTGGTTGTGCATCACTGTCAGGGACTGTCTCCCACTATTCATAGGCATTTCCATGCAGCAAGGATACTGCATAATCGAATTTCTCCTCTGGAGAGCATCTCATCATATTCAGTACCCTTTGTGTCCTTTTCAGCCATGTCTTAGCTTCTACTGGGTCTGTTGTGCCATTAAAATCAGTTGCACCATGTTTCCTCAACTTTTCATAACGTCTTTCCTTGTACATTTCAGGACCATGCACTTCCTGATCTGGGTGTTCATAGGGTGCCTCTGCATGAAATGACTGTGATGCATGTGCTGGAGCTCTAGCTCCTAGCGCTGGTTGATCTCTATGTAAATGAGGTGATACCTCGTAAGAATGCATTTTGAACGGCCTCTCCCTCCTTGGTTAATCATGTCTTATGATGTCCCTAAAATAAATGAAATTATGTCACTACATAAGGTTCAACACATAGGATGCATATGTTATCATGCTCTTATGTATATTCATGTTCCTATAGAACCTATCACTGCTCTGATACCAAAAATGTAATGTCACACCTTATGCATTTCAGTAAAACCTATCTCTGTATCAAGTAGTCACACATAATATACTGGAAAAGCAAAATACCCTGTTAACATTGGTAGTAAATGTTTTTTTCATATCATATCCTGTAAAATCAACTAATGATTTTGCAAGTCTCATGTCCTGTAATACCTGTCAATGACTTTGCAAGTCTCATATCCTGTAATATCACTCAATAACTTTTCAAGTCAACATTAAAAACCACAATACGATATATCACATATATTAAAACATAAAATTTACATTCGAAGGATTACGGGTTGCTTCCATTTATACATTTCAAAACTAATCTAGAGTGACAATACATATTCAAACATATAAGTGCAAACTACATATGACATGTTTTCATACTCGTGTTGAATGCAAGGAGAAAGAGTGATGAGGCTCGGCTAGTGACCTGTGCTCCATGTCTTTTATACGCTACTCAAAATGAGCTATCACTTTTCTTTACCTAAAAAATGATGCAAATTGATGAGCTACGGCTCAGTGAGAATAACCATCAAATTAGCTATGAAGCACCAAACAACTCATAGTAATAAATCACAAATCCAAGATATACCATGTATTCCATTCCATTCATCAGTATCATATAAGTATCAATAAAGTTGAAACATATAATCATTACTCTTTATGTATGCAAATGCTTTGCTTATTTCATTTTCTTGTGACTAAGTTAAATAGACATTGGCCCGGGTTTCCATGTGAACATTTGTCATGTGAACATTTGCATTTGCTAGCTAGCTTGATCATTTGTTTCATTTGCACATTTGTTGGGCCATAGGCCTCTTCTTTTGCTTTACAATATCGATTAACTAGTCACAACGCCTTTTAAGTCTATATGCATATGCACTTGTACTTAATCATTGATCAACCATTGCATCTTATCACATATAACATACATATACTGCATATATGCCTCATATGTCACGCATATACCTCGCATATATTATACATATACCCTGTATATATATCACATATGTCAAACATATACCTCAAATATATCACAAGTATACCACTTATGTGTCACAAATTATCCATCATCATATTATCAGGGACCAATCATGATAATCATATGAATCACATAGCAAGCAACAATCATTTGCACTAAAGAATTCAATCGATAATTAGACTCACCTTTCTCGTTTGATTCCAACCCATAACTTATTGTCTATCCGCTTCTTGTGGGTCTCCAATATGTTGTGAGACTAATATGAAAATATAATCAATTAACACATGATTAGGGAGACTTAATGTGGCTTAAACAAATTAATATGCATTGCTCATATCAATAATTAAGATTTTTCCTATCAGGCAGTGTGACCTTATGGGACTGTTTAGCCTATACCTTTTTCTATAATTGACCAATTAATCTGATTCTTATTCCTAATTAAAAATAACAGATAATTATATAACATATTAAAATTTCAGACCAATTGGATCATTTTATAATATTTGGTGGAATTTGTAAGTGTGTTCTGTCTTCTATCTTGTTTTCTACCTCTAGGCAGTTTCAGGGTATCCATTCTGGTTCATCATAACTTATAATGAACATTTACAGACACTTATATGGGTTCATATGGAATATTTGTCATGTTTTCAACTTTTATCAATTATGCCTCTAAGGTCTTAAAATTATAACAAACATTTTATTGGTCCAGAATAGAATTGGCTTCCTGACCAGTATGACTTCATAAGGACATAACTTAGTATATAAATAACCAATTAAGCTAACATTAGTACCCAAATTTATCTAAGACATATACCTATAATTTTCCTGTTTTGACAATTTACAGAATCTAGATCTAACAAGCTCAAATGGGCTAAACAAGTTGCTGGATCTGCCCAGAGCACTCAGTTGGCAGTTCAAGTCATAGAACAGTCATCGTTCCATTCACTATAACTCAAACTATACAAGTCATATGATCCTGAAATTTGGTATACAGATACATAACACGTATATCTACAATTTTTATGAACACAGTCGCTAACTTGGTTAGGATTCACACCCTGACCAATTTCAGTAGAGAGAGGATTTCTCTTCCTATACACCAAATCATGCATAACAGTTTACATATCCATCAATATAAGACATAAAGGAACAATGTTTGTGTTTTAAAGTTTTCCAGAATCAATTTATATGTGCATCAAAATCGGGTTGCAAATCAGTACCTATTAATGGACCTAAGCAACTTAAATCAACTCAAATCGGGTTCCAATAAGAATTGATTACTTACCAAGAACGACCTTGCAAGGGATCAATATGCTTCAAAAACTAAGTGAAACAAGGATGAATTGAAGTCTAAAATGGAGGGAATTGAAGAAGAAGACGGACTGGAGAAGAAGGCAGAAATGGGAAGATAAAGCTAACTTTTTGTTTTTTGTCTTTTTATCTTTTTCTCATCTCTTTTCTCATCTCTTCTCTTTTATTTCTCTTTTGTTTCATTTTCATTTTCATTTTATTTATATTATTATTATTATTATTTACATATATATATATATAATTTGACTAATTGACACAATAGTACAACTTAATCATTTGGTCCGATTTAACTAAATTAACAATGTAAAATGTTTACTAATCTTAATCTAATCTTTTGCTTACATTAATTTGGTCACCATAATCAATTTATTTCTAATGCTTTGTTATCCTCATTTAGGTTATAATTACACACGTGCGACTCGACACAATTTCCAAATACTAGGACACGTAGCTAGTGCATGCCATGAACTTATTTCTAAGAAAATATATATGAAATGCACGTATTCAATTGGATTATATGGAAGATGCACATGTTCAAATGAAATGCATGTGGGTATGAATGTGGGGAAGGGCAAGGATGTTACAAAACTAACATTTAAAGCTCACGGCCATGAAGGAAGATAGCAACCGTGAATGATCATATTAGTCATGCCCGTGAAATAAAAGTCACGCCTGTGAAAAGACATGACAAATTCTTCAAGAGAACTTCACAGCTAGAGTCACCACTTGGACCACGGCTTGGAAGGTTGTCACGCCCGTGAAGATTAAATTTCACGCCCGTGAACAAATACTTCAAAACCTTTCAGAATGCTTCACGGCCATAGTCACAGCTTGGAAGAATAGTCATGACCGTGACACACATTGTCACGCACATGAAACGTGAAAGAAAAACATGTCAGGCACGATTATTAGGGTTGGTGCAACGGCTATTTCCACATTAAATGAAATAAAATGGCTAGAATTCACCATGGAAGTATAAATGCAAGTCATTTATGAATCTGGAACAAGAGAATAGCTAATATTTCGAGTCAAAATCTTGTTGTAAGCCATTTGAGCATTTAATACTTTCAAAAAAAATATTTATTCTCTGTGAAAATCTTTTTGCTTATTATTTTCTGAGCATTAAAGATTTGTAAGTGCTTCTCTCTGTAATCATCTACTCAAGTGAGTTATTAGGTATCTTGGAATTAAGAGTAGAACACTTGTAAGGGTTAGTTGTGTGAGCCTTCAAAACACAAGGTAAAGGTTATTTGTGTGAGCCTTCACAAACACAAGAAATTGGTTATTTGTGTGAGGCATTAAAACACAAGGGATTTTTTGGGTTAGGTGTGATCCATTGTTAGAAACATCATAGTTGGGAGTGAGCTTGTAAAACTCCATTGTAACACTTAGTATGTTAGTGAAACTCACAATTGCGATTGGGGAAAGGAGTAGGGTTTGTTAACACCTGATCCTCTATAAAAATCCTTGTGTCAAATTTCTCTATCCCTACTAAACTTAATTTTTATTTCCGCATCTAAATGTTAAAATTAATTATATCCAATTCATCCCCCCCTTCTTGGCTCAATATCTGGGCAACACATATGTATTGATATGTAGGGCCTAAACAAAAGTAAACAGCTCAAGAAATGAGAGTCAAACATGTGTATTGGCAATAGAGGAAGAGTTGTTGCATTAGCTGTAGGAACTTATGTATTGACACTCCATAGTGGGCTTCTTTCAGAAATAGACAATTGCTATTATGTTCTTGTGACTCCCTATTTATATATTAGGAATAATCTCATATATACAAATAGGATGCCACAAGATTTACTAAATAAATTTGTTCAAATTAAAACTTTTTCATTTTAAATAACTTAATCCATTTATTTATATTGGTTTAGGCAAGTCGTTCTAATTAACAATATATATTTATCATTATGTTGTATACACATATTACACCCAAATATATTACATAATTACTTACATATACAATATTAACATATGAGACATGTCTACCACAAACCATATACATGGTCAAACTAAAAAAAACATAATAGGTAACCAACCCTCTAACTACGTCTTTTGTACCTCTGCTGATATGGGGTTGGATTTCTTCTTGATCTACTTCACTATCTACTAGCTACAGTTCCAATTCCTGTGTGAGAAGAACCCACACTAAGCTATCTCTAGCTTAGTTATACATATAAGCATTTAAGTTTTCCCCAGGCAGTCATACAAAAGCATGTCTCAAATAAAATCATGGCACGTCAAAATTTATTACATTTTTTTCATATAAAATAAATAAATACATAACATAAAAGGATAACATAATAACCTTATTCAATAATTAAATTTGCACCACCTCATGTAAGCATTTTATAGTTTGTTACTTGCATCAATTAATAAATTTTTATATTTCATTCTATGATTTATTAGCCCAAAATCTCGTTCCTGGACTGTCTGGATATGGGGTGTGAAATAGGGGTGCTTGCAGAGCTTAAGCCACCCTACTCACTATAATCTCAAGTCAAGGGCGCTCGTGGAGCTTTAGCCACCTTAACCTAGTATAATCATTTATTTGTATGTAATTAGGATTAGGGGTGTTCTTGGAGCTATAGTCAGCCTATCCTTAAATCATATCAATATTGGTATCAAACCTTCCCCCTAATGGTGCACCATCTATCGTATGTCAGTCCTCAGGTAGAGAAATGGGCAATTAAAAACCATTAATTACTTGTTTCTATAACCAATACTTATTCATATTAACATAATAATATACTCACAATTTATTTTAAAACCATGTAATAGAATGATATTTTATCAAATATTAGCATAATGTTAAGTTCATAGTTAATATTATTTCTATAATTTTAAAACATGTCATAATATATAATTTTATCATTGTGACATATAATTTATATCATGCACATACAATCATGCACAATGGCAAACCAAAATACATATATGTACAAACCTTAATAGTATTTTTCTTTTCCAAAATATAAACTCAGAGCTTATTCACTTTTGTTATTCTTCTTCTTATTGAGATCCTAATTTAAAAATATAAATAATTAATACCTTGATAAAATATTTATTCTTAATATAGTTTAAATAAATAACTACAATTTCTTTTAAGCTGGAACATGACCTCTTAGGACTGTTGGATTAATAAATTTTTCTATACTTATCCAATTTATATGATTCTTGATCTAATTAAATTTAAAATGTAAGACTAAAATATTCTAATATTTCAGAATTTTGAATCATTACATAATTTTTAGTGCAATTTTAAATATTGCTCTGTTTCCTGCCCCTTAGGTACCAATTTAAAAAGTCATATCATTCAATGTGTAGCTTTATTTATTACTAAAATTTTGAAAAATTTAAAAAAAGTCATTTGTAACATTTTTCATGTTTACCAGCTTTCCAAATTATGTTTCTAAGGTCCTCAAACACTAGATAATCTATAACTGGTTTAGCAAAGAGTACCAACCTGACCAGTTCAACTGTTCAGCTCATAACTCACAAAAATACTTGACATTTTAAGGTGAGACTTTCACAGGAACTTAGATAAGATATATAAATAAAAATTTTATGTTTTGAACTTTGGCTAATTCGACATTTAAGAAGCTCAAAAAAGGAACACGAATTTAATGGAGCTGCACAAGTACAAGGAAACAACTCAATCAAGGAACAGCCATAGTTGATTTCACTATAACTCAACCTACACAAGAGATATTTAAATGAAATTTGGCAGATACCTAAATAACATATATATATACAATTTTTATGTTTTACACTTCTCCAAATTTGGTTCATAGGATAATAAAAAATAGAGTGAAATACACTGCAGAATCACAACCCAATAAGCTCTAATAACACAATAACTATAGAAAAGAGATTACTTACCAAGAACAGATTTATATGGAGTGAATTTCTTGCAAATCATAAAGGAGAGAATGAAGAAGTTGGACTGTTATTTGGAGGAAGGAAAGGGATGATGATGATAAGAAGAAGAGTGTAGAAGTTAGGCAAAAATGGCTAAAATAAGTCATAATTGACTTCAGCCCCCCTTTCTCCCAATTTAGTGTTCTTTTTTTTTTACTGTTTCCCTTTTTTACTGTTCACTTTTCTGTTTTTTATTATTATTATTATTATTATTATTATTATTATTATTATTATTATTATTATTATTATTATTATTATTATTATTATTATTATTATCATCGTCATCATCTTTACATATTTACTTATATCTAATATCTTTAATATTTTTATGCGAAAAATACAATTTAATTATGTGGTATAATTTAATCAAATTTATCATGTCAATCGATTTAATTTATTTTAATTACTAATTTAGTCATTTATTTCATCTATTTTAATCTCTATTGTCTATGATATGCTTCCTAAGTATACCACATACTTATTCTAATTAGACTCTAATTAGTGGACATTACAGTTCTAGTTTTAACTAAGAATATTATTTGTTTCCTGTTTAAATAGAAAATATTTTTATTTAACGATTAATGGCAATAGTTGTTGTATATGATTGAATGACATTCTTTATGGAACTAGCACATTATGTAATGGAATTTACATTCTTGACATGTCTAATTTATTCCTCAATATCAATAATAATAAAAGGCAAAAGTTAGATAACCTAAAACCATCATATTTATGACATTGTCGTCTTTGCCATAGAAATGTGTGGCACATGAATAAATTACACAAGAATGGTAACTTAGGGTCATTTGATTATGAATCATATGACATATATGAATCGTGTTTGTTAGGCAATATGACAAAAGCACCTTTTAATGGAAAAGGTAAATGTGTCAATGGACTATTAGACCTTATACATATAGATGTATGTGGCCCAATGTTAGTGCACACTAGAAGTGATTTTATCTACTTCATTACCTTCATTGCTGATTATTCACGAATTGGGTACTTATATCTGATGAGATACAAATCTGAATCTTTTAAAAAATTCAAAGAATTAAGAAATAAAATGGAGAAACAACTTTGTAATAGTATTAGAACACTTAGATTAGATCAAGGTGGAGAATACTTAAGTCAAGAGTTTCAAGGTTATCTAATAGACAATGGGATTTTATCTCAATGGACTTCATCTCACATGCCACAATGCAATGGTGTAGCTAAAAGGAGAAACTGAACCTTGTTAGACATGGTGAGGTCAATAATGAGCTTTACATAACTACCTAAGTCCTTTTGAGGTCATACACTAGAGTATGCTATTTATATACTAAATAGAGTCCCTTCTAAGTCCGTTGTTGTTACTCCATATGAGATGTGGAATAACAAAAGACATATTCTTTAACACATTTAAAGATGTGGTTGTTCTACTTATGAAGTGGACAATATCAGATAAGCTGGATGTTGAACCTTGAGAAGTATTTCTGTCATTTTGATGATAACGAATAAAATAGCAATAATGTATTTAACATACTTGTTTTCTAAGTCTATTAAATAGGGTATGGAATAAGATAGCAAGAATGGAGAATGGAAGAAAAGATAAAATTGAAGTAGCATGTTCACGCCCGTGATGAAGCCTAGCGCCAACAAACCAACATTTAAAGTTCATGGCCATGAAGGAAGATAGCAACCGTGAATAAGCATTTCAGTCACGCCTGTGAAAGAAATGTCATGCCCGTGAAAAGACATGACAAATTCCTCCAGAGAGCTTCACAACCAAAGTGTAACACCACATCATATGAATTTAAGGATAACCTATTTATGTATCAAATAATCACATACTGCATGTTGGAAATAGAAAATACCCTGATAACAGTGGTAGTAAATTTTTTTTTCATATCATATCCTGTAAAATCAACTAATGACTTTACAAGTCTTATATCCTGTAATATCACTCAATGACTTTTCAAGTCAACATTAAAAACCATAATACGATATATCACATATATTAAAATATAAACTTCACATCCAAAGGATTATGGGTTGTTTCCATTTATACATTTCAAAACTAATCTAGAGTGATAATACATATTCAAGCATATAAGTCCAAAATACAGATGACATGTTTTCGTGCTTGTGTGGAATGCAAGGAGAGAAAGAGTGATGAGGCTCGACCAATGACTTGTGGTCCATGTCTTCTATTCACTACTCAAAATGAGCTATCACTTTTCTTTACCTGAAAAATTATGCAAATTGATGAGTTGTAGCTCAGTGAGAATAATCATCCAATGAGCTCTAAAGTACCAAACAACTCATAGTAATAAATCACAATTCCAATATATACCACATATTCTATTCCATTAATCAGTATCATATATGTATCAATAAAGTTGAAACATATAATCATTACTCTTTATGTATGCAAATGCTTTGCTTATTTCATTATGTTGTGACCAAGTTAAACAGACATTGCCCCGGGTTTCCATGTGAATATTTGCCATGTGAACGTTTGCATTTGCATTTGCTAGCTAGCTTGATCATTTGTTTCATTTGCACATTTGTTGGGCCATAGGCCTCTTCTTTTGCTTTACAATATTGATTAACTAGTCACAATGCCTTTTTAGCCCACATGCATATGCACTTGTATTTAATCATTCATCAACCATTGCATCTTTATCATATACAACATACATATATTCCACATATACCTCATATGTCAAGCATATACCTTGCATATACTATACATATACCATGTATATATATCATATTTGTCAAACATACACCTCAAATATACCACAATTATACCATTTATATGTACCAAAATGTCACAAATTATCCCTCATTACATTATCAAGGACCAATCATGACAATCATATGAATCACATAGCAAGCAACATTCATTTGCACTAAAGAATTCAATCGATAATTAGACTCATCATTCTCCTTTGATTCCGACCCCTAACTTATTGTCTATCCGCTCCTTGTGGGTCTCCAATATGTTACGAGCATAATATGAAAACATAATCGATTAACTCATGATTAGGGAGACTTAATGTGGCTTAAACAAATTAATATGCATTGTTCATGTCAATAGTTAAGATTTTTCCTATGAGGCAGTGTGACCTTATTGGACTGTTTAGCCTATAACTTTTTCTATAATTGACCAATGAATCTGATTCTTATTCCTGATTAAAAATAACATAAATTTATATAACATATTCAAATTTCAGACCCATTGGAGCATTGTACAATATTTGGTGGAATTTCTAAGAGTGTTCTATTTTCTGCCTTGTTTTCTGCCTTTAGGCAGTTTTAGGGTACTCATTTGGGTTCATCATAACTTATAATATATAATTCCTATTTTAATGAAACTTTACAGAAACTTATATGGGTGAATATGCATGTTTACAACTTTTACCCATTATGTCTCTAAGGGATTCTAATTATACCAAACAGTTTTCTGGTCCAGAATAGAATTGACTTCCGGACCAGTATGGCTTCCGAAGGCCATAACTTAGTCTATACATAACCAATGAAGCTGAAAGTAGTACCAAAAGTTAGCTAATACATATACCTATAACATTAATATTTTTATCATGTACATACTCTAGCTCTAACAAGCTTAAAGGAGCCAAACAAGTTACTATATCTGCCTAGGGCACTCAATAGGCAGTTCAAACCATGGAACAGTCATGGTTCCATTCCCCATAAATCCACATTTGCAAGACCAATGAACCTGAAATTTGGTATAACGATACAAAACACATATAGCTACAACTTTTATGTTTTGAGAGACTTCAAATAATGGCTTTAACATATTCGAAATCAAACCATACAGTAGCTAACTTGGTTAGGGTTCACACCCTGACCAGTTTCATTACGAAGAGCATATATCTCCCTATACATAACATCTTGAAAATATGTTTACATATCAACATATCTAAGACATAAAGGAACAACTTTTGTGTTTTACACATTTCCAGAATCAATTTCTATTAACATCAAAAGCTGGGTACAATTTAGTGACTAATAATGAACCTAAGCAACTCAAATCAACCCTATAGCAATAAGAATTTATTACTTACCAAGAACAACCTTGCAAGGGATCAATATGCTTCAAAAACTAGGGAAACAAGGATGAATTGAAGTCTAAAATGGAGGAAATTGAAGAATAAGTCGGGCTGGAGAAGAAGGCAGAAATGGGGAAAGAAAGATGAAGATAAAGCCAACTTGTTTTTTGTCATTTTCTCATTTTTCTCATTTTCTCTTCTTCTCTTCTCTTTTCTCTTCTTATTTCTCTGTTCTCTTCTCTTCTATTTCTCTTTTGTGTCATTTTCATTTTATTTTGTCTATATTATTATTATTATTATTATTATTATTATTATTATTATTATTATTATTATTATTATTATTATTATTATTTACATATATTTATAATTCCACTAATTCACACAATAATACAGCTTAATCAGTTGACCCGATTTAACTAAATTAACAATGTAATTGTTTACTAATCTTAATCTAATCATTTTGCTTACTTTAATTTAGACACCTTATTCAATTCATTTCTAATACTTTGTTATCCTCATTTAGGTTATAATTACACATGTGCGACTCGATACAAGTGCCAAATACTAGGACACGTAGCTAGTGAGTGTCATAAACTTGTTCCTACGAAAATACGTATGAAATGCACGTGTTCAATTGAATTGTATGCAATATACTTATGTTCGATGAAATGTATGTGGGGAAGGTCAAGGATGTTACACAAAGTCACCACTTGGACCACGGCTTGGAAGCTTGTCACGCCCGTGAAGATATATGTCATGCCCGTGACCAAATATTTCAAAACCTTCTAGAATGCTTCACAGCCAAGGTCACCACTTCATTCATGGCTTGGAAGAACAGTCACGACCATGACACACAGAGTCACGCCCATGAAAGATGAAAGAGAAAAATGTCAGGCACGATTATTAGGGTTGGTGCAATGGCTAGTTTCATATTAAATGCATTCTAACGGCTACAATTTGCTATGAAAGTATAAATGCAAGTCATTTATGCATCCAGTACAAAAGAGTGAACAAGGAGAACAAAAGAACAAGTGAATTGAAAATATTCTGAATCAAAACCTTGTTGTAAGCCATTTTGTGCATTTGATATTTATTCTCTGTAAAAGTCTTTTTGCTCATCATTTATTGAGCAATAAAGATTTGTAAGTGTTTCTCTCTGTAATCATTTACTCAAGTGAGTTTTGGGTATTTTTGGGTTAAGAGTAGAACACTTGTAAGGGTTAGTTGTGTGAACCTAAAAAACACAAAGAAAGGCTGTTTGTGTGAGCCTGTAAAACACAAGGTAAAGGTTGTTTGTGTGAGCCTGTAAAATACAAGGAATTGGTTTTTGCGTGAGCCATCAAAACACAAGGGATTTCTTGGTTGGGTGTGAACCATTGTGAGAAACACCATAGTTGGGAGTGAGCTTATAAAACTCCACTGTAACACTTAGTGTGTTAGTAAAACTCCCAATTGCGATTGGGGAGAGGAGTAGGGTTTGTTAACACCCGAACCTCTATAAAAATCCTTATGTCAAATTTCTCTATCCCTATTAAACTTAATTTTTATTTCCGCACTTTAAAGTTAATTTTGTTTAAAAAAAAAACTCCAATTCAACCCCTTTTCTTGACTCAATATCTGGGAAACACTGGAAGCTAAGTTTGACTGATGTCTATTTAAGGGATATCCAAAAGAGTCATTTGGATACCAATTCTACCACCCTTTGGAACAAAAAGTGTTTGTTTCAAAACATGTTGTCTTCTTAGGGAAATAGCTTATTTTGAAAGAAGATAATGGGAGTAAGATTGAACTTAATGAAATTCAAGATGCTCAAACAAATGCAAATCAACTGATAGAACCCAAATCAGTTACTCATGAAGATGAAGTAACAACTATACATTCTAAAATACAAGAACTTTGTAGATCTAATAGGATACACACTGTTCCTGAAAGATATAAATTTCTCATAAGTGAACAGAATGACGCATTGCTTATTGAGGATGATGAGCCTACTACCTATATAGAAGTTCTGAATAGTATAAAATCTGACATATGGCTAAAAGCCATGCAGTTAGAGATGGATTTCATGTATGAAAACCAAATATGGATATTGGTTGACCCACCTGAAGGGATAAAACTCATTGGGTGAAAATGGGTTTTCAAGAAGAAGACTGACATGGAAGGTAATATAGTTACCTATAAAGCTAGGCTGATAGCTAAAGGATATCATCAAGGACAAGGTGTTGACTATGATGTAACTTTCTCTCTAGGTTCTATGCTTAAATCCATGAGGATACTCCTAGTCATTGCAACTCATTATGATTATAATATTTGGCAATTGGATGTGAAGACAACTTCCCTTAATGGAAATCTAATAGATAAGGTGTATATGACATAACCTGAGGGTTTCACATCCTATGATGGCAAAAAGATATGCAAATTGCAAAGATCCATTTATAGATTAAAGCAAACATCCAGGAGTTCAAACATTCGATTTGATGAGACAATCAAAGAGTTTGGTTTCTCAAAAATATATGGATAAACCTTGTGTTTACAAGAAGGTTAATGAGAGTGCAGTTGTATTCCTAGTACTGTATGTAGATGGCATACTAGTTACAGGAGTGCTCTAAAGGCAATCACCTTTAGCACTTATTGTACAAATTTATTTGATTAATAAAAGTTTTTTTCATTAATTTGATGTTCATTTGATATATGAATTGATAAGTGATCTTAAATAAATTAATGAAGTCCTTGATACATAACATAGCATGAAGAAAATCATGATGAGATCATGATATTAAGATTCTTATCATGTGTAATTATGTTAGAATCAAAATTATCCCTAGTCATAGGATTAATGAGATGGGACATTATTAATCCAGACAGACTAGCACATGTTACACTCCTTGATTGGATCGAGTAGTAAATCTCATAATCTATAAATATGAGATGTTTAGAGTTAACATGTGGATGCTTGCTAAGTGTAGCTAAGTACATTAGATGATCAACTATGAGATAATCATATAGATAATCTATTCAAATGTCAATGATAGTCTCATCATAGCAATGGTGCAAGTATCCTTAGACTTGAGGTACTCAAGGATATCTTGAATATTTATTATGTATTTTGACATTATTCCTTGTTGCCTCAGAGAGGTAGCTCATAGGGTGGTGATTGGATATAGCTTGAGGTATTCGAAGGTAATTGGGTAACCAATAAATGATTCACCATTCTTAATAGAATGAGTGTATACCCATGGCCTCTTGTCGTGGTCATTACTCAGGAATCTCTGGCCGGAGTGAAAATGTCATAACGATAGTCTTCAATGACATATCTAATAGAGTAATGAGCCTCAAGGACAAGAACTAACATTACTTGGACTAGACGTGACGTAGTCAGTCTAGTGGGAGTTGACACATGTCCATACTCTGAACCAAATGGGGGTATAGAATGGTGAAAGGAATAATTGCACGGAAATTATCTATGGAAAGGTTCGTAGTCAAACATCTGACCTTCCAGTCAATTGGGGGTCATGATGTGTTGCTAGATACTACTCATGACCTGCTTAAATTAAATGTTAATTTAAGTAGCCAACATAACCGAGAACCTAATAGGTCACACGCATTGAAGATATGAAGAATGAGTAAAATAGTCTTGGATAGGATCCAAAATATGAGAGAATTATTTTCGGGATGGATCACGATGAGATCCATGGAAAAATCGTTCGGGAGGCTCATGGGCCATATGGGCCCATGCAGGCCCGCGCGGGGTAGGCAGGCTGCTGGCCTGCCTAGCGGGCCAGTGGCCAACGACAGATTTTTGCCTTAATTAGGCCAATTAAGGCCAATTACTATTCACTCATTTCCCCTTTCTCCATTTTTGAATTTTCATCTTTTCTTTGAATTTGATTCAAATAGAAAAGACATCAAATGGTAGAAAATAAACATAAAAATATTTTTAAGACACAACAAAATTCTCTTTAAGAACACTTTCAAAGCTAGAACTTTAAATTTGTTCAAACCATTTCTCTTGATAGTTTTTTCTTCATTCTTCGCGTGCATTATCATTAGAGACATCATACTGTGGATTATTGTGGTTTGCTACAACCCAACAAAGTGAAGATTTGAAGAACAAATAAGAAATTACAAGGTATAATTTTTAACATTTATATGTATATAAATTAGTTTTAATGGTACAAGTATGATCTTTTGTTTTGAGTTTTGAAAATTTTATTTTTTCCGCTACGTTTATGAATATGATTCATTCTTCAAAACCCAACATTGGTATCAGAGCCTCCTTGTATCCATTAAAATTAGTTTTAATTGAAAGTGCAATAGGATTGCATGTTTTTTATAATTTTGGATAAATAGGTTTTGAAAAATTGAAATTAATTTGTAAAATATGGTTTACCCATTTTTCTTTCTTTAATCTGATCATGAGATGATTAAAAAAGATTATTTTGATTGAAAATGATTTGAATGTGATTCAAATAATTAATTTCGGATTTTTTTCAAAAATGCCTAAAATTGCCTTGTTTATGAACATGTGTTGTTGTTTGGCTTAATTGATGGGGCTGGTTACATTTTTATTTTAATTTAATTATGAAACAATTATTTAGACATATTGAGAATATGTTTATACCTCTGGAAGTGTCCAATAATTAATTAAAAATTATTTTAATTAATTTTTCAAACAAACACAAAAATGATACTGTTTTAGCATACCCGGTGCGGCTGTTTTGTTTGATTTTATGCATTAGGGAATGCATGTTAGGGGTGTATGAAAAGACATGATGGATGATTATGGACTTAGGCCCAATGTGATTGAACATGCATGGAATTATTTTATTTTATGGTAAATAGGGCCTGCGTGTCCCTACCTCTTTTTCTTTCTTATGTATTTCTCTTCTCATCTTACTCCCCTCAAATGTAAATTGAGGTTTTCTATAATTTAAAATATGTAATTAGATTACATAGGATTAGGATAGAATGAAGATACAAAGGAGCAAGAAGTAAAGGAGATGGTACCATAACAAGAAGACTTAGAAATAGGAATTTGATTTCTATTTTAGGTTGTAAATTCATGCATATACCTAGGTAAGACCTAGGAATGTATGATATATAAAAGCAAGAAATAATAACTTGATGAGACTTAACAAAGAAATCCCTCACTAATTAGACAATTAAGTCTTATGCCTTCCATTAATATGGGGAGAAGCAGAGTTCTTCTAGAGTTAGGGTTGTTGAGTTGCCTCAGGCTCACTCTATAAGAATATGTTCAATCCATTGAAAATAGATTTCACGATTAATGGGTTAGACTTAATGGATATTATTAACTTATTGGATTTGCGCCAAGGTTAATGTGTATTAGAGGTGAAGTTGAGTTTGTATACATGAAATGTACACATATCAAAAGTCGATAGCCCAATGTATGTGCACACATCAATAAGTTGATAGCACAAGATTCGATAGTTGCATGAATAATGCAATTGGTATGCTACCAACCAAACTAAGGATAGCTTGTTGAGTTGCATTAAGGTTATTCTTAGCTAGATTCCATATAAGTTCTCTCGAGTTCATAGTGAGGGCTATGGATTTGCAATAAATTAGTGGGAGCCATAATGCGATTTATTAAAGACCTAATAAACATGCATTTTATGTAAATTCTAACATGTTCTATTTTACATCTAGGTTGCTAGAATCATCATCATGACAAGTGTGAATTTGCGATCACTAATGGAATCAAATAAGTTGACTGGGCCCAATTTTTTGGATTGGCTAAGGAATTTGAGAATAGTTCTCAAATCTGAAAAGATTGGCTATGTCCTAGATGAGGCACTCCCTAATCCCCCTACTGCTAATGCTTCTGAAGATGTTCAAAAGGCATATCAAAAGCATCTCAATGATAGTGAGATGGCAAGCTGCATTATGCTTGCAACTATGTCAGCTGAGTTGCAAAAGCAGCATGAGGCTATGGATGCTAATTCTATAGTATACCATCCAAGAGAGCTTTTTGATGCAAGCACGTTCGGAAAGGTTCGAAACTTCAAGGTTGCTCTTTCGCACTAAGATGAATGGCTATATTGAGAAGTTGGTGACATTGGGATTTGTGATGAACCATGAATTAAGTATTGACTTAATTTTAATCGGTTTGTCTGATAGTTATTCACATTTTATGCTTAACTATAGGATGAACCAAATCTCTACCACTATTCCTGAGCTGATTAACTTGCTTAAAATAGCTGAGCCATCTGTCAAAAAGGACAGTAAGGTTGTGATGCTGGTGGACTCTTTAAGTTCTAAAAGGAAGAACCTTAAGAAGAAGAAGAAGTCCATGAAGCCTAAGGGAGGTGTGGCCAAGAAGAAGGCTAAGGAGATTGCTCCAAAAGGGACATGCTTCCATTGTGGCAAGGATGGCCATTGGAAGAGAAACTGCAAGTCTTACTTGGAGTCCTTGAAGAAGAAGGCATCTGATGCCCCATCTACTTCAGGTATTTTTGTCATTGAAATTAATAATGTTTTCAATAATAATATCTGGGTATTAGATACCGGTTGTGGCTCATATGTATGCACTGATATGTAGGGCCTAAGGAACAGTATATAGCTCAATAAGGGAGAGTTAGACCTACGCATTGGAAATGGAGCAAGGGTTGCTGCATTAGCTATAGGAACATATGTATTGATCCTCCCTAGTGGGCTTATATTAAATTTGGATAATTGTTATTATGTACCTACTTTGACAAAAAACATTATTTCTGTTTCAATCTAAATAAAGATGGTTTCCTTTCAGCTTTTAGTAACAATTGTTGTTCTATTATGTTAAATGGAATTCTTTATTCTAATCGTACATTATGCAATGGAATATACATATTAGATATGTCAAATCCAATTTTAAATATCAAAGATAATAAAAGGCAAAAACAAGATATGTTGAAATCATCTTATTTATGGCATTGTCGTATTGGTCATATAAGTAAGAAATGCATGGCTAAGCTACACAAAAGTGGTAGTTTGGGGTCATTTGATTATGAATCATATGACATATGTGAATCTTGCTTATTAGGCAAGATGACTAAATTACCTTTTAAGGGAAAGGGTGAACGTGCTAATGGACTTTTAGACTTAATACATTCAGATGTATGTGCTCCAATATCTACACACGCCAGAGGTGGTTTCATCTACTTCATTACTTTTATTGATGACTACTCACGATATGGGTACGTGCATCTTATGAGATACAAATCTGAAGCTTTTGAAAAGTTCAAAGAATTTAGAAATGAAGTAGAGAAACAACTTGGCAAAAGTATTAAAACACTTCGATAAGATTGATGAGGTGAATACTTAAGCCAAGTGTTTCTAGATTATCTTAGGGATAATGAGATTTTATCTCAATGGACTCCACCTTACATGCCACAACACAATGGTGTGGCTGAAAGAAGAAACCAAACCTTGTTAGACATGGTAAGGTCTATGATGAGTTTTGCGGAATTGCCTAAATCCTTTTGGGGTTATGCATTAGAGACCGCCATTTATATATTAAATGGAGTTACTTCAAAGTTAGTTGATGTTACTCCATATGACATATGGTATAACAAGAGGCCCACATTTTCTTATATGAGAATTTGGGGTCGTCATGCTTATATGAAGCAGACAATGTCAGATAAGCTAGAAGCTAAGTCTGACCGATGTCTGTTTGTGGGATATCCAAAAACATCATATGGATATCAATTTTACCACCCCTTGGAACAAAAGGTTTTTGTTTCAATACATGCTATCTTTTTAGGGAGAGAATTCCTTCTAAAAGGAGATAGTGGGAGCAAAATTGAACTTGAGGAAATTCAAGATGCTCAAACAGATGTTGATCAACTGCCTGAACCCAAGCTTGTTACTCATACAAATGATATAACAGCTCAACCTTCTAAAGCACAAGAGCTTCGTAGGTCAAGTAGGATACGTACTGTTCCAGAGATATATGGATTTCTCATTAGTGAACAGAATGACGTATTGCTCATAGAAAATGATGAGCCTACAACCTATGAAGAAGTTCTAAATAGTTCAGAATCTGACAAATGGCTTCAAGCCATGAAGTCAGAAATGGATTTCATGTATGAAAACTAAGTATGGACTTTGGTTGACTCACTTGAAGGAATAAATCCTTTAGGGTGCAAGTGGGTTTTCAAAAAGAAAATTGGCATGGATGGTAATGTGATTACCTATAAAGCTAGACTTATTGCTAAAGGTTATCGTCAAAGACAAGAAATTGACTACGATGAAACCTTTAGCCCAGTAGTTATGCTTAAATCCATAAGGATACTCCTACCCATTGCTACTCATTATGATTATGAGATATGGCAAATGGATGTGAAGACAGCTTTCCTTAATGGAAATCTGACTGAGGATGTGTACATGACACAACCAAAAGGTTTCATATCCAAAGATGGCAAAAAGGTATGTAAGCTTCAAAGATCCATTTATAGATTAAAGCAAGCATCCAGGAGTTGGAATATTCAGTTTGATGAGACAATCAAACAGTTTGTTGTCTTACAAAATCCGGATGAACCTTATGTTTACAAGAAGGTTAGTGGGAGTGCAATTGTATTTCTTGTGTTATATGTAGATGACATATTGTTAATGGGAAATGATGTCTCAGCTTTACAATCATTCAAAATTTGGTTATCCATGAATTTCTCTATGAAAGACCTTGGAGAAGCAATTTATATTTTAGGGATAAAGATCTATAGAGATAGATCTAAAAGATTGCTTGGTCTTTCACAGTCTACATACATAGATAAGATGCTAAAGAGGTTTAGCATGGAGCAGTCCAATAGGGGATATATTCCCATGACCCATGGGATTATTCTCTCAAAGTCTTTATGTCCAAAGACACAAGATGAGAGGACACACATAAGTTTGATTCCATATGCTTCAGTTATAGGATCAATCATGTACGCTAAGATATGTTCAAGACCCAATGTATCATATGTTATGAGTGTCACAAGTAGATACCAATCGGACCCTGGTGAGGGTCATTGGGTGGCTGTCAAGAATATCCTTAAGTACTTAAGAAGAACTAAGGATGTATTCTTGGTATATGGAGATGGAAATCTTATTGTGAATGGGTATACCGATGTCAGCTTCCAATCTGACAAGGATGACTCAAAATCTCAGTCAGGTTATATATTCACACTAAATGGTGGAGCAGTTAGTTGGAAGAGTTCCAAACAGGAAATGACTGTTGATTCCACAACCGAAGCAGAGTACATTGCAGCTTCTGAAATAGCAAAGGAAGCAGTTTGGATAAAGAAATTCATCACAGAACTTGGAGTGGTTCCCAGCATTATTGATCCAATACAATTATATTGTGATAATAATGGAACCATTGCGCAAGCAAAAGAGCCACGGTCTCATCAGAGATCCAAACATATACTCAGAAGATTCCATTTGATTAGAGAAATTATTGGTAGTAAATAATCAACTATGAGACAATCATTTCGATAATCTATTCAAATGTCAATGATAGTCTCATCATAGCAATGGTGCAAGTATCCTTAGACTTGAGGTACTCAAGGATATCTTGAATATTGATTCTGTATTTTCACACTATTCCTTGTTGCCTCATAGAGGTAGCTCATAGGGTGGTGATTGGATACAGCTTGAGGTATTCGAAGGTAATTGGGTAACCAACAAAGGATTCACCACTCTTGTTAGAAGGAGTGTATACCCATGGCCTCTTGTCATGGTCATTACTCAGGAATCTCTGGCCAGAGTGGAAATATTACAATGATAGTCTTCAATGACATATCTAATAGAGTAATGAGCCTCAAGAACAAGAACTAACATTACTTGGACTAGACATGACATAGTCAGTCTAGTGGGAGTTGACACATGTCCATACTCTGAATCTAGTGGGGTATTGATGGTGAAAGGAATAATTGCACAGAAATTGTCTATAGAAAGTTTCGTAGTCAAACCACTGATTTTCTGGTCAATTGGAGGTCATGATGTGTTGCTAGATACCGCTCATGATCTGCTTAAATTAATTGTTAATTTAAATGACCAACATAACCGGGAACCTAATGGGTCACATGCATTGAAGATATAGAGAATGAGTAAAATGGTCTTGGATAGGATCCAAAATATGAGAGAATTATTTTGGAATGGATCGTGATGAGATCGCATGGAAAAATCGTTCGGGAGGGTCATGGGCCCGTACTGGCCTGCGCGGACTAGGTAGGCTGCTGGCCTGCCCAGTAGCAGCCTGCAGCAGGCCCAGCGCATTGCTGCCTCCCACCCGTTGGCCAATTACTATTCATTCATTTCCCTTTTCTCCAGTTTTGACTTTTCATCTTTTCTTTGAATTTGATTCAAATAGAAAAGACATCAAATGGTAGAAAATAGACATGAAAAAAATATTTTTAAGACACAACAAAATTCTCTCAACAACACTTTCAAAGCTAGCACTTTGAATTTGTTCAAACCATTTTTCTTGATAGATTTTTCTTCATTCTTCATGTGGATTATTATTAGAGAAATCCTAGTATGGATTATTGTGGTTTGCTACAACCCAACAAAGTGAAGATTTGAACAGCAAATAAGAAATTACAAGGTATAATTTTTAACATTTATATTTATATAAATTAGTTTTAATGGTACAAGTATGATCTTTTGTTTTGGGTTTTGAAAATTTTATTTTTTCCGCTGCATTTATGAATATGATTCATTCTTCAAAACCCAACAATACTCCTTATAGGAAATAGTGTCTCAGTTATTTAATCAATCAAAATTTGGCTTTCTAAGAATTTCTACATGAAATACCTTAGAGAAGAAACCTATATATTGGGGATTAAAATCTATATAAATAGATATAAAAAGTTTTTTGGTCTTTCTTAGTCTACATACATAGATAAGATGTTAGAGAGGTTTAGCATGGAATAGTCCAAGAAAATATTTATTCCCATGACTCATGGGATTACCCTTTCTAAATCCATTTGTTCAAAGACACGGGATGAACGGATACACATGAGTAAAATTCCATATGTTTCAACTATAAGATTAATTGTGTTATGTTATGTACAAGACTTGACATATCATATGCTCTGAGTGCCACGAGCATATATCAATCAGATCTCAATGAGGGGAATTTGGTGGTTGTCAAGAACATCCTTAAGTACTTGAGAAGAACAAAGGATGTATTCTTAGTTTATGGAGATGGTGGGTTTAAAGTAAATGGTAAACAGATGTCAGCTTCCAAACTGATAAGGATGACTCCAAGTCCCAATCAGGCTATGTATTCACATTAAATGGTGGTGCAGTCTATTGGAAGAGCTCTAAACAAGAGATGACTACAGATTCCATAACAAAAGCAGAGTACATTACAGTTTTTGAGATAGCTAAGGAAGCAGTTTGGATAAGAAAATTTATCATAGAGTTAGAAGTGGTTCTTAGCATTGTTAATCCAATACCATTTTTTGTGATAACAATGGAGCCATTGCATAATTAATGGAGCCATGGTCTTGTCAAAGATTCAAGCACATACACAGACATTGTCACATCTGTGATTTAGGATATGATCATTATATGTGAGTCCTGCGATCATTCGTACTAAGTGGACATGAATGTTATGATCAGTGTCTAAATAATGACATTTTAAGTGAAAAAAATAATATTTAATAATGGTAATGATGTATTTGGAATGAAAATGAAGTTAATTAGTCATACCATTGTGATTTCAGGTTTAGCATGCAAATCGAAACAATGAATCAGACTGAAAATGCACAATTTCTAGCCGGTGAAAAAATATTTAATTAAATATATTAAGACATAAAGAATGTTAAATTGAGGTAGTAGGAATAATTGTGGGTAAGATCCTTAGGTTTACGGCCCAAAATTGTGGAAATACTATCTGAGGTGCAGATTCATGACTCAATTGTTCAATCAGGAATTATAGATGTACGTTTACGATCATAACAGAACCAATATGATTGCAATTGAACTCTAAATTCGGAAAGACCATTACGAAGAGAAAATTATTTTATGCATTTTGGTATGTTCAATTTGATGGAATAAGTTGGTTGGGACTTGGAATTGTACGAATTAAATTTATTTAAAGCTTAAATCAAAAAGGTGAAAAGTGAGGTGAAGTTTTTATAAAGTGAAAATATCTTTGGGAGTCAAATGGATATTAGCCACATAAGCCCACCCAATTAAGCTATCAACAATCACAAATGAGATTAATACCTAATTAAGTTGACTAGCCAACTAATCCACCTATATAAGTTCAATTTTATTTTATTTTTTCCATTATCTTCATTTTACTCAAGTTTCTCCTTTTTTCTTTCTTTTCCATTTGGTTGAACCCCATCTTCTCCCATTTTCTTTGATTTTTTTTAAATTTTCTTTTAACAATCTCACCATCAAATCATTTAAAGAGCTTGGATTGCAAAGTGGTTAAGAAAAGAGATATTTTGGAGCAAAGCTAAGGCATCCAAATTTTTTATAAACTTTAGAGGTGATGAATTTTTCATTTTTCTTCCTTAATTCCATGGTTTAAATCTTTAAATTATGTTATCTTTGAGTTCTTTGTAAGTTGGGTATGATTTGTTTTAGTTGTTTTGTGTGATGAAGTTGTGATTTTGAGGACCCAAAATAAAATTGATAAATTGATGGATATTGAAGTAATTAGTAGAAATTTTGAAGAAATAAAGTTGATGGAATGTTTGGTTGGGGAACCCGAATTTTTCATGGAGAAAATAAATTAACCCTAACTTGAATTTTTGAGGAAATTGATAATATATGGAAAATTGGTGAAATGGAGTATGAAGAAATTGAAAAGAAAATGATAATGAAGTGATGGAGAAAATTCTGGAATTTTTGGAGAAAACAATATATAAATTTATATTAATGGAAAATTTGGTTTAAATGGGGTGACTAAATATTAAGGAAATAATTTTTGGATTGAAGAAAACTTTTTAGAAAATAAAATATGAGAAAAATAAAGTGAGGAGAAATTTTAATTAAATTGGAATATTTGATGAATTTAGAAGAGAAAGAAAAAAGGAAATTAATTATGAATAAATAAAATTTATGTGAAGAGAAAATAAAAGAAATAGAGAATTTAATTTAAATTGAAAACGTTGGAGGTAAAATTTGGACATAAGTTAAATATAAGAGAATTTTGGAAATAAAAAAAATAGTAAATAAGTTAGAAAAATAGTTGATTGCAGTGTAATACGTAATATGGGACCGAAGTCTCGAATTACGCATTATATGTACAAAGTATAAAGTAAATAGTACTTATAGAAAATATTGATAAGCGTGAGAGTCAGAGAAATTAGATGGATAGTTCAAATTTGATAATTTTTACTAGTTCAAATTTGATAATTTTTACTAGCTCAATAACCAATTTGGAATTAAATGGTTATTTAGGTACATCATTGAAATTGGCATTGGGATTAGATAAGGGAAAGGAGCTAGCAGACTCCGACGGACTATAGTAGAGATTTTTGCAATAACTTATAATACTAGTCCTAGAGATATTTAAATTGATTTTATTTGAATTTATATGGAACATGAATTTTTAAAAAGAATTTTTAATAGAAATTAATATGTTCCTTTCGGAAAATTTGTTGTTGTTATGGTTTGAGATTTTTCCTTATGAATACTGAAATATTGCTTTTGGCTTGAAAATTGAGTAGAATTTGGAAACATAATCAAGGAAATTATTTTATGCTTTATTAATGTGAAATTTGATTATTGCGAAAATTTATTAATCAAAAATAATATTGAGTATATTTTTATGGAATTTACAGTTTTTAGCCCATATAAGGACATGGATAATGATCTACGGATTGTTGGCATCCCAATAGGGTAAGAATTTCATCACCTATGATTATTTTGGTCGTCAGAGGCATTGTACAGATCATATGGTTATCTTAGACTATACATATTATTTATATACCGGTACTATGATTATTTTGGAATGGATCTAGTTCTATAATTATCTTGGATCAGATAACATTATTTGGGTTATATGATTATTTTTTACCTTGAGATTTCCATCATTTGATGGTACCCTTTGGTTTCCTAGGGACAAATCTATGATATGTTATATGGGCAAAAAAATAATGAAATTATTATTTAATATATGGATGTGATGAATACCAATTTTAAAAGTTTTAATTATATATTTATCTTGTGAATATGAATAAAATGATAAATTAATGTTTTTGGTAGAGCAAAACTCTTTTTTCGAAATTGTTTGGGCTATAAACTTTATATTTTCTTTTAAAGTGACTATTATTATAAATTTTTACACCATTGAGTTTTATACTTGGCACGTGAGTTTATTTTCTCTTGCGTAGGTTTTTAGAAGTGTGAAGAAGCGATGAGGGTGTATATAAAAGACATCGCTAGAACTAGTGGGCCCTACTAATGGAGCCAAGTAGTAGTGGCAATCACCCCGAAATGGTGGATTTTATTATATGTACTTATTATATCTCGTTTGATATATTTTAATGTATATAAGCTATTATGCATTGGTATGTATTGTTAATTAATTGTATGAGATGAGAATAATGAAAGGACACATATTTACTTTTCTTGGAATGTAATATATTATTTTATTTGTATTGTTTTCATTTAAATACATATGTTATGAAAGTAATAGTTATTTAATACAGCTTGTCACATTCCTTATCTGACTGTATATAATGGTGTGTACAGGAGCAGCAAGGGGTGTTACAATTTTACTTGTATTAGAGCTATATTTAGGCAGTTCTGTGATAAAAATGGGGCTAGAAATATGGAAATGTGTGTGCATTAATATGAATTGGTTTTTAAGTATTTCATAAGTTTAAGTTACTATGCTGTTGTTCCCTAATATGGGCAATTGTTTTGGATTTTTAGAGTGATCATAGATTGAGAGTGTGACGATCAAGGGATGAGACGTTTGATTCATATGAACCATTGAGTACAAATTCTTCATATCATCCCCAACGACAGTGGACAACTAAGAGTAGTATCTCTCCTGATGGGCTGGATAGGCGAGTCTCACTTACGGGATGAGAGAGAGAGAGACTGCTTAAGGTCCTAGCCGAGAATCTAAGGAGATAAGCCAGACCTGCTATTATAGAGCTAAGGTTCGATAAGCTCTGTAAATTGGGAGCCACAAACTTTTACAACTGTAAAAAGGATGATGTTGCATAGTAGAGTACTGGCTTTAGAGGATTGAGCAAGTCTTTGAGAATATGGACTGCACACTAGAGCACAAGTGTATATATATGATGTCTCTATACAGAAAGGGCATATAATTGATGTAAAACAGTAAAGAAGTGGTCACAAACTCCAATTCATCCCACTTGAGACTTTTTCTTAGAATAGTTCAAAGAGAGGTGTGTTCCCAGGGAGTATGCAGACAAGAAGAAGCAATAGTTTTTAGATCTGAAGTAGAATAATTTAATAGTGAGTGAGTACGAGAATGAGTACACTCAACTCAGTAAATATGCTGAAGGAATTATTGCATATGATATTGACAGGTGTTGACAGCTCGAGAAGGGACTTAAAACACATATTAGTGGTAGAGTAGTTGCATCTCAGATTAAGGATTTCACCAAATTGGTGAGAGTTGTAGAGAGAGTTGACGAAGCTGATGTTGATGAGATAAAGACAACAACTGAGAGTTGTGGAAAGAGGCCTTTTTTTCCCGTTGGGTACAAGATTCTCGATGAGTAAAAAAATCATATTTTTTGGAGGTAGATTCAGATCGGGACTCGAAGGTATAGTGCATTATGTAGGCAGAGTTAGCCCATAGGTACAATACCCTCATCTACAAGCGCTCTAGTTTTAGTAAGGGAAAGATCTACCACATACCCCTTATGCTAGTAGTGTGGTGAGTATCATGTTAACGAGTGTTGGATGCTTTCTAGATCTTACAACCAGTGTGGAATGATGAGTCATTTGAGGAGAGATTGCTTATACCAGAGTCAACGTACAAAGTCTATTAGGGTGAGACCAGTATCGACTTAGGGATTTGTGCCTACTAGAGGAAAAGGTAGAGGCCAAATTAAAGGAGGCATGATAGGATTTGTGCAAGCAGGGTCAGACACTGTGAATAGGCCAGAAGGAAGTAATATGGCACAAGAAAGGCATATGCCTTGAGAGCCAGGGATGAGTAGGACACTTTGGATGTCATTGTTCGTACATTCTCTTTATTTGGCTAAGATATTTATGCTTTGATAGATCCAAGGCTAACACATTCATATATATGCACTATGTCATTAGTTGGGTAAAACTTAGAGACCGAGATTTTACACTATAATACAGTGGTTGAGCCATAGTGTAAGGGTGAACAGGGTGCATTGATAGCTATCCTTATTGAGTCAGGGTCAGCTATATTCAGTTGATTTGATAGAATGTTCATTCCATGAGTATGATGTTCTTTTGGGTATGGATTGGTTAGCTCGACATCTTGTAGTAGTTGATTGTACAGCTAGGAAAGTTATCTTCAATAAGCCTGGATATAAGGATAAAATGGTATAAGATGTTAGAATGAGATTACCAACTAATGTAATCTCTGCCATTAAAGCCCAACGGTTAATTCAAAAGGGGAATGAAGCCTATTTGGCATATGTGGTGGACACTAGAAAGGAGAGTATTACTTATGTCTCCAAACAATTGAAGCCACACAAACAAAATTATCCGACTCATGATCTAAAATTGGCAGCATTTGTATACTTTTGAAGATTTAGCAATATTATCTGTTTGGAGAGAAGTATTATATCTATACAAATCATAAGAGTTTGAGTACCTACCCTCACAAAAGGACTTGAATTTTAGACAGAGGCGGTGGTTGGAGCTAATTAAAGATTATGATTGTATAATTGATTATCACCCCAGAAAAGCAAACACAATGGCCGATGCTTTGAGTCAAAAGACTCTGGAATGTAAATTTGAACACTAAATGAGATTAGATATCAGAGTTTCTTAAAATAATGTATTATAAGGAGACCTATCCTTGAATTGCAGAGCTCTAAATCCAACCTACATTGCTATAAAGTATTAAGGAAGCTTATAAGCAAGTTCTTAAGCATGGTAATATCATTGGAGTTGTTTCCAAGGGGCAGAGACTTGAATTTCAACAGAGACTAATGGTAATGTATGTTTTAGAGGTCGGTTATACATGTCAGATAAATCCAAGTTGAAGCAGGAAATTTTGAAGGAAGCACACAAGTCAAGTTATTCTATGCATCCTGGTAGCAATGAGATATATCAGGATCTAAAAGGCTACTATTAGTGGTTGAGTATGAAGAAAGACATAAAATTCACTACTAAATGTCTAATATATCAATAGGTGAAAGCGGAACATTAGTTAGCCTCAAGATTACTACAACCTATCTCTATACCATAGTGAAAATGGGAAAAAGTCACAATGGACTTTGTGCTGGGATTGATGTTGACTCAGAAGAGACATAATGTAGTTTGGAAGGAAAGACAAGTTGAATCCCATATTTATTAGTCCATATGAGTGATAAAGTGAGTGGGACCAGTAGCTTACAGATTAGCTTTGCCTCTTGATTTAAATAAAATTCATAATGTATTTCATATGTCTATACTCAGAAGGTACAAAAGGGATCCATCCCATGTTATGTAGTGCTCCCTTACCCTGCTAGTCGTTAATAGTGTATGAAAGTGTTACTAAACTCATTATTGTAAAAAAAAAAAAAAAAACTAATGCTTAATTTATTGCATAATTGTTTTCAATTTTTTTCAATTTTCGAGTTTATTATTAGCGGAATATTTATTACTTTATTTTTTTACATCATTTAAATATATAAGTAGTGATGTAAATATTTTGATTTAAATATTTTGATTTAAAAGAACTCATTCATTAAACCATAATATTTAGAAATACATTTGCAAATAATACCAAATATATTAATTACAAAATTCACTCTTTTATAAATCTGACATGACATAAATTTATATCAAAAGGAGTTTCTTAATATTAATTATACATTACAATTCCCAAAACATATAAAAAGAAAATAAACTGCTGCAATTTGATCTTGAGGTTCCCCTTTTCTTCGATCATCATACAAAAAGAAAATAAATTGTTACAATTTGATCTTGGGTTTCCTTTTTCTTCAGTCGTCCTAACGCAACAGCTATGTCTATTAATCTGCAAGTGAAATACACACGCTAAGCTACTAGCTTAGTGGTACGTTTAGCAACTATCCAATAATTATATAAATATTTCTAAAATAAAATTTTAGAAACTACAATTAATTTACTAATCATGCCAAAAAATTCAAAAAATATCAAAACTATTTACGTTATGCAAAAATATACAATTCATCAATTATCAGATTTCATTCATTAAGCATGCTTGAAATTATTTAACAATACAAGACATACAATTTAAAATATCAATTTAATAATTTACATAATTTTTTTCCTATTTATTGGATGGCCCACAATAATTTAGACCAGAACTAAACACTGGATACAGGATTTCTACTCTCTAACAGTGTACTTGATGCCTACTTAATTATTTTATAACTTGGCGTTTAATGCCTATATTTTTAATAATAACTTAGCATCTTTTTGGTGCCTACGTAAATTCAAACTCAACACTATTTCTTAGTACCTACATAAATTAAATCTCAGTACTATTTTCTAGTACCTACATTTCTACCTTTTTATTGGCATGCCAACTTATTCTAAATGCGAGTTATCGACTAAATGTTATAGGGATTAATTATATTTGTTACCTTTATTATTATTTACATAAATTATGTATGCAATACTAATATAATTTCAAAGAAATGCAATAATCTCCATTAAATATTTTACAACTTCATATATGCTCTTTTAATCATTATAACTATAAGAAAACTCAAATAATATATTTATCTATCACAAAATTTAACAACCAACACATATATACAAGCTTCCCTATTCTGGACAACATTTATGTCTCATATTGCCCTGCATTTTTTATCCATTTTTAAATGAAATTTAGACAAGTGATAAACTAACCAAATGTAGGTACATATATTATCTTTAATTTGAAACTAGAATCACATTAAAATAAATTTTGTAACAAAAGTTATGAATTGTTTACTAAACTATGTTCATTCCATTTTGCCTAGTATTTTACTAGATAGATTTATAGTTCAAATTTTAAGTCCATTTTACACCTAATTGTAGGAATATTCAGGTCTAATGGTCGGAATGAAAGTTGAAGTCCTGTGTCTTAAATTTCTAACCCAATAAGAACCACTCAAAAAGAATTTTCAGAACTCAAGTTATGATCTGAAAAGTAGATATTATTCATAAGACGAATTTTCCAGCACTTCAATTAATTCGTACAATTTCCATTTTTATGCATCAACAGAAAATTTAAATTTTTATTTTCACATTCATGACATCATTTAATCACAAATTCGTCACTCAATCAAAATATTAAGAATTACATACACCATTACACATAATATCATAAAATCAAAAATTAACATTTTCCATATTGAATTTTTGCCAAATGTACATATCTCAAAAAGTCTACTTCACTTCACTCTTCTCTTCCTTCTAATTAGCTTTCTCCTTACCCTTACTTCCTTTTTAATTATGGGCCAAAGATTATTCACCTCATTGGCCAAACAACAAATTCCACACTAATCAAGCACTAAATACACTAATCAACCATTAATCACTATTAACAAACTAATAATCCTAAATTACCAACTTTAATGGTAATTAACCCCAAAATCAAAGAAAAAAGGAGAAGAAAAGTGAGAAGATGAAAAATCTAACCTCACCTTTGTAGATCTTCAAAATGACCAAAATTCTTCCCTTCTCATTTTTACTATGCTTCACTTTTGTTGTTGATATTCCCTTAATCCAATTTTTTTTCCATCAAAACCTTAGCTTTAATTGAAAAGGAAGAAGAAGAATTAGGGGAATATGGGTCACGTCAACAAGGGAGAAAAAGAGAGAGAATTTAGCATGTTTAAGATGAGGAAGAAGAAGAATAAAGGCAAAAAGTGGAATTTTTACTTTTTATAGTTGGATTAGATGGGTGGTTAAGATTAATAGATAATTTTATCCCTCATTGGTCCAATAATTTAAATCAATCTTAATTTATTTTAATCCAAAGAAAATTCCTATCCTTAGATAAAGAATATTCTATTTTTATACCTTCTTAAAATATTTGTCAAAAACATTATAAATTCTAATTTCTTTCAGCAAAAATTTATTTTTTTTCTAAATTTTAATTCCGAATTTCAAAATTCTCAATTAATAATATCTAAAATATTTTTATCATATTTTATTACTATTTTAATTTTTTTCTTTCATGTCCGAATTTAGACTCCGATCGGTTCGATGCGCCAGATTCGGTCAACTGTGACCGTGGCCTAAATTATAGGGCATTACAATTTTTCTCTCCTTAAAAAACATTTCGTCCGCAAAATTTACCTTTTTAACTAGAATGAAACAATTATGGATACTGAACCTTTATCACCTCTTCATTTGCCCAAGTCGCCTATTCCAAATTATGATTTTTCCACATAACCTTTACCAATGGTACCTTCTTGTTTCGTAGCTCCTTCATTTCTCAAGCTAGAATTTCCACTGGCTCCTCTTCATAAGTTAGATCTAGTCGTATCTCTATAGGTTCTGCTGATATGATATGAGATGGATCCAATCGATATCTTCTCAACAAGGACAAATGAAATACGTTGTGAATCTTGTTTAACTCTACTAGTAGAACTAATTTGTATGCCATAGGACCTATGCAATCAAGTACCTTGTATGGTCCATGAAGCTAGGACTCAACTTTTCCTTCTTTCCAAATCGAAAAATCCTTTTCCAATGTGAGACTTTTAAAAATACTTTGTCACCAACTATATACTCAATATCCCTCATTTTCAAATATGTGTATGATTTTTGCATATCAGTAGTAGCTTTCAGCCTATCTCTTATTACTCTCACTTTTTCCTCTGTCTGTTGCACTAACTCTAGACCCACTACCTTTTTTTTCACTAAGCTCAGTCCAACATAGAGGTTTCTTCCATACAAGGCTTCATATGGTGTCATGCCGATACTGGCTTGGTGACTATTATTGTAGGCAAATTCTATCAATGGAAGATGTTTGTCCCAACTGCCTTTAAATTCCATCACACAACTCCTCAACATATATTTCAATATCTGTATGACCCTCTCTGATTGTCCATCTATTTGTGGGTGGAAGTTGTACTGAAATTAAGATGAGTACCCATTGGTTGATGCAAACTTTTCCAGAATTGTGAAGTGAACCTTAGGTCTCGATATGAGATAATTGAAACTGGCACACCATGTAAACGGATACATAGATCTCTGCCAAATGGTTAAATGGATAATCCATCTTGATCAGTAGAAAATCAGCTGATCTGGTGAGCCAGTCAACCACTACCCATACTGCATCATGCCTCTTTTATGTCAAAGGAAAACCATAAACAAAATCCATTGTAACTCTTTTCCATTTCCACTTTGGAATTGAAATTGACTACAATAATCCACTTGGTACATGATTCCCAGCCTTCACGTGCAGACAAATTAAACATCTGGTAGTATACTCTATGACATCTCTTTTCATTCCTGGCCACCAGTAATATGCATTCAAGTCATGATACATTTTGTTGCTTCGCAGGTGCATTGCATAAATAACATTGTGAACTCTTTCAAAATATTTTGTTTCAATTTTGATATGTCTGGCACACATAATCTGCTCTTATACCTTAAACTCTCATATGCTTCAATAGTAAATTTTGGTTTTTCACCCTTTTTACCATTTCAAAGATTTCCTTTAATTTTATGTCCTGCTTCTGATTGTCCTTTACTTGTTGAATCAATGTGGGTTGAATCCACAATTCTGCCACAATAATATATAAATTACTTTTTTTTTTTGTTATTTAATCTTGTTCACTTAATAAATTTAAGTTTTAACGTTTACCTGCTAGAGTTTTTCCACTCAGAGCATTAGCTACCACATTGGCCTTACTCGACTAATAATCAATGATACAAATGTAGTCTTTGATTAATTCTAGCCATCGCCTCTGTCTCAAATTTAGTTCCTTTTATGAAGGCAAATATTTCAGACTTTTATGGTCTGTATAGATATAACATTGCTCACCATACAGGTAGTGTCACCATATTTTCAATGCAAACACAATGGCTGCTAGTTGTAGATCATGTGTCGGATAATTTCTCTCATGAGGCTTCAATTGTCTGGAAGCATAAGCGATCACTTTGCTTTCTTGCATTAGTACACAGCCCAAACCATTAAAGGAAGCATCACTGTACACCACATAATCTTTTCCCGTAGTAGGTTGTGTCAACACTGGTGCCTCTATCAATATTTTCTTCTACTTATCAAAACTAGTCTTGCATCGATCTATCCACTCAAATCTAGTCTCCTTTCTGAGCAATTTTATTAATCGTGATGCTATCATTGAAAATCCTTTCACGAACCTTCAATAATAACCAACCAAATTAAGAAAACTTCTCACCTTTGTCACATTTCTAGGCGGTTTCTAGTTAAGGATTGCCTCTACCTTGCTAGAGTCAACTCTGATCCCTTTGGCTGAGACAATATGCCCTAGAAAGGCCACTTCATCCAACCATAATGCAAATTTTAACATTTTTGCATATAATTGATTCTTTCTCAAGGTATGGAAGAAAATACGAAGATGTTGATCATGATTTTCTCTACTTCTGGAGTACACCAAGATATCATCTATGAACACCATCATGAACTGGTCCAAAGAAGGCCTAAAGATTCTATTTATTAGATTCATAAATGATGTTGGGGCATTCGTCAGACCAAAAGGGATTACTAAGAACTCGTAATGACCATACCAAGTCCTAAATGTTGTTTTTAAAATGTATGATTCTCTAATTCTCAATTGGTGATAACCTGCTCCTTTCAACTTATCAAACAAGTCATCAATTATCGGTAATGGATATCTATTCTTAATTGTCATCTTCTACAACTGACGATAATCAATACACAAACGAAAGGTGTCATCCTTCTTTTTCATAAATAGAACTGGAGCACCCCAAGGTGAGACACTGGGTTTGATAAACCCTTTCTTTAACAACTCTTATAACTGTACTTTTAATTCCTTTAGTTCAGCAGGTGCCATTCTGTAGGGAGTGATCAATATCGGGGTTGTGCCTAGCAAAATATCTATGGAAAACTCTATCTCCCTGTCAGGTGGTAACCCTGGCAAGTCCTCAGGGAAGATATCTGGATATTCACATAATATAGGAATCTTCCTGAGATCTAGACTCCCTTTCTTGGTATCTACAATATGTGCCAAAAATGCTTCACATCCTTTTTGATAAGCTTACATACCTTTGTAACAGAAATGACATTAGTCAAGTATGGTCAATTCTTACCTAAGACAATCACGTCATCCTGCTCTGAATTCTTGAAAGTCACTCTCCTATATTGACAATCTACCACTTCTTTATGCTGAGTTAACCAATCCATCCCCAAGATTGCATCAAACTCAAGGAATGACAACTCTATCAGGTCAGTTGGGAATTCTACATTCTAAGCTTTGACTAGACTGTTTTTATAGACTCGACTAACTTTCACTCCATGACCCAAATGATTTGTCACTAATATATCATAATCTAATTCCTCTACTACCATATTACCTTGACAAGATGGTGGCATGCATAAATATGAATGTGTAGAACCCGGATCTATCAATGCAAATAAATCAGTATCATAAAAAGAAAATTTACCTATAATGACATCTAGGGCATCCTGCTCCTCACAAGCTCTCATGGCATATGCTTGGGCTGGGGCTCAACTATCTTCTACTCTATTCACTGATTCTGATACATTCTGACCAATCTTGTTGCTTCTAGATTATCTATATCCCTTGACTCTGCCTCGAGTGAAATTCTGAACCTGAACTGATACTACACCACTTGTACCTCTTCCTTTGGGGCAATCCTTCTGTTTGTACTCAGTAGATTTGTATTGTAAGCATACTCCATCAATCTACCAGCAATCACCTGCATGTGATCTTCCACAATGCTGACATGTGACAGATATAAATCTCCTATTACCCAAAGCTGGTGCACTAGCTATAGACCCTTCTAGCCTCGACTATTGGCTTTGCCTAGCTAAAATGTTTGGTCCAGAATCCCGTGACTAGAAAACCCTAGGTGTTGTCGGCCCCTTTTTACCTGATGTCTAGACCACGCTAATTGTCGATCTCCAAGTTGGCTTTTCTATCCTCTTTCTCTTTGACCTTTTTTCCACACTGATGGCCTAGGATACTAGTGTAGCAAAATCCTCAAGCTGAAGGGCGGTAACCATATTTCCAATATCATGATTAAGCCCGTCCTTAAATCTACAACATCTATCTGCTTCATCAGCAATGATTCCAGTTGCATATTTAGTCAGTCTGGTGAATTCCATCTCGTATTCTGCCACTGACATGCTTCCTTGCTTCAGGTCTTGAAACTCCTTTTTTTCATTAATATAAACTCTAGGCACATATTGTTTGCTAAATTATGCCTTGAAGAAATTCCATGAAGGTGGTTTCGGTGTCTGGGGCTTTGATAAGATTGATTTCCACCAATTATAGGCATGATCTTTTAGAAAGGACACTGCATACCTGACTTTTTGTTCCTCTGGACACTCAAGTTCCTCAAACACCCTTTTTGTCAATTCCATCCAAAACTCTGATGCTACTGGGTCATCCTTTCTCCTTCCCATAAAATCTGTGGCCCCATATTTTCTCAGCTTATCAATCCAGGGTTTTGGTTGAGGTGGAAAAAGAGGTGGAGCTAATTGTGGAACTGCTTGTACTATCCGTTGCAACAAATTTGCTATCTACTCCATAAGAGGTTCTTATCCTAAATTAGCCTATCCCTCTACTCTAGGCGGAGATACTACACTCGGCCCGGAATCTCTCACTGATGGAGATCGGCTAAGTCTGAAAGATTGTTACTTAGTTCATCTTTCGAGAAATCTTGTTCTGATCTCGAATCCATATCTACCTATAAACCAGAAGAAAGGGCCTAAATCAGATAATTGCAACATTTTATGCATATGCAGAAGACACACTAACTATTTTACACCTACTGTTCAAGAATCAATTAACCTGGGTTCTGATACCACTAAACATAGCTCTCCCTTACCCTACTAGTTGTTAATAGTGTATGGAAGTGTTATTAAGCTTATTTTTGTAATAAAAAAAATGCTCAATTTATTGTATAATTTTTTTCAATTTTTGAGTTTATTATTAGCGGATATTTATTACTTTATTTTTTTATATCATTTCAATATGTAAGTAGTGATGTAAATATTTTGATTTAAAAGAACTTATTCATTAAACCATAAAATTTAAAAATACATTTGCAAATAATACTAAATATATTAATTATAAAATTCACTCTTTTATAAATCCTACATGCCACAAATTTACATCAAAAGAAGTTTCTTATTATTTAATTATACAATAAAATTCCCAAAACATACAAAAAGAAAATAAACTGCTACAATTTGATCTTGGGGTTCTCCTTTTTTTTGGTCATCCTAACGCAACAGCTACATCTATTAATCTGCGCATGAAACACAGGTACTAAGCTACTAGCTTATTGGTATGTTTGACAACTATCCAATAATTATATAAATATTTCTAAAATAAAATTTTAGAAACTATAATTAATTTACTAATCATGCCAAAACATTCAAAAAATATCAAAACTATTTACATCATGCAAACAATATACAATTCATCAATTATCACATTTCATTCATTAAGCATACTTAAAATTCTTTAACCATACAAGATATGCAATTTAAAATATCAATTTAATAATTTACACATTTTTTCTATTTATTTGATAGCCCACGACATTTTAGACCGGAACTAAATACTGGATACAAGGTTTCTACTTTCTGATAATATATTCGGTGTCTACTTAATTATTTTATAACTCTGCGTTTAATGCCTATATTTTTAATAATAACTTAGCACCTTTTTGGTGCCTATATAAATTCGAACTCAGCATTATTTCTTAGTGCCTATATAAATAAAATCTCAATATTATTTTCTAGTGCCTACATTTCTACCCTTTTATTGACATGTCAACTTATCCTAATTTCTAGTTCTCGACTAGATGTTATAGGGCTTAATTATATTTGTTACCTTTATTATTATTTACATAAATTATGTATGTAATACTAATATAATTTCACATAAATGCAATAATCTCCATTAAATATTTTAACCTCATACATGCTCATTTAATCATTATAACTATAAGAAAACAAATAATATATTTATCTATCACAAAATTTAATAGCCAACACATATATACAAGCTACCATATTCTGGACAGTATTTATGTCTCATATTGACTTGCATTTTTCATCCATTTTAAAATGGAATTTGAACAAGTGATAAACTAACCAAATGTAGGTACATGTTTTATCTTTAATTTTCAATTAGAATTACATTAAACTGAATTTTATAGCAAAAGTTATGAATTTTTCACTACACTACGTTCATTCCATAATCCCCATGAATAATTATTTGAAATGAGATACAAATCTAAAGTATTTGAAAAATTCAAAGAATTCAAAAATAAAGTGAAGAAACAACTTGGTAAAAGTATTAAAACATTTAGATCAGATCGAGGTGGAGAATACTTTAGTCAAAAGTTTGAAGGTTATCTAAGAGATGATGGGAATTTATCTCATTGGACTCCACCTTTAAATGCTACAATATAACGGTGTGGCTAAAAGGAGAAACCGAACCTTGTTAGATATAGTGAGATCAATGATGAGCTTTGTAGAATTACCCAAGTCCTTTTGGGGTCATACACAAGAGAGTGTTGTTTATATACTAAATAGATTTCATTCTAAGTTAGTTGATGTTACCCAATATGAGTTGTGGAATAACAAAAAACCTATTCTTTCACACATAAAGGATGGGGATATTTTGCGTATGTGATGCGAAGAATGTTAGATAAGCTAAAAGCTAAGTCTGACTAGTTTATATTTGTAGGATATCCAAAATAGTCATTTGGATATCAATTCTACCACCCTTTGGAACAAAAGGTGTTTGTTTCATAACATGCTATTTTCTTACAGAAAGAGTTTATTTTTAAAAAAGATAATGGAAGCAAAATTAAACTTGATGAAGTTCAAGATGCCCAACAAATGCAAATCAACTGACAGAACCCGAATCAGTTACTCATGTAGATGAAAAAACAACTTTACCTTCTAAAATACCAAAACTTTGTAGATCTAATAGGATATGCAGTGTTCCTGAGAGATATAGATTTCTCATGAGTGAACAAAATAATGAATTGCTCATAGAGGATGATGAGCCTACTACCTACAAAGAAGTTTAGAGTATTTTAGAATCTAATAGATGGCTAAAAGTCGTGCAGTTAGAGATGTATTTCATGTATGAAAACCAAGTATGGATATTGGTTGACCCACCTGAAAGGATAAAACCCTTTTAAGAAGAAGACTGATATGGAAGGTAATATAGTTACCTATAAAGCTAGGCTAGTAGCTAGAGCATATCGTCAAAGATTTAGTTGCAATGCATAAATCCATTAGGATACTCCTTGCCATTGTAGTTCATTATGATTATGAGATTTGGTAAATGGATATGAAGATAACTTTCCTTAATAGAAATTTGACTAAGGATGTGTATATTTGTAGGATATCCAAAATAGTCATTTGGATATCAGATTCATAAACGTAGCAAAAAAATAAAATTTTCAAAACCTGAAACAAAAGATCATACTTGTGCCATTAAAACTAATTTATATAAACATAGAGGTTAGAAATTATACTTTGTAATTTCTTATTTGTTATTCAAATCCTCACTTTGTTGGGTTGTAGCAAACCACAACAATCCATACTAGGATGTCTCTAATGATAATCCATGCGAAGAATGAAGAAGAAACTATCAAAAGAAATGGTTTGAACAAATTTAAAGTGCTAGCTTTAAAAGTGTTCTTGAGAGAATTTTATTGTCTTAAAAATATTTTTTTCACAAAAAAATATTTTCATGTTTATTTTCTACCATTTGAAGCTTTTTCTATTTAAATCAAATTCAAAGAAAAGATGAAAAGTCAAAAATGGAGAAAAGGGAAATGAATGAATAGTAATTGGCCTAATTAAGGCCAAATTCACCCGTTGGCCAACGGGAGGGAGGCAGTAGCACGTTGGGCCTACTGCGGGTTGTTGCTGGGTAGCCCAGCTGGCCCGCTACGTGACCCTCCTGAATGATTGTTTCCATACAATCTCATCACGATCCATCCCGAAATAATTCTTTCATATTTTGGATCCTATCCAAGACCATTTTACTCATTCTCTATATCTTCAATGCGTGTGACACATTAGGTTCTCGATTATATTAGCCATTTAAATTAACAATTAATTTAAGCAAGTCATGAGCAGTATCTAGCAACACATCATGACCTCCAATTGACAGGAAAATTAGTGGTTTGACTACGAACCTTTCCATAGACAATTTTCATGCAATTATTCTTTTCACCATCTATACCCCACTTGGTTCAGAGTATGGGCATGTGTCAACTCCCACTAGACTGACTACGTCACGTCTAGTCCAAGTAATGTTAGTTCTTGTCCTTGAGGCTCATTACTCTATTAAATATGTTATTGAAGACTATCTTTATGACATTTCAACTCTGGCCAGAGATTCCCGAGTAATGACCACGATAAGAGGCCATGGGTATACACTCCTTCTATTAGAAGTGGTGAATCCTTTGTTGGTTATCCAATTACCTTCGAATGCCTCAAGCTGTATTCAATCACCACCCTATGTGCAACCTCCCTAAAGCAATAAGGAATAGTGTCAAAATACATAATCAATATTCAAGATATCTTTGAGTACCTCAAGTCTAAGGATACTTGCACCATTGCTATAATGAGACTATCATTGACATTTGAATAGATTATCCATATGATTGCCTTATAGCTGGTCATCCAATGTACTTAGCTACACTTAGTCAGCATCCACATGTTAACTCTAAACATCTTATGTTCATAGATTATGAAATCTACTATTCGATCCAATCAAGGAGTGTAACATGTGCTAATCTATCTGGATTAATAATGTCCCATCTCATTAATCCTATGACTATGGATAATTTTAATATTAACATAATTACACATGATAAGAATCTCAATATCATCATTTCATCATGATTTCCTTCATGCTATGTTATGTATCAAGGACTTCATTAATTGATTTAAGATCACTTATCAATTCATATATCAAATGAACATCAAATTAATGAAAAAGCCTTTTATTAATCAAATAAATTTGTACAATAAGTTCTTAAGGTGATTGCCTTTAGAGCACTCCTCTAACAAGCTTCCAATTGCACTAAAGCCAATCGCATTTGTATTTAATTCTATAGGCGAGTACATGAGAATCATATTTCTTTTGGGGAAGTGGCTTAGTTAAAGGATCAGTAATATTCTGATCAATGGGCACTCTTTCTATCTTTACATCATTCCTACCAATGATTTCTCTAATCAAATGGTATCTTCCAAGTACATGTTTGGATCTCTAATGAGACTGTGGCGCATTTGCTTGTGCAATGGCTCCATTATTATCACAACACAGTATTGGATCAATAATGTTGGGAACCCCTCCAAGTTCTGTGATGAATTTCTTTATCCAAACTGCTTCTTTTACGGCTTCAGAAGTTGTAATGTACTCTGCTTCAGTTGTGGAATCAGCAGTTGTTTCCTATTTGGAACTCTTCCAACTAATTGCTCCACCATTTAGTGTGAATATATAACCTGACTGAGATTTTGAGTCATCCTTGTCAGATTGGAAGCTGGCATCAGTATACCCGCTCACAGTAAGTTCTCCATCTCCATATACTAAGAATACATCTTTGGTCTTCCTTAAGTACTTAAGTCGATTGGTATCTTCTCGTGACACTTAGCATATGATATATCGGGTCTTGTACATATCATAGCGTACATGATTGATCCTATAGCTAAAGCATATGGAATCAAACTCATATGTGTCCTTTCATCTCGTGTCTTTGGACACAAAGACTTTGAGAGAGTAGTCCCATGGGTCATGGGAATATATCCCCTCTTGGACTACTCCATGCTAAACCTCTTTAGCATCTTATCTATGTATGTAGACAGTGAAAGACCAAGAAATCTTTTACATCTATCTCTATAGATCTTTATCCCTAAAATATAGACTGCTTCTCCAAGGTCTTTCAAAGAGAAATTCTTAGATAACCAAATTTTGTCTAATTGTAAGGCTGAGACATCATTTCCCATTAACAATATGTCATCTACATATAACACAAGAAATACGATTGCACTCCCACTAACCTTCTTGTAAACACAAGGTTCATCCGGATTTTGTAAGAAACCAAACTGTTTAATTGTCTCATCAAACCGAATACTCCAACTCCTGGATGCTTGCTTTAATCCATAAATGGATCTTTGAAGCTTACATACCTTTTTGCAATCTTTGGATATGAAGCCTTCTGGTTATGTCACGTACACAACCTCAGTCAAATTTCCATTAAGGAAAGTTGTCTTCACATCCATTTGTCGTATCTCATAATCATAATGAGTAGCAATGACTAGGAGTATCCTTATGGATTTAAGCATAGCTACTGGGCTAAAAGTTTCATCGTAGTCAATTCCTTGTCTTTGACGATAACTTTTAGCAATAAGTCTAGCTTTATAGGTAATCACATTACCATCCATGCCAATTTTCTTTTTGAAAACCCACTTGCACCCTAAAGGATTTATTCCTTCAGGTGAGTCAACCAAAGTCCATACTTAGTTTTCATACATGAAATCCATTTCTGACTTCATGGCTTGAAGCCATTTGTCAAATTCTGAACTATTCAGAACTTCTTCATAGGTTGTAGGCTCATCGTTTTCTATGACCAATACGTCATTCTATTCACTAATGAGAAATCCATATCTCTATGGAATAGTACGTATCCTACTTGACCTACGAAGCTCTTGTGATTCAGAAGGTTGAGCTATTATATCATCTGCATAAGTAACAAGCTCGGGTTTAGGCAGTTGATCAGCATCTATTTGGGCATCTTGAACTTCCTCAAGTTCAATTTTGCTCCCACTATCTCCTTTTAGAAGGAATTCTCTCTCTAAAAAGATAGCATGTCTTGAAATAAAAATCTTTTGTTCCAAGGGGTGGTAAAATTGATATCCATACAATGCTTTTGGATATCCCATAAACAGACATCGGTCAGACTTAGCTTATAGCTTATCTGACATTCTCCGCTTCACATAAGCAAGACAACCCCAAATTCTCATATAAGAAAATGTGGAATTTTGTTATACCATATCTCATATGGAGTAACATCAATTGACTTCAAAGGAACTCCATTTAATATATAAATGGGCGTCTCTAATGCATAACCCCAAAAGGATTTAGGCAGTTCCGCAAAACTCATCATAGACCTTACCATGTCTAACAAGGTTCGGTTTTCTTCTTTCAGCTATACCATTGTGTTGTGGCATTTAATGTGGAGTCCATTGAGATAAAATCCCATTATCCCTAAGATAATCTAGAAACTTTTGGCTCCAGTATTCACCTCCTCGATCTGATCAAAGTATTTTAATACTTTTGCCAAGTTGTTTCTCTACTTCATTTTTGAATTTTTGAACTTTTCAAAAGCTTCAGATTTGTATCTCATAAGATACACGTACCCATATTGTGAGTAGTCATCAATAAAAGTAATGAAGTATATGAAACCACCTCTAGCATGTGTAGACATTGGACCACATACATCTGAATGTACTATGTCCAAAAGTCCATTAGCACATTCACCCTTTCCCTTAAAGGGTAATTTAGTCATCTTGCCTAATAAGCAATATTCATATGTGTCATATGATTTATAATCAAATGACCCCAAACTACAACTTTTGTGTAGCTTAGCCATGTGTTTCTTACTTATATGACCAAGGCGACAACGCCATAAGTAAGATGATTTCAACATATTTTGTTTTTGCCTTTTATTATCATTGATGTTTAAAATTGGATATGACATATCTAATATGTATATTCCATTGCATAATGTACCACTAGTAAAAATAATTTCATTCAACATAATAGAACAACAATTGTTATTAAAAGCTAAAAGGAAACCATCTTTATTTAGACATGAAATAGAAATCATGTTTTTAGTTAAAGAAGGTACATAATAGCAATTATCCAAATTTAATATAAGCCCACTAGGGAGGGTCAATACATAAGCCTACTAGGGAGGGTCAATACATATGTTCTTACAGCTAATGCTGCAACCCTTGCACCATTTCCAATGCATAGGTCTGACTCTCCCTTATTGAGCTGCCTACTGTTCCTTAGGCCTTGCATATCAGTACATATGTGTGAGCCACAACCGGTATCTAATATAAATATATTATTATCAGAAACAGTATTAATTTCAATGAAAAAAATAACTAAAGTAGATAGGGCATCAGATGTGTAGCACCCCCTCACCTAAACCACACGTGCCCGGATGCGGGGGTGCTACTGCCTGTCTTCTTTACTTCTTTATATCGCTATATTTTTTTTACAATATATATTTTATTTACATAAGATAATATTATCATTATCAATTTACTACTTAACAAACTTCGAAAACTAATTTACAAACTTATAAGTATATATAATGCGGAAAGTAAAATATAAGAGTTCAAAAGTGTGTGACCCACTATTTGGAGATCGACTGCTTTAATTTGAATAGGATCACCGCTTGCTTTATCTACCACCTTCAGCTACCTTTCTAAATCTACACGGAAGGAAACTCTCATGCTAAGCTCTAAGCTTAGTGGTGCATATAACTAAGGCAATATACTATATTATGCAACAAGCATTAGTATGTATCATTTTATGCATTAAAATCTTTGCATGCTATTTCTATCAACATGTCCCTATTTCATACAATTATAGATATCATGCTCACATATACAATGTTATTTTCATTTATCTTTGATGGTAAGTTACTCTTTTTATTTCTTTAGTATTATATCTCAATCTCATATCATCATCATTCTTCTTTTCTTATTTTCCAACTTATCTTTATTATCTTGCCCACATCACTCTAAATTTGGACTGACTAGATATGGGTTATGGATCAGGAGTGCTTCTAGAGCTATAGCCACCCTGTCCACTATCTGGCTCAACAGAGCTTCTCAAATCAATGGCGCTCCCAAAGCTTAAGCCACATTGATTGAGTATTATTTCATCACAGATGAATAACCAAACCAAGGGCACTCTCCGAGCTTAAGCCACCTTGTCCTCAATTTATATATGCTCAACAGAGCTTCTTAAGTCAATGGTGCTCCCAGAGCTTAAGCCACATTGACCGAGCATCTCAGATCAATGGCAGTCCTAGAGCTTAAGTCACATTGATCGAAGAATATCTCATATAGTACGGTACCATTCGCCCCTATAATGACATGTCATCTATCCTGTTTCTAGTCCGTAGGTAGAGTAATGGGCATGTTCGTATTTTCACATTAATCATATATCTTTATTTAATTTTTAATTTACATCCATTTCATCATTCTCATATTATACATATCATCATCATCATTCTTAGATTTTGACACATCAATATTCTCATGTATCAACATCTCAATGTTCTTGTTTTGCAAACATATCATCATGCTCATACATACTGGATAACATCTTTTCATTTGTTTAACTAGATACATTAGTAGAAAATCATATTCATAATTTATTTAAAAATAGAGCATTCACTGTCGTGACTACTAATTCATGCCCGTGAATTAGTTCAAGCCCGTAATTCAAAGCCGTGAACGCTACTGGAATGAATCATGCCAAAAGCATTCACGGTCGTTATTACTCATTCACGTCCGTGAATGAGTTCATGCCCGTGAATGAGTTCACGTCCGTGATTCTAAACTGTGAATGCTTCTAGAATGAATAGTACCATTTCCACACCAAAGTCACAACCGTGATACAAATCAGCACAACCGCGAACCTTCAAGTTCACGCCCGTGACCCAATAGTTACGCCCGTGACTTTCTACAGGAACTCTGCATATTCACATTTCATTCATTCTAAATACACCAAACAATATCAAAACACAAATCATGCATTTCTGGAGTCCTTTATTAAACATATCATGACCCAATATATATAAATGCCTTAATCATAATTAAATTCTCTAACATGCATCATTTAATTCAACAAATTACAAAAAAAATCTCATTCTTTATCTCTAACATATGGTTTCATGCCATGATCATCATTAATGCACTTCAATCATTAATTAACATATTAAACATGTATTATTTCAAACAAAGATAGGCTATTGCCTTAAATTATACACAAACCTTAATCTTTCTCCTTCACTCTTCTAGGTAGCTTTCTCTTTTCCTTTGCTTCTTAGTGTTTGTTCTTTGTCATTTGGAACTCCTACAATATCATAGATCATTATTATCATCTGATTTTTTCAAGACCCTACACTCTCTCATTCTCTCTCAAAACCCTAATTTCTCTCTCTTCCATATGAGTCTTGGATGAGCTCAAAATTCAAACTTCTTTAAGAAAAGATGATGAAGAAGAAGAATCACTTCTTACCTTACTCTTTTCTTCACTTGATCTCAATTTTGGAGATTTTCTCTCTCCACCAAACTTGATGTTTCTTCCTCTTTCTTGCTCTTCCTAGTTTCCTTAAGAGTTGGAGTTATAGACCATGAAAATCACTTGCTCTTGATCTTTTCTCCCTCTTCTCTTTCTTTCTCTCTCTAATATTCAGGTTTGGCTATAGAGAAAATTGGGCTGGCATGAAAGCTGGGCAGAAAAGAGTGAGAGGAGAGCAGAAGTAAGGAGAAGAAGAAAAAGGAAGAATGAGAAGGGACCAAAAGTCTTTATATGGTACCCACCAATTTGACCATTATTAACATTAGGCTTAATCACATTAAATTCTTGTTCTTCCTCATGCTATGGCCGGCCAAACCATTTTAAAATGTCTCATTTCTTATTTTAATTGGCAAATTAATCTCATTGATACTCCAAATTTTTGGTAAATTGCAATTTGACCCCAAAACTTATCAAATTTTGCAATTTAGTCCTTTACTGTAAATCAACTTCTTTAAGCTTTATAATCACTTAATTACACATATATCATATAATTTAATCATTAATAGATTAATTCCAATCAAAAATCTGAATTTAAACCCTGATCGATCAACTGCGTCAATTTCATGACAGGTGTGACTCAGTGTCTAAATTAGCGGATATTACAAGATGCCTTCTTCTTCAAGGACTCCAAGTAAGCCTTGCAGTTTCTCTTCCAATGGCCATCCTTGCCATAATGGAAGCATGTCCCCTTTGGAGCAATCTCTTTGGCCTTCTTCTTGGCCATGCCTCCCTTAGGCTTCATGGACTTCTTCTTCCTCTTAAGGTTCTTCCTTTTAGAACTTGAAAAGTCCACCAGCATCACACCTTTACTGCCCTTCTTGACAGATGACTCAACTATTTTGAGCAAGTTAATAAGCTCAGGAAGAGTGGTAGAGATTTGGTTCATCATATAGTCAAGCACAAAATGTGAATAACTATCAAACAAACCGGTTAGAATTAAGTCAATACTTAATTCATGGTCCATCACAATTCCCAAGGAGGGCAACCTTTCAATATAGCCATTCATCTTCAATGCATATTGCACTGGAGATGTCCCCTCAACCATCTTAGTGCGGAAGAGCAACCTTGAAATTTTGAACCTTTCGAAACGTGTTTGCTCATCAAAAAGCTCTCTTAGATGGTATACTATGGAATTAGCATCCATAGCCTCATGTTGCTTTTGCAACTCAGCTGACATAGTAGCAAGCATAATGCAACTTGCCATCTCAATATCATCGAGATGCTTTTGATATGCCTTCTGAACATCTTCAGAAGCATTAGCAGCAGGGGGATTAAGGATTGTCTCATTTAGGACATAGCCAATCTTTTTCGGATTTGAGAACTATTCTCAACTTCCTTAACCAATCCAAAAAATTAGGCCCAGTCAACTTATTTGATTCCATTAGTGATTGCAAATTCACATTTTTCATGATGATGATTCTAGCAACCTAGATGTAAAATAGAACATGTTAGAATGTACATAAAATGCATGTTTATTAGGTTTTTAATAAATCGCATTATGACTCCCACTATTTTATTGCAAATCCATAGCCCTCACTATGAACCCGAGAGAACTTATATGAAAGTTCTCCTAGTGGGTCAATATCCAACTAGCTAAGAATAACCTTAAGGAAACTCAACAAGCTATCCTTAGTTTGGTTGTTAGGTATCTAATCCATACCAATTGCATTATTCATGCAATTATCGAATCTTGTACTATCAACTTATCGATGTGTGCACATACATTGGGCTATCAACTCTTGATATGTGTACATCTCATGTATACAAACCCAACTTGCCTCCAATATACATTAACCTTGGCGCAAATCCAACAAGTTAATAATATCGGTTAAGTCTAACCCATTAATCATGAAATCTAATCTCAATGGATTGAACATATTCTTATAGAGTGAGCTTGAGGTAAATCAACAACCCTAACTTTAGAAGAATTATGGTTCTCCTTATGTTAATGGAAGCATTATGACTTAATTGTTTTTTTAGCAAGGGATTTCTTTGTTAAGTCTCATCAAGTTATTATTTCATGCTTTTATATATCATACATTCATCACATGGATATATAAAGATAGTTACATTAACTATATGACATGATTATGGACATACTAAAGTCAATATCTTGAGCCAAAGAAAAATTGACTAGGTCTTACCTAGGTATATGCATGAATTTACAACCCAAAATAAAAATTAAATTCCTATTTCTAAGTCTTCTTGTTTATGGTACCACCTCCTTTGCTTCTTACTCAATTCCTATTTCTAAGTCTTCTTGTTTATGGTACCACCTCCTTTGCTTCTTACTCCTTTGTATCTTCATTCTATCCTAATCCTATGTAATCTAATTAAAAATTTCAAATTATAGAAAACCTCAATTTACATTTGAGGGAAGTAAGATGAAAAGAAAAATACATAAGAAAGAAAGAAAGGTTGGGACACGCAAGCCCTATTTACAATAAAACAATACAATCCATGCATGCTCAATCACATTGGGTCTAAGTCCATAATCATCCATCATGTCTTTTCATACACCACTAACATGCATTCTCTAATGCACAAAATAAAAATGACAATTTTGAATTTCAATTTGTAAATCGATTCAATGCTTGAACCAAAATTGCCTATTTGTGTTATTTCGGTTAATTTAATTTTGTATGTCATTTTAAAGTGGAATTTAATATTTAATCAAATTAAATTAAATTCCATATTTCCAGAATTAATTCAAAATTAATTCTCCTTAAAATCAAAATATTATGATGTTAAAATTAAAAAATTTAATTTTAATATACATACCAATTTCTAGTCATACTAGAATTACAATTGCACAACTTAAATTAATTCAAAATTAATTTCCAAAAATTATAAAAATTTTCAAAACTTCAAATCATCATTCTAATCATCTTTAGGTCAGCTCAAGTTTAACAAAATATTTTTGGCACAATCAAAAATTACTAAGACAAACGAACCAACACACTTAGACGCTCAAAATGACTCATTCGACATCTAGAATTTTTTAAAATTTCAAATGTGTGCAAAATAATTTTGGCATGCATCTAATATCAAAGTAACATATTTTTAATCACATAAAAAATATTTTAAGGTGCTGAAAATAAAATAAACACATACAAAAAAATCAAACAAAACAGCTCCATCAGGTATGCTAAAACAGTCTTGTTTTTGTGTTTGTTTAAACAATAAATTTAAATAATTTTTAATTAATTATTGGGCAATTCCAGAGACATAAACATATTCTCAATGTCTAAATAAGTTTTTTATAATCAAATATAAGAAAAATATAACCAACCCCATCAATTAAGCCAAACAACAACATATGTTCATAAACAAGGCAATTTTAGGCATTTTTGAAATAAATCTGAAATCACATTCAAATAATTTTTCAATCACAATAATCATCCTTAATCATCCATGATCATATTAGAGAAAGAAAAATGTATAAAACATATTTTACAAATTAATTTCAATTTTTCAAATCCTATTGATCCAAAATCATCAAAACCATGCAATCTCATTGCATTTTCAATTAAAATTAATTTTAATAGACACAAGGGGGCTTTGATACCACTGTTGGATTTTGAAGAATGAATCAGGTTCATAAACACAACAGAAAAATAAAATTTTTAAAACCCGAAGTAAAAGATCATACTTGTACCATTAAAACTAATTTATATAATCATAGAAGTTAGAAATTATACCTTATAATTTCTTATTTGTTATTCAAATCCTCACTTTGTTGGGTTGTAACTATCAAAAGAAATGGTTTAAATAAATTCAAAGTGCTAGCTTTGAAAGTGTTCTTGAGAGAATTTTGTTGTCTTAAAAATATTTTTTTCACAAAAAATATTTTCATGTCTATTTTCTACCATTTAAAGTCTTTTCTATTTGAATCAAATTCAAAGAAAATATGACAAGTCAAAAATGGAGAAAAGGGAAATGAATGAATAGTAATTGGCCATAATTGGCCTAATTAAGGCCAAATTCACCCATTGGCCAACGGGAGGAAGGCAACAGCTGTTGGGCCTACTACGGGCTGCTACTGGACCTGTTGCTGCCCCGTACGAACCCATGACCCTCCCGAATGATTTTTTTCATGCGATCTCATCGCGATCCATCCCGAAATAATTCTCTCATATTTTGGTTCCTATCCAAGACCATTTTACTCATTCTCCATATCTTCAATGTGTGTGACCCATTAGGTTCCCGATTATATTAGTCACTTAAATTAATAATTAATTTAAGCAAGTCATAAGCGGTATCTAGCAACACATTATGACCCCTAATTGATCGGGAAGTTAGTAGTTTGACTATGAACCTTTCCATAGATAATTTTCATGCAATTATTCCTCTCACCATTCTATACCCCACTTTGTTCAGAGTATGGACATGTGTCAACTCCCACTAGACTAACTATATCACATCTAGTCTAAGTAATGTTAGTTCTTGTCATTGAGGCTCATTACTATATTAGATATGTCATTCAAGACTATCTTTATAAAATTTCCACTCCGGCCAGAGATTTCCGAGTAATGACCACGATAAGAGGCCATGGGTATACACTCCTTCTATCAGGAGTGGTGAATCCTTTGTTGGTTATCCAATTACCTTCGAATACCTCAAGTTGTATTCAATCACCACCCTATGTGCAACCTCCCTAAAGCAATAAGGAATAGTGTCAAAATACATAATCAATATTCAAGATATCCTTGAGTACCTCAAGTCTAAATATACTTGCATCATTGCTATGATGAGACTATCATTGACATTTAAATAGATTATCCATATGATTGTCTCATAGCTGGTCATCCAATGTACATAGCTACACTTAACAAGCATCCACATGTTAACTCTAAACATCTCATATTTATAGATTATGAGATATACTACTCAATCCAATCAAGGAGTGTAACATATGCTAGTATGTCTGGATTAATAATGTCTCATCTCAGTAATCCTATGACTAGGGATAATTTTGATACTAACGTAGTTACACATGATAAGAATCTCAATATCATGATCTCATCATGAGTTCCTTCATGCTAAGTTATGTATCAAGGACTTCATTAATTGATTTAAGATCATTTATCAATTCATATATCAAATGAACACTAAAGTAATGAAAAACCCTTTTATTAATCAAATAAATTTGTACAATAAGTGCTAAAGGTGATTGCCTTTAGAGCACTCCTCTAACATATATGACACAACCTGAGGGTTTCACATCCGATGATGGCAAAAAGGTATGCAAATTGCAAAGATCCATTTTTGAATTAAAGTAAGCATCCAGGAGTTGAATCATCTTATTTGATGAGACAATCAAAGAATTTGGTTTCTCACAAAATATGGATGAACCTTGTGTTTACAAGAAGGTTAATGAAAGTGTAATCGTATTCCTTGTATTGTATGTAGATGACATATTACTTATAGAAAATGATGTCTCAGTTCTTCTATCAATCAAAATTTGGCTTTCTAAAAATTTCTCCATAAATGACCTTGGAGAAGTGACCTACATATTGGGGATTAAAATCTATAGAGATAAATCTAGAAGGTGGATTGGTCTTTCTCATTCTACATACATAGATAAGATGTTATAGAGGTTTAACATGGGACAGTCTTAGAAAATATTTATTCCTATGACTCGTAGGATTAGCCTTTCTAAGTCCATGTGTCCAAATACACATGATGAACAAACATGCATGGGTAGGATTCCATACACAGTCGGTATGTTTTCTCTTTATGATTATGATATATGTGCATTAATTGATCTAGTTCTACACACTCTTATCTATGAATAAGCACTCCTAGGCAGCACAATATGGTTAATGAAAATCTTGAATATGAGATTGAGGTTACAAATCTCTTGGGGCACAATATGATTGTGAATCGGGTATATAGAGGTTGTCCTTTTTTTGTACAAGGGAGAGAATTCCTAATAGACTTGATAGAGTTGCCTTTTCAAGAATTTGATGTCATATTGAGCATGGATTGGCTAGCCTAGCATGGTGCAGTTGTGGACTTTAAGAAAAAATTTATAATACTGAAAACTGCAGAACATGGAGATGTGAAAGTGGAAGGTGAGTTGTTTCAATGATGAAGGCAGAGAAATTGATGACAAAAGGATGTGAAGCCTATTTGGCTCTTATTGTTGATACCAAAAAGGGAGGTCCAGAGCTTAAGGATATCCCCACAGTAAATAAATTCCTAGATGTATTCCCTGAAGATATCGGGATTACCATCACAAAGAGGTTTATTTCTCTATAGAGCTCACTCCAGGCACAACACCTATATTAGTAGCGCCAACACCTATATTAGTAGCGCCAAACAAAATGGCACCATCTGAGTTGAAAGTGCTTAAGGCTTAACTTCAGGAACTGTTAAAGAAGGGTTATATCAGGCCGAGTGTATCTCCATAGGGTGCACCAGTGTTATTTGTGAAAAAGAAAGATGGGTCTATGAGGTCATACGTCGACTACCGACAGCTAAATAAGGTGACAGTTAAGAACAGATATTTGTTACCATGGATTTATGACTTATTTGATCAGTTGAAGTGTGTATGTGTGTTTTTAAAAATTGATTTGAGATCAGGGTATCACCAGTTGAGAGTTAGGGTAGAAGATATAGCCAAGACGGTGTTCAGAACCAGCTACGAGCATTATGAATTTGTGGTTATGCCTTTTGGGTCAACCAATCACTAGTAGTCTTTATGGACTTAATGAATAGAGTGTTCAAACCCTACTTAGACTAGTGTAGTGGTCTTTATTGATGATATTCTAGTATATTCCCAGAGACCTGAGGAGCATGATCAACACATGAGAATAGTGTTACAAACACTTAGGGAGCAGAAATTGTATGCCAAGTCCTTAAAATGAGAATTATAGCATGATAAGGTAGCTTTTCTAGGACATATTGTGTTGCCAGATGGTATCCAAATTGATCCTAGCAAGGTAGAGGCTGTTATGAGTTGGAAGACTCCTTGCAATGTGATAGAGATCAAAAGTTTTCTTAGATTAACGGGTTATTAAAAGAGGTTTGTTAAAGGATTCTATATGATTGCTTCTCTTTTAACTAGATTACTAAGAAAGGATGTGAAATATGAGTGGATTGAGAAATTCCAGTAGAGTTTTGATAATTTAAAGAAAATGTTAACAGAGGCTCTGATTTTGACACAGCCAGTTTCTGATAAGGAATATGTGATCCACATTGATGCTTCTCAAAATGGATTGGGGTGTGTACTCATACAAGAAGGTAAGGTAGTGGCATACATATCTAGGTTGCTGAAGGTTCATGAGAAGAGTTACCCCACATATGATTTAGAATTGGCGGCCATTATTTTTGCATTGAAGATATGACATCATTATCTTTATAGGGAGAAATGTTTCATTTATACAAACCATAACAGTCTGAAATACCTACCTACATAAAGAGATCTCAATTTGAGATAGAGGTGGTGGTTAGAGATGATAAAGGACTACAACTGTATTATTGATTATCACTCAAGAAAAGTCAATGTAGTGGCTGATGCATTGAGTAGGAAGATGGTGGATGAATTGCACCTCCGACTGACACTTAATCAGGAGATTATTGATGCATAGAGACATGATAGTACATTTGTTGACATAGCTGAGTCGGTCTCTAAGGGGAAGATATCATATTATACAGTTGAATATGATAGTAGAATATACTATCAGGGCCATTTATGTGTGCCTAGTATTGTTGAACTGAGATAGAGGATACTAAAGGAAGCTTATGAGACCAAGTATACTATGCATCCTAGAAGCACAAAAACGTATAACAACCTAAAAAGTAAGTACTAGTGGATAGGTATGAAATGAGATATCACATAGTATACTACCAGATGTTTGACTTGTTAGCAGGTCAAGGTAGAACACCAAGTACCATCAGGGTTGTTGCAACCTATTATTGTGCCAGAATATAAATGGGAGATGATTACTATGGATTTCGTGATTGGGTTGATAGTAACTTCTCTGAAATTTGATGTTGTATGGGTTATTATGGGTAGGCTTACGAAGTCAGCTCACTTCTTGCCTATCATGAGGGATTTTCCTTTGAACACACTAGCAGAGCTCCATGTTAATGAAATAGTACAACTTCATGGAGTGCCAGTCTCTATTATTTTAGACAGGGACCCCAAGTTCACTTCTCAATTTTTGGGTAGTCTACAGAGAGCTTTAGGTACCAGGCTCAGTTTTAGTACAACTTTTCATCCCTAGACAAATAGTCAATCAGAGAGGGTCATATAGATCTTGGAGGATATGATGAGGAGTTGTGTAATTGAATTTAAGGGTAGCTGGGATAAATATATTTCATTGATGGAATTTGCTTATAACAACAGCTATTAGTCTAGTATCAAGATGGCTCCGTATGAGGCACTATATGGCAGGAAGTGTCAAACACCTTTGTGTTGGATAGAATTCAGTAAGAGAAGACTAGTGGGGCTAGACTTGGCATAGAAAACTGAAGAAAAAGTACAGGTTATTTAGGAAAGATTGAAGGCAGCTTCTGATAAACAAAGGTCCTATGCAAATCTCAAGAGAAAGGATGTCGAGTATGCAGTGGGAGAAAAGATTTTCCTTAAAGTCTCTCTATGGAAGAAGGTTCTGAGATTCAGGATGAAAGACAAATTGAGCCTAAGATTTATTGGGCCTTATGAGGTACTTGCAAAAGTGGGACCAGTTACTTTCAGGCTTGCTCTACCAATAGAGTTGAGCAAGATCCAAGATGTGTTCCATGTCTCTATGTTGAGGAGATACCGATGTCATCCTTCTCATATTGTTTCAGTAGAGGACATTAAGGTGAGACCAAATTCGACCTATGATGAAGAACTAGTTTAGATTCTAGCTAGAGAGATTAAGGAACTCCAGAACAAATGAGTACCATTAGTCAAGGTATTAAGGAGAAATCATGATATGGAAGAGACTACATGGGAAAGTAAAGAAGTGATAAAAGCCCAGTATCCAAAATTGTTTGGCGATAACATATTAGGTAATTTTGAGGTTGAACTTTCTTTCAAGGGGAGAGAAATGTAACACCCACAAATTTGGGCCTAGAATTTATATGTTAAATAAGGTACATTAAGGGTATATGGGAAATATATGTCAGGCTATGGGTATTAAAAACCATAAATAAAGAAAAAGATAAGAAAAGGTGAAGTTTATATTGTTCACACCCATGACAGTGTTAATCACGACCGTGAATGTCGTAAATTTCAGTTTCAGAAGCTAAGGATCTTCACGACCATGATGCAAATATTCACGCTTGTGACACTAGTGTTCATGCCCGTGAGGACTGCATGTTTAAATATGGCAGTGTCGTGTTTTTGATAAAACTCACGTAAAATCATTCCTTACCCTAGCCGTCAATCCTCTTAAACCCCAAAAAAATGAACTCATCATCATTCTTGTAAATTTCGAATGATTAAACTAGAAATAATCACTATAAAAATATAGTAAGAATGGATTTAAATAAGGTCTTCACCATGATTATCAATATTGAAGTTTAAGAGTATAAAACACATTCTGAAACCCTTGGATCAATCTTTTTTCATGAAATAGAGGTAAGAAATCACTTCCCTTACATTCTTTCATTTGTTTCAATCTGGTGTTAATGGGGGAATAAGGTTTAAGGGTTCAAGATAGGTTTACATAATGTTCATGGATGGAATGTCACTATAGAACATAATATGGTCATTGTTTTCATGTTAGGGACCGAGATTGATGATGGAGAACCCCATTAAAGACTGTAGATGAGAGAGAATCGAGTTTTAGGGCTCCAACACTAAGGTTTGTACATATAACCATTTTTATTCGAAAATATTATGCTTGTGGTATGAATGATGATTCTGAAATGATTGTTGATATGAAATAATTGTTTTAGTACTACTGGTATCATGATAACTGACTATTAGATGCTGAGATAGATGTTGAAATTGATTTAATATTAATTAAGCATGAAAGGGTGTCACTTTGGTTGATATGCAAGGCATTGAGTCTAATTTGATTGATGAAGTATGATTAAATGCATGTCTATAGTTGAATTTGGTTGCTGGAATATGTAAAGTGTTGATAGGTATGGCTAACATTGGTTAGCTTTAGATCCTATGCATGTTGTATGTGAAATTAAGTGAAACCAGTGCTATAATATTGTTTATGTGTAATGAGTCACCCACGAAAGGAATTCATTCCCGCAAAGCCAAGCCTCACTCTTTTGAAAGTATGAATTTCATACCTGTGAATAAAGGTTCATGCCTGTGAAGGTTTAAAAGCTATTCATGGGTAGACAAACTGTGACAAAATGTTTCACACTCGTGAATATAACATTCACACCTGTGAATGCCTTATTTCCAGAAAAAAGAGTAAATGAATTATATAATGAAACTACTTGTGTAACGACTGACAATTGGTAGTCTCTTACTGAGGCTAAAGGGAGGTTGAGGGTTCGACTCTTGCCTCCAACAACCTACCTGTGGCAAACGGCATGGACCGGGTTTCCAGGTGCTTTTATGTAACGACTGGATCTTACTGGAATTGCGGTCTCGGCCGTTTGCCACAGTAAGCCCACCCGCCGTCTCACTGAGACCAACGGGCTGCCACTACCAATTGTACCATGGTACAATTGGTAGTCTCTTACTGAGGCTAAAGGAAGGTTGAGGGTTCGACTCTTGCCTCCAACAACCTACCTGTGGCAAACGGCATAGACCGGATTTCCAGGTGATGGGTTGGGGTTATTGGGCCATGGACCCCGGTAGCCCGTTGGTCTCAGTGAGACGGTGGATGGGTTTTACTGTGGCAAACGGCTGAGACCGTGATTCCAGTAAGATCCAGCCGTTACAACTTGAGTATGATATGCATACACCTTTGACATGATTAAATGAGCATTATTCAATATGATAACATGACTAAGGAACTTGATTATGCATATGGTGCTCTACATCACAACGGGATATGTGATGATATTGTGAAATTATGAAATATGGTGTAATTGATACTAATAACCTAAATATGAATAAGAATGCCCATTCTCTATCTAGGGACTAGTTAAGATATGTGGCATGCCCTTAAGGGGTTACGGTACCATAGAAATAATTATACATGCAGTTATTATATTTTCTCATCAGAGTGGCTTAAGCTCATGTTAAAGTGCTCCTTATTTGAGAAGCTCAGTGATAACATATCTGGATTAGGGACAAGGTGGCTTAAGCTCCTATTAGAGCACCCTTGTACTCATACACATGCAGTCCTTGCTCATTACGGTGATTTAAGCTCGTGTCTGAGCATTTTTTATTTGAGAAGCTCGTTGGTAACAATACAGACAGTTACAGTAGTGAGCAGGGTGGCTTAAGCTCATGTTAGAGTGTTCTTGTTTCACAATCCATATCCGGGTAGTCCATATTTAGAGTATTGGGCTATGAAACCAGAATCCATAAATGCATAAAGTTGATAACAGTTTATAGAGATCAGTAAATTTGAATACATAAATCAGTAAATTTGAATACATGATAATATATGGATATGTTAGATGACGTGAAATGTTATTCTGTTGAGAAGCTCGTTGGTAGCAATACAGACAGTTACAGTAATGAGCAGGGTGGCTTAAGCTCGTGTTAGAGCACTCTTGTTTCACAATCCGTATCCAGATAGTCCATGTTTAGAGTATTGGGCTATGAAACCAGAATCCATAAATGCAGAAAGTTGATAACAGTTTATAGAGATCAGTAAATTTGAATACATAAATCAGTAAATTTGAATACATGATAATATATGGATATGTTAGATGACGTGTAATGTTATTCTGATAATGAACTCAATTATGTATGTTGATGCAAATTAATATGTTTAAGCTATCTTATGGATATTGCATATTGATAATATGGAAAGCACACATGCATGTTTTAAACATGAATGATATAGTAATATATGAATGCATGCTATAATTTAAATGTTTATATATACCACTAAGCTTTCAGTAGCTTAGTGTGTGGGTTTTTTTAGCATGCAGGTTTGGAGCTGTAAACTGTGGTTGACAAGAAGAGATGACAAAGCCAGTCAGAGTTGATCCGAGTTGGGTCTGTCATTTTTTTCATGCATTTTATTTATTTTTCCGCATATCATGGGATTGAGATAATAGATTAATGTTTTAATAAAGACATGTATTTGGGATTATAAGTTGATTTAGCACAAATTTTGTAATAAGAGATTTTTATGCCCAAGTTATTATTGTTATGATTATATATATATATATATATATGAGAATGATCTGAAGAGAAACTATGAATATGAAAATATGTTGAAAAGTTTTAATTCAGACAGGTAGATTCAGTTCTAATCGTGTGGCATCTGTCTATGCAACGGATTTTGGCCTAGTTGCGCAAAGAGGGCTACATAACTATATTACCTTTCATGTCGATTTTCTTCTTAAAGATCCATTTACACCTAATGGGTTTAATCCCTTTAGGTGGATCAACCAAAGTCCATATTTGGTTGTCATACATGGAATCCATCTCTAACTACATGCCTTTTAGCCATTTGTTAGATTATGAACTATTTAGAACTTTTTCATAGGTAGTAGGCTCATCATCTTCTATGAGCAATACGTCATTCTATTCACTTATGATGAATCCATATCTCTTAGGAAGAATGCATATCCTAATTGATCAATGAAGTTCTTGTGTTTCAAAAGATGTTATTGTTACTTCATCTGTATGAGTAATAGATTTGGGTTCAGTCAGTTTATCGGCATCTGTTTGAGCATTTTAAACTTTATCAAGTTCAATCTTGCTCCCACTATCTTCTTTTAGAAGAAACTTTTTTCTCTAAAAAGACAACATGCTTTGAAACAAACACCTTTTGTTTAAAAAGATGGTAGAATTGATATCCAAATGACTCTTTTGGATATCCTACAAGTAGACACTTATCAAACTTAGCTTTTAGCTTATCTAACATTGTCCGCCTCACATAAGCAAGGCAACCCCATACTTTCATGTGTGAAAGAATAGTTCTCTTGTTATTCCATATCTCATATAGAGTAACATCAACTAACTTAGAAGGGACTCTATTTAATAAATAAATAGAAGTCTCTAGTGTATGTCCCCAAAAAGACTTAGGTAGTTCTACAATGCTCATCGTAGACCTCACCATGTCTAACAAGCTTTGGTTTCTCCTTTCAGCCAATCCATTATGTTATGGCGTGTAAGGTGGAGTCCATTGAGATAAAATCTCATTATCTCTTAGATAACCTTAAAACTCTTGGCTTAAATATTCACTATGTCGATCTAATCTAAGTGTTTTAATACTTTTTCCAAGTTGTTGTTCTACTTTATTTCTAAATTTTTTGAACTTTTCAAAAGCTTCAAATTTGTATCTCATGAGATACAAGTATCCAAATCGTGAGTAATCATTAATAAAGGTAATGAAGTAGATATAACCACATTTGGCATGCACTAACATTGGTCCACATACATCTTTATGTATAAGGTCTAATAGCCCATTGGCACGTTCACCGTTTCCACTAAAAGGTGATTTTGTCATCTTGCCTAATAAACAAGATTCACATGTGTTATATGATTCATAATCAAATGATCATATGTCACCATTCTTGTGTAACTTAGTCATATGCCTCTCATTTATACCACTAAGGCGATAATGCCATAAATATGATGATTTTATGTTATCAAACTTTTGTCTCTTATTATTGATATTGAGGATTGAATTAGACGTGTAAAGAACGTAAATCCCATTTCATAATGCGCCAGTTCCAAAAAGAATATCATTCAACCATATAGAGAAATTGTTGCCATTAATAGTTAAATGAAAATATTTTCTATTTAAATAAGAAACAAAAATAATATTCTTTGTTAAATTTGGAACATAATAGCAATTTTCTAATTCTAAAACAAGCCCACTAGGGAGTGTCAATATATAAGTTTCTACAGCTAATACACTCTTGCTCCATTGCTAACACGTAGGTCTAACTCTCATTTCTTGAGCTGTCTACTGTTCCCTAGATCCTGCATATCAGTATATATGTGTGAGCCACATCTAGTATCCAATACCCATACATTATTAATAGAAACAATATTAACCTCAATAACATAAATACCTGAAGTAGAAGGTGCATCAAATGTCTTATCCTTCTAATTTTTTAAAGACTACAGATAGGCCTTGTAGTTCCTCTTCTAATGGCCAGACTTGCCATAATGGAAGCAAGTCCTTTTTGAAACAGTCTATTTTCCCTTCTTCCTCATCTTCAATGTATGTTGCATTAGAGATGTCCCCTCTACCATCTTGAGTTGAATAGCAATTTAGATATCTCATATTGCTCAGTGCAAGCTTGCTCATTTATTTGACTTAGATGATACACAATGGTATTTGAATCCATAATCTCATGCTACTTTTGAAGCTCGGGTGATATAAAGGTGAGCATAATTCAACCTGCCAACTCACTATCAGCCACATGCTTCTTATATGCCAAATGTTCATCAATAGATGCATCATCAATAGGAGGGAAGGGAAATGACTCTTCCAATATATAAGTTGTCTTTTCGGTTTTGAGAACTATTCTTAAATTCCTTAGCCAATCAAGGAAGTTCGAGCCAATCAATTTATTGGATTTGAGAATTGAGCGTAGGTTCACATTTTATAACATGATTTTATTAACCTAGATGTAAAGAAAGATCATGTTTAAAGAATGTACTAAATGCATGTTTATTAGGTCTTTAATAAATGCACATTATAACTCCCATTATTTTACTGTGAACCCATAGCCCTCACTATAAATCTGAGAGAACCCGTTGGAAGTTCTCCTAGTGGATTAGTATCTAACATCATTAAGAGTGACTTTAGGTGTGCCCAATTAGCCATCTTAGGTCAATTGGTAGGTATCTCATACCAATTGCATTCTTTTATGTAACTACTAAATCATTGGACTATAAACTATTGATATATGCACATCGCATATACACTTACCCAATATTGCCTCTAATTCACATTGACCTTGGGTGAACATATTTGTATAGAGTGGGCTTGGGTGTGCCCAACAACCCAAACTCTGAAAGAACTATAGTTCTTCCTATATTAATGGAAGACATTGGCCTTAATATTATTAACGACGGATTGATTTAAATCAGGTCTCATCTTGACAATTTGCATTTATAATATATTCATTCATCACATATAAATATATAAGATAATTACACTAATTATATGGTCATGATTATGGTCATAATCTAACATCAATCCTTTTAGCCATAAAAGAATTGACTAGGTCTCACATAGATAGATGCATGAAATTACAACTTTGAAATAGAAAAACAATTTCTTATTCTAAGTCTTCTTATAGTTGGCACCAACTCCATTGCTTCTTGCTCCTTTGTACTTTAATTCTATTCTAATCCTATGTAATCTAATTACATAAATTCTTCATAAGAAAACCTCAAATTTATTTAAGGGGAATAAGATGAGAAGAGAAATACAATAGAAAGAATAGAGAAGGTAGAGAGTCGCATACCCTATTTACCAAAATTAAAATTCCATGCATGTTCAATCACATTGGACAAGTCCATAATCATTCCATCATGTCATTCCATACACCCCTAGTATGTATTCTCTAATGTATAATTAAAGGTAATCTATAAAAGTAACAACTTGGGTTCCTTTTGTTTCAACTCTTGAAACATTGTTGTGATTGTTTGCCCTTTAATGAAATTCATCATAAATACATTATTTAATCTCATTAAATAATCATATAAATATTTAAAAACACTTAATGCAAATTAGTCATACATTTGATCATATAAAAAAGTTTTCTAAAATTGTCTACTTTGCCAACTAGGTTATTACCAATTTAATCCATGCATATATTTAAATCTGAATTTAATAATTAAACCACATTAAATATTAAATCTAAATATGACCAGTATTTAATTCATAATTAAATTACCTTAATTATTTATTAGTTTGATGCCAAATAGGATTAAACAATCCTAGTTACAATTGCATACTAGAATCCTGGTCAAACTAGGACTTAGAAAATCCTTTTTCTAATTCAAATCAAATTCCATTTAAAAATTTCCAAATTTTCTACAATTCATTTTCATCATTATAAAAAAACTAATAATCAGTTTATACAATTAAATTTATTCATTAGACAATCTTAATCATTAAGAACATAACTAGCAAACCAATTGCTCAAAAATTGCCTAAATTGAATCGTAAATTAATTAAGATTCTCTAGGAACTTAAGTAAAAATTTAATATGACTTTAGCATGCAATTCACATCAAAATAATATCATGAATATCTTATAAATATGAAATTAAGATTATGGTCATGAAGTTACATGTCATTAAATCAAACAATACAAAACAGTCGCATCACATGGTAAGATTTTTGATCTAGTTACTAGTTTTATTTCTTTCACGATCAAAAATAATTTTTGCATCATTATAGGTGCTGTCCAGAAGTTAAAACACATTCTAAATATTTCATAAACATGATTGAATAGTCAAATTAACAAACCAAATTCGAACAGCCCCAGAAACAACTCAATTATTAATACTAGGTTTTACAAACCCTAAAAATTCAACAACATGCACAATTTCAAATTTTCATGTTTAAATTAAATTCAAATCTTTTAATTATCATTAACAACATCTAATATCATCATATTAATATGTCATTGAATTAAAATTAAAATTTTAGTCCAAATATAATCAAATTCGTTTTTAACGGAAGGAGGAAATTCAAGTCGTTCATTTTCAATCAATCTCATTGATACTTCAATTAAATCAAAATTTAATTTACATAGGGTGGCTCTGATACTACTGTTGGATTTTTAACATGCATCTCATACATATATATGTGGAAACATAAAATTTAATTAAATCTAAAATCCATAGAATATCCTATCTAATTTAAAATAGGATTGAACAATTCAATGGAAAAAGTTGATTACCTTTGTTTGCAACTCTTGATCTTCCAAGTTATGAGTTTTTCTTTCTTTGTTGGATTGTAGCAAACCATAAAAATACAAAACAAGGATTGCCTTTAAAATAGGCCCCTTTCTCTAAGGTATATGGCCCAATATTGACCAAGTCAACAATCCTAATTTAAATTAGATTTGACTCATTTTTATAACTCTTACAAAAGGCCCAGTTCTCTTTCTCTCTCACTTGGATCTTATCCAAAACTCATTTTGCATTTTCTTCATTCCCTCTATGCATGTGACCTAATAGGGTTTCCCGTCATGTTGGTAGCTCAAGTCTCAGAAGGAACCATAATCCAATTAGGATTCTACGAGTTGAACACTTTTGACCCATAATTGATTTCTAATCAATTTTTCTTGACTTTGAAGATCATGAGTGGTATCTAGCAACACATCATGACCATCTAATTAACTAGAAAGTTAGTGATTTGACTTTTAATCCTTTCATAGACAATTACTGTGCAATTCTTCTTTTTACCAAACTATACCTTATTTGGTTCAGAACATGGACTACGTGTCAACTCCCACTAAACTGACTACGTCACATATAGTCAAAATGATATTTGTTCTTATCTATGAGACTCATTACTCTATTAAATATGTCCTTGAATACCTTCTTCAAGACATGTCCACCTCGACTAAGTATTCTAAGTAATGATCTTTATAAGAGGTCATACGTATACTCTCCTTCTATCAGGAGTAGTGAATCCTTTATTGACTACTCAACTACCTTTGAATACCTCATGTTATACCCAATCACCACCCTATGAACAATCTCTAAGAGGCAACAAGGAATGGAGTCAACGTATAGGATTCAACATTCAAGATAACCTTAAGCATTTCAAGTCTAAGGATACTTGCACTATTGCTATGATGAGACTATCACTGACATTGAATAGATATTCATGTGATTGCCTCATAGCAGGTCATCCAATGTACTTGGCTCCTCTATCAAGTATCCACATGTTAACTTTAAATATCTCATGTCTTTAGCTTATGAGATCAACTTCTTGACCTAGTCAAGAAGTATAACATGTGTTAATCTATCTGGATTAACAATGTCTCATCTTGTTAATCCTATGACTATGGATAATTTAGGTATAAATACAATTGCACATGATAAGAATCTCATCATCATGGTCTCATCATGATTTCTTTCATATTGTGTTACATACTAATGACTTTATTAAACAGTTTAAGATCTATATTAATTCATATGCAATGAATACCATATAATGAAAATATTTTTTTATTAATAATAAAAGAGTACAACAAGTGCCTAACGTGATTGCCTTTAGGGTACCTTTCTAATAGAAAAGCCATTACTAACACCTTGGTGCTCTGATATTCCATCTCCCTTGTGGTTGCTCCGTTCATTCCTTCATGTGGATATTGTTAGAGACAATCTATCCTTGGATTGTTGTGATTTACAACCCAACTTGAAGGAAAGGGTCACAAAGTTGGAAGATCAAAAGATGCAAAGAAAGGTAATCAGCTTCTCCCATTTGATGGTATGCAATTTGATTTTAAATTACATTGGACTTTGCATAGGTTTGGCATTCAATTAATTTTAAATTTCTATTGTGTCATATATGAGATGCATGTTAAGAACCTAGTAATTATGTGCAAGTTAATACAGTTAAAATCAATTTTGTCTTTATTGTTTTGTTTATATCAACTAGTATGCCAATAGATATTGTATCAAAGAATTGATAAAGAACTAGACCAGATAATAACATAGGACAATTCTGCTACTCTAGATGAAACTTGGCAAGTTTTAGACTATTGTTGAAAAGCAAAATAAAATGCTTTTTTTTATATAAAAGACATTTTCATTAAGAAAAAAATATCAAATGTAAATATATACATCATCCATAATAAAACACTTTCTTCACCATTGATGAAAAATGACAAAAACACAAATGAAAAAAAAAACCCTAAACACATAATTTAGTCTTCAATCCAAATACTTTAGCAAGATAATGGAAGAAATCAAAACCATACAAACAACCTCTAAAGCCTAAACACAAAAAACATATTGCATAACATATATCTTAACATGTGCAAAACCAACTCACTTTGCTTTAAGCATAAATTTTTTTATACCTTTGGGTATCAAAAACTTCTTCATTGGACATGAATGTTTTTCCTTATCTTTCATTACATTAAAATAATCATAGCACCAAGAATAAATAGATTGAGGATATCAGTTAATTTTATGATTATCATATCCGCTAATTTAGGCCCCTAGTCACGCGAGTTGTTAAATCAATTCGACGATTTGATCAGAGTATAAATTTGGATTTTGACTGAAAAATAATTAAAATAATAGTAAATAGTTATGAAAAATATTTAATAAAGTATTTAAAATATTTAAAGATGTTAGATTACAGTAAGGGATTAAAATGCAAAATTTAAGAAGTTTAGAGGTCAATTTGTAATTTACCAAAAAAATTGGAGGATTAATTGGATAACCATCAATTAAATGCATGATTGGGACCGAACACACCAAGTAGCAAATTTTAAGGAGCCAATTAACATGTATGAATACATGAATTAAACATTAAATTCATATGGGCTTAGGTGTCCCATTACTAATTAAATTTGTCCTCTTTCTCTTAATTATTTCTCCTTCTTCCTTATCACTTAATATCTAGAATACTCTAATCTCCTCAAACAAGCCCTGTTCTTACCCTCCCAAATCCTTCATAGCTAAAGCTTGAGTCTAAGAATAGAAAGGGAGAAAGGCATGGAAGAGTATATTTCATGCATAGTTGATCAAAAGGAAGCTAGAGGAAGTAAAAAGAAAGAAAGAAAAAACTAGGAAATAAAAGAAAAATAAAACCTTAAGGTTTGGCTATGGAAGCAAGGAAGTGAAGAACTCAAATTAAAAAGGAGCTAGCTCAAAGGAGTAAAGGAAAAGAGAAAGAAAAGTAAAATAAGAGGCTGGTGCATAACTTAAGGCAATAACCTATGTTTTATCTTTAAGTTGCATGATTTGAGCATTTATCATGTTTATGATTGTAAACTAACAATATTTTGTGATAAAATCTTGGGATGCATGTTTTCTAGACTTATAATTAATTTGGGTAAAAATAAAAAGTGATTAATATGTATGTTCTTTGCTGAAAATTTAGGAGCAGTGAGTACTTAAACTGTTATAACGTAAGTTCTAGAATTTGGTTTTGTGTGTTGTTTATTGGGTCTGGAAGCTAAGACATAGGGCTATAACTTTTATTTAGACCATGAAATTTGAATATGTCTTTATATTTCCAAACAAATACATAAAGTTCGGACATAAAATTTGTCCAGAAAATTCTAGGCAAAATTGTTAGTGACTAGTGAGTATTCTTTTGGTCATATCTTTTGATACAGAACTCCAAATTAAGTTATTCAACTTGCATATTAAATTAAGATCTAGATATACAATTTTTAATAATGCCTTATAATTAAATTCAGATCGTAATAGGACAAAAATGAAGTTCCAAAATAGAGCACAAAATTTGCCAGTTATAGGGTAGTATATGAGTTGATGAATTTAATGAGTAAAATAATGTGAACCTTGTTATGTTATGCAAATACTATTTTTATTGAGTGATTATATGATTAATTAAGTCTTTAAATGCATGAAAAGTGTGAAATTTATACTATGAATTGTAATGACATTAACTAAGTCCTAGAACATATAACTTGAAACTAGAATCGGGATAATTTGGCATGCTAAGCAGGGGGGCAGTATGATGAAATCCATTAATGGTATGATTAATGAAGCCAGTAATGACACTATTATTGAAGCCGGTAATGACACTATTATTGAAGCTAGTAATGACACTATTATTGAAGCTGGTAATGACACTATTATTGAAACCAATAATGATACTATTACTGAAACCGGTAATGACATTTGTATGCACATATTATATTGCCCGAGTGGCACTCCTAAGTGGCTGAATGATAACTCCGTTATCCTAGTCAGTGGTTCATAGGTGTTGTGGGCATAAAGAAGTTACGACAAATAAATGGAATCATAACTTGTGATATGATTAATTATGATGGATTATATAATGATGTTTTAATTAAGTAAAACAGGTATGAGATAAAAAAAATATAATTTGATGTTTATGCATGCTAAAATATTATGAGATGTATATTTGCATGAAAAGATGATTGGGTATAAATTGATATATGACAATGTATGTTGCATGAAATAGTTTATTGCCTTATTTATATACACCACTAAGCCAAAAGCTTGGCGTGTGAGTTTCTCTTGTGTAGATATAGTGAAGAATAAATAGAAGATAGTAGATAAAGCTAGCGGTGACCTGATCCAGTAAAGCAGTCTGTTTCACACATTATGGGTCACACAACTTTTGTATATTTTAGTTTGAACTTTATTTTATAATGGTTGTATAATAACAACATGTTTTGTAAATAATATTTTACTATAAAAGATGTATTTTGTTTCCTTATTATAATTACTTTTACACCATAAAGTAAATAAATAGTAAATAATAAATAATAATAAAGAAAAAAATATGTACGAGTGTCTCATATTTATATATTTATATGAAATAATATTTTAACCAATAAGTCAGCATAGCACTCCCTTATCCGGACATGTGTTGCTGGGGTGAGAGGGTGTTACAATGATGGTTCATAATATGCTAAGTGGATCTTCTCCTTTGCTTTGCAAGCAACACAATGTTTAGTCTATTTCTAATTTTCTATTGATAAATTAGTCTATCTTTTGAATTAGTATATCTTTAAAGTCCATTTCCTCCATTTTAATTTTAATCCGTTCTTATTTATATACCTTTTGCTTAGCTTGTGTTAGAGTAATAGGATATATAAGATCATCCCACCTTAGTTGATAATATAACACCCTCTCACCCTACTGTACGAATAGTTAGGTGAGAGGATGCTACGGACTTCCTCTCAACTACTTATTTAATTTCAAATATAAATCATATAATGTTTTTTTTAAACATACTTACAATTTTAAACTTATAGTAATTTTTAGAAAATAACTATTATATCTTCCTTATACTAAAATCTTAGTGCACTAAAACATATTACAAATTTTAATATCATTAACATAATAATAATTATATATATAAATATATACATGTGAAGATGCAATTATAAAAGCCAAATGTTTAAATGAAGTAATCACCCATATTTGAGGATTCAAGGCTGCTTCACTGATCTAGATTTCTCACTAGTTTTTTTCTTAACTATTTTTTACTCTTTAAATTCTACCCACTTCTAATCATGTGCGAGAGGAATAAACATCTCTCACACTAGGCATAATTGCTTATGCAAATAGGCAATAAGCTATAGACTAATTATAAGACATGCATATATACATAAATCTAATATCCATATTATATGCAATTAAACTAGCCATTAGCATGCACATATAACTAATTTTATCAACTTTATATTTTTTTACCATATTAATCTATGTCTATTAATCTTACTTGTTATCTCTTCAAAAGTATAATATATTGTTATTATGCCAAATTATAATTATGCCTCCTTGTCTTATATAGTTATAAGGTATTACTACATAAAATCTTATTCTTCTAATTATTTCATAATTTCAAGTAGCCTTTATTATTCATTTTGTAGTGCCCTCTTATCTAATTAGGATAAATCCAACTAAATGAGCAGATACTATATGGTCCTATTACTGAAAACCTGTGAGAATTAAAACTTTTCTTTTCTTGAAAATATTTTATAACATATACTCTTTTGCATATAATTCCTCTCATGAGACTTCAACGATTTGAAAGCATACGCTATTACTTTACCCTCCTGCATCAGTACACAACCCAAACCATTAAGAGATGCATCATTGTATACCAAAAAATCTTTCCCTAGAGTGGATTGTATCAAAACTGGTGCCTCTATCAACATAGCCTTCAATTGATCAAAACTGGCTTGACACTTGTCTGTCCACTAAAATCTAACATCTTTACGAAGCAACCATATCATAGGAACAACTATAAAAGAGAAACCTTTTACAAATCATATGTAATAGTCTGCTAACCTAATAAAACTTTTATCTTAGTTACATTCCAAAACGGTCTCCAATTAAGTATGATTTCAATATTGCCAGGGTCTATGCTAATCCCATCTACTGATACCATGTGACCCAAAAAACCAATTTCCTCAAGACAAAACTCACTTTTTGACAATTTGGCATACAATTATTTCTCTTTTAGAGTCTATAGCACAATCCGAAGATGTCAATTATGCTCCTCTCCATACCCAAAATATACCAAGATATCATCAATAAAGACTACTAGAAAACTAGTCTAAATAGAGCTTGAAGATCCGATTCATTAGATCCATAAATGTTGTTGGTGCATTTGTCAGCCGAAACGGCATAACTAAGAACTCATAGTGGCCATATCGAGTCCTAAAGGCAGTCTTGGGCACATCACTCTCTTTAATCATCAGCTAATAATATTCCAATCTCAAATTAATCTTAGAGAATATCCTTGAACTTTTCAACTGCTCAAAAAGATCATTTATCTATGGCAGTGGGTATATGTTCTTCACTATCACCTTATTCAACTGCTTGTAATTAATGCACAACTGTAGGGTGTCATCCTTCTTCTTCATGAACAATATAGTCTCACCCCAAGGTGACACACTAGGTCTGATGAACCCTTTATCCAGCAACTTTTGAAACTACACTTTCAACTCTTTCAACTCTACTAGTGCCATTTGATATGGTGTGATGGATATAGGTGTGGTACTCGAGAGCAACTCAAAAGCAAACTCTACTTTCCTGTCCAAAGGCAATCCTGGCATATTTTCAAGAAATACATAAAAAAACACATAAACTGTAGGAATATCCTAAAGCCTTGAACTCTCCTTCCTAATATCCACCACCTATGCCAGATAAGCTTCATTGCCCTTCCTAATTAACCTATGAGCCTTCATAGCTAAAATGACATTAGATAGTTCCTTCATTTAGATATCTTGTACCCCTTTATCCTTACATTCTGAAAATAACCTTCGAGCTACACAATTAATTATAGCTCTATGGTGAGCTAACCAATCCATACCTAGTATGATATCGTACTCATGGCATAGCAACTCAATCAAATTCTTAGGAGATAACTCATATTGACTCACCAAGGGTAGGTGTCGTGCACTATATTAACCCTGGCACTGTGACTTAAAGGATTCATCACTAGAATATCATAATCTAATATCTTAGTCACTATATCATCCCCAACTAGTGGTGCAGTGTATATCTAAAAATGTGTAGGCCCGAGATCAATTAAAGCATAAACATCTGAGTCAAGTAAAGAAAATTTACCAATGATGACATCTAGAGCATCCTGCTCATCTCGTGCTCTCATAACATATGCTCTGGTAGATGCAGTGTGGCTACCTTCTAGCCTACTTGTAGTTCCTAACTCAGCTTATACTGATCCAATCTGACCTCCCCTGATCTAACCTCCACCTTGGCCTCTAATAGGTGTTGATCCCTATGTCGAAGCCGATTTCGCTCCTGTAAGCTTTGTAATGTGATCATGATATAGGCAATCCCTCTTGAGGTAGCTTATTGCTCCACAAATGAAACAAGCTCTGGATGTCAGCCAACACTTACCAGCATGATGCCTGCCACATTGTTGGCATATTGTAAATGCAGTGGGACTTCCCCCAACTATGCCTAAGGTACTAGCAACAAATGGTGTAGATCTCATGGGTTGGTCCCACCTAGCTGGTGCACCTGTACCTCTATATCCACTCAGGAATCTACTACTATAAAACTTGGTCTTTTTACTAGTTGAGGAACTAGTACCCTGCTAGAAGAAATGTCTTTTGCTACAGCTTGGAAGTATCATCTTCATCTCTTTAGCAACAGCTTCCTCAATGGCTTCAACAATTGTCCTTAGAGTAGCAAACTCCTTAATCTATGATCCTTCCAGTCTAGCCCTGATAGGTCGTAATCCCCTCTCAAACCTTTGGTATCTATCAATCTCATCAATAATGACACTCTATGCATACTTATTGAGGCGAGTATACTACTTCTCGTACTTTTCTACAATTATATCTCCTTGTTAGGGATCCAAAAACTCCTGCCTCTTCCAATTAGTGAAAGCCCTGGGATGTATCTCTCCCTAAACTACTCCAGTAAGAATCTCTAGGAAGGTCAGGTGTTTGGGGTGTTGTAACATAGTCCTCCACCAATTGTAATCCCCCTCCTACAGTAGAGATTCCACATATCTATATCTCTGCACTAGCGTACAATCCATTAGCCAAAAAATTCTCTCTACCCTTTCTAACCAATACTCAACAGTCGTTGTGTCATCCTCTTTGTGACCATAAAATTCTAGAGCTCCCAACTTTTAGAGCCTTTAAAATCTCATCTTTATGGTGGCTGGCTTAACAGAACACCGTAAGATCTATACCATATCCTCTAGCAGCTCTTGTCTTGTTGAACTTGGAATTGAAGCACGTTTATCATGTCTATATGGTCTATTAGATCTACCGGTGGATGCACTACCCCCAACTGTCCTCTATTTGTAGGAAGGGTATGAGGCATCTATATTGAGTGACATATAAGTATCTGGAGTCTCTTCTCTGACCCATCATAATGACTCATATTCTTCAAGAGTATCTTTTCTGACTCTCTGCAACTGGAATCTACCATCATATCAAATGAAACAGTGGGCCACATGAGGTAGCATCAACAATTTAATTTATGTATTCAAAACAAGTTTCAAAAACTAATGGATGAGCAACAATCCTAATTCCACCCCTTTATTATCCTAAAACTACCTAAATCTCACACTGATACCAATAAAATTGGAACACCCCTTACCCACTTATATATTTTACTGTATACCAATCGGATAAGAAATGTTACGGATTTTTAAAAGACTATTATTAAAATATATATTAATTATTAACATTAATGAGTTAATAAAAAATAAACAAAATACATAAAAACATAACATAAGAGAGATATTATATTTATATATATTCTATATTCTCACCTTAATTAACTATCAATATGTCACAACCGAAATACTTTTTAAACTTTAATATACATCAAAACATATCAAAATAATTAAAATAAAAGTAAAAGAGCTCACCCCTTTTTGGCGGCTATCGCTGTTTCTACTCGACTTTATTCAGTGGGATCCACTAATTAGCGACACCTTTATCTACATATTTATCACTTTAGTATATTCTTTTGACACCTACACAAGAGAAAACAAAGGATGAATGATTTTGAACTCTCTTCCCTTCCTCTAGGTCTATCTCCTCAAGAACAAAAGCTTCCTTCCACTCCTCTTTCTTGGCAACTTGAGAAACAAAAAGGTTATTGTCTATGGTGTGAAAGAACTTCGAAGTTTTGAGTTTTCTTCTGAGTATTGAATATTTGAGAGAGAAAAAAATGAACTGATACCGTTTTATACCTGACAATATTAACAAGCGTGAACATTGTCATTCATGGCTATGACATATTATTCACGGGTGTGAATGAGGAATACTTTACTTTTCATCTCTTTCTAACTTTTACCTCTTAGCCAAATCCTTAAACATATTTATATCTTTTCTAAACCATCTTATTAACTAAACCATACTTAGCAGACGTTACATAAATATTATTGGTTCTAGGGCATAATATTGTGTACTGTGTATGTTAAATTCATTGATCAGACTTTGGTTTTTCAACTTGCCTAATTCCTCCATTATTGTCATAGTATGATTTTACAAAGTCAACAATGCTTGGTGAATCAATAATAGATTGACTATAAACTTTTTAATCTAAAACAATTTCCTTTATTGCTTAAGAAGCAATAAAATATTCCGCTTTAGTTATATGAATAATGTTTGTTTATTTTTTTATTTTTTTTATTTTGAACTCTTCTAACTCATTATGTCATTGTTTAAAGTAAAAATATATCTTTGGCATTGAATTTTTGCACATTGGATTAGGTATCTCAAAATGATAACCCAAACTAAAATCTTGAATGAGATCTAAAGGATATAGGAATCTTAATTAACTCTAAATCCAACATAAAACTAGAGAATAAAATCATTTGAAATAGGAAAGACTTAAAAATTGGCCAAGAAAGAATAGAAACACATTAATGTCGAACATGTTACCTACACATGATATGTGTGGCTTTTTTTTTTTTCAAATGGTTATTAGTTTGATTATGAATACCTATTTTACTTCTCATTTTATTTGGAGAGTCAAAACTTCTAAGAAGCCATACCAAATTTGTTCAAAACTTGCAAACATTAATCAAAATCTGTAATAATCAATCTAGAATCAATTGTTTGACAAGGATTGTTTATGATTTTCATGCAATTTGGAGTTTAATTAAAATCTTTTAGGGTTAGACAATTAAAAATGTTGAGACGATATTTTCAAGCACCCTCATTCATTTTATTCAAAAACAAAAGATCATTATAAAAATAAAAGAATGTCTATGATTCTCATGCAATTTGGAGCTTAATCAAAGTTTTGAAGGGCTAGACAATTAAAAATGTTGAATGGATTTTTATAAACATCCTCATTCTTTTTATTCAAAAATAAAAGATCAATATAAAAATAAAAGAATGTTAGTAATATCTTTTTAATACTTTAATGTATATCTATTATAAAATAAGTATTAAAAATGTTGAAAATTGAATGTTGATAGCATTTATTTATAAATAATAACAATAGTAATAATGACATTGATATTAAGATTGACTTTTGCAATTTAGACACTATCGCATTTTTCACTTTAACCCTAAAATTGTTTGCATTGAGTCGGTTAGCTCCATCTTGCTAAATTTTGAGTTCAGAAAAAGAAAATGGGTAGTGGCGCCATCTCTTTTGTGAGGAGTGAGAAGCGTTGTTTAGAGTATATCCCCTTCATATACTCTTTTTAATTTTCGAATACCTCATTATTCGTTAAGGAAAGAAACATGGGGAAGAAGAGACAGAAGAAGACAGAAAACCCTAATATTGCTGAAGCTACTCGGATTCGAATTTCTCAATTACTTCAACAGTTTCGTGCTGCTAATGATCAAGGTATTAGTCTGAAATATTGAACGCTCTTCTTATATTGATTTGGGTTACTTCTCTTCTCTTTCAACTGATTGGGACATTTTTCGTTTTGGGAGTTGTCGTTCAAAGCGCAGAGATGAAAGTTAATGAAAATGTTCGTGAATAATTTCGGTTTTATATTGAGTTTCAGCTTTGTGCCCATATTTTATTAAATTAAGGCAAAGAAAATGGCAGGTCTTCTTACTTCTTTTCCTTATGGGTAATTAAGAAAAGCAGAAAAACAACTACATGCCAATAGAATTAAAAGTTTCCTGTCAAAGTTGTGTTTTTCTGTATTAGCCTAGTGGGTAGTTGAATTATATAATTCTTGATACTAATTGAAGTCAAGTAGTTACATATGGAGTAGTGAATGGGTATAATTGGAGGATTTCAGTCAGGAGGGGGAGGATTGAAGAATGCTATTTGCTTCTCATGCTTAGTCTTTTGCCTTTGCTAGCCTTGTCAACGTTATTATTTTAAAAAAATGGCCTGCTTTGATCATTCTATTAATCACTTCATTGATTTTTGAGCGCTTCATGCAGTTTACACGTTTGAAGCTAACTTGTCCAACCATGAACGGGCTGTGGTGCATGAAGTATGCAGGAAAATGGGTATGAAATCCAAGAGTTCTGGGTGAGTGCTAATTTATGTGTTCATGTTTTTTCAATTTTTGAGTGAGATAATTGCATGAGTAATTATGTAGAAGTTTCCAACTATAGAGCGATGTATGGAATTAGTTCTTTAGAAAACAGTTAGACCTCTTATTTCTTACTTTGATTGTACTATTTTTTGTAATGTGGTTTTTTATGATGGCAAACTTCTATGTAGCCGTGGGAATCAGCGCCGTGTATCTGTTTACAAGACTACAAAGAAAGCAGACAATGTGAAGGCAAATGACAGTGTCACATATTTGACATTTTCAGAAGAATCAAGAATAGTCGTACAAGAATTATTCGCAAACTACCCACCTGAAGATGAAGAGCTTGGTGAAAAACTATTTGGAATTTGTAATGGAAAGGATAGTAAAATACGAGGGAAAAAGGATGATATCTTCAGTATGCCTTCCATGACCAAAGCAGATATCGCAAAGAAAGTGGAAGCACTAAATTCTAGAATAGAAAAAGCTGCAAACTTAAGACAGGTTCTACAATGATACTGATATGGAAATCTTTGTTAGATATTGTGGTATAACTTTGTTGTAGTCCTCTTGCTATGAGTGTTTAAGTTAAGCGTTGTGCATTTCATTGGTAGCCATCAGGAAAGTACTGTCCATCTCCTTAAAAAGATCTTTAGTTTTTGTAAATTAGTAGTCTGATGGTGACAGATAACTTAGATCCATTATCTGTGCAGATTGTTGAAGACAGATCTAAGCTACCAATTGCATCCTTTAGGGATGTCATTACATCCACTATTGATTCTCACCAGGTTCTTTCTTATTGTCTTCCTTATTTGATATAATTTACATTTGAAAATTTGTTGCTTGGTATCCAGATTGCATATCACATTAGACCTAGATTTTATTTTGAATGTGCGCTTGTTCTCATTTATTTAGAAATGATTTTACCTATCACGCACACATTCTTTGCCCTCTTGAGCTGAATTTTTTATTGGAATTTCTGGCTCATTTTACAAAACTTATTTCTCATTTAATGTCCTGATGCAGGTTGTTCTTGTTTCTGGTGAGACAGGATGTGGAAAGACTACACAGGTACCCCTTTTGATGATATTCATTGAATGATTGTTATATATTCATAGGAGTTTTTTTTTTTCTTAATTTTTATTTTTACATTGGAAATCTAATTATTTATCAATACTTTAATTGTTATTTGTTGATTCAATTTTTTTTTTCTCTGTCTATGGTTGACCATAAGGTTATATCATAAAGTGATATCTGAAGGGAGTTGAGAGGAAAAAAGGGAAAAAAAAGTGTAACATTTCAAAAGTATTTTGACTGAAATTTAAAAAAGAAAAATTATCTTTTCTATTTACTGATGGAAATTTGTATTAACTAGTGGAATAGGACTAAAGGTGTCATGTTTAAAAAACCTTAGGATTAAATTGTAGAAAAAGGAAGCCCAAAAAGAAAAGCTTATAGGACTGAATTGTAAAAACCTAATAACTTATAGTCTTGAAAGTCATTATTTCTTTGCTATTTGCAGTGAAGCACTGCTCTCAAATAAATTGACAAGCTTCATTTCAATTTTCTTAGATTTTGTACCCATTGACATTTGACAATTTTATAGGTTCCTCAATTTCTTTTGGACCATATGTGGGCACGAGGTGATGCTTGTAAAATAGTATGCACACAACCTCGTCGTATCTCAGCAACATCAGGTGTTCATTGCTTATTAAGCCAGCAAAGTTGTTGCTATTATTATTATTTGACAAAATAAATTGTCCTTTATATGTCTATCATTATGTTTATCTTTTGTTTCTTTGATTCAACAATGTATAAATTGTGAGCTTGCGGTGGTTTTGTTTGTAGTTGCTGAGAGAATCTCTTTTGAAAGAGGAGAGACTGTCGGAGATGATATTGGATATAAGGTATATAATTTTCATGATCATTAGTATGCCTTTTAACTGTATAATTTTAATAATTAAATGCCTAAGATTTTGAATTACTTTCCCTTGCAAAAATTGACAAAGGGAGTGGAAATTATGAGGTAGCAGAACTTATGGAGTATGTAAGTCATAATTAGGTAGTGAAAACTTTGAACCATGCTAAGTAGTAAGCATGAATCTCCTAACTTGGATTATCCATTAATATGCACTTTTTGGTTATTTTGTTTCTTGTAATCTCATTCGCTTTTATTTATATTCAATATCACATCACTGATAAGTTGCATTAGTTGTGGTCATATCTTGGACAACTTTATTGGCATATCAGCACAAATTACTTATTTGTAGCAGAATTTGCACAGCACATAATCAGACAATTAAAGAAATTTGTTTGTTAAAATTTGCTTACCACATGACAGTTATTTATAAGTCTCATTCTGCATTGTAATCTATTTTGTTCTGCTAATCATGGAATTATCTATGCACTTTTATGCTGTATCAGTGCTGACTTATAACTCTCATGCTAGATTCGATTAGAAAGTAAAGGTGGAAGAAACTCTTCAATTGTGTTCTGCACAAATGGGATTCTTCTGAGAGTGCTGGTTTCCAAAGGCACAACTCGGTCGAAGAGGGAAACTTCTCGTAAAACTGCCAAGGATGATCTTTCTAACATGACTCACATTATAGTGGTATTTAACAACTTTATTAATCAAATATACATCTATTTTTCAATTTATTCCATAATATTATAATTTCTATACTTGCATGGTGTCATTTTCTATTTTCAATGTGATGACATGGTATAATTGGCTTTTTGGTTGAAATATTTGTATCTTTGCTATTGTGCTAATTAATGTAGCCCATTGCAGTTAGTTTCCTCTTTCAAGTTGGACCATTAGCATTGTCTCTCTCTCTCTCTCTCTCTCAGTTTTTGCTGAACTTCTTAGGGAAGGGATGCCAGAAACTTGGCAAATTTGGGTTTACAACACATCTAAGAACTGTTGAATTAGGAAGGAGGCAATACTTGACAAAGATTTCAAACAATTACATGTTAGGTTGCAATATGTCCATATGTGGTGGGTTTACATAATGGACTTCCTTATCTTTCTTAATAAAGCAGCGCTATGCTAAATAATATAACATTTTTTCACTTTTATACTATGTTACTCCAACACTTCATTTTTGTAGAAGTACCTTTACCCTATGGGTATGACATTGGTATGTGTATGAAATTCTTACCGGATCCTTTTCTTTAAAGGTGAGTACTCATAATCCTAGTTTCATTTAAATTACATGTACAAATCAAATGGACTTAGAAGAGAGTTACTTTGTGGAGTTAGAAGAATTATTTCTTAATGACACACAATTGAAGACTATGATTTGTGGTGGTGACAAAAATTAATATAGATTATAAGCAAACTTGGGCTTATTTACAATTTAAATAGACTTAGAATTATCATTTTATTGTTTGTTTGTGATTTGAATTTTAGACTTTAAGTTTGTAATTTAAAATATTTTATCCAACTTTATTTTATTTAACAATTTAATGTTATAATTTGATTTATCTTTTAACTTAAATTATTATGTATATATATATATATATATATATAATTTTGGATACTTTTTAGCCATATACATGTATCCTAAAATTTTAAAAATAAGAAACTGGACTTCTAGATATATACCCGTATCAGGTACCCATATCCGAGTTCAAACAACATAGCCTTTATACACACGCACATACAAAACCCTAAATAAAATAGCAGAATAACACACATTTTTAAGAGATCCAAAAAATTGCTTGGTCCATAAATCTATAATCAAACTGGAAAATATGATCAGAAACCATTCCAATTTACGGATATAACTCCAAAATAAGAATTTTTGTAGACAAGCAACTTATATATGGTTATATGCAAGGCCTGTTATAGGCTTTTCCAATCTGTAGCTGTTCCTTGCCATATTTGTAAAGGGTCTTGTGTGTTCTTGTATATTTGTAAGCAGCAGATTCTTAATGAGGTTATTTTGCTCACATTGTGTCTCTGTGGTAGGAAAGCCAAAAATTAATTTCCTTAAGCATTAAACAATGCTTTTGCTGTTTTGAATTTTATTAAAGAAGACTAACTTATGCTGATAGGGATGATTTGTACCTAAAATGCTATCTTTTACAAATCCAGATAATTCTTATGGTCCCCAATTTCATAATCTTGGAGTCATATTTCTGTACTGGTTGTGGTAGCTTGCCATTCTGATGATCTTATTTTTACTTGTAGGATGAGATTCATGAAAGGGATCGCTACTCAGATTTCATGTTGGCAATCATTAGGTGCTTCATGGTTATTTTCAAATTCACTTTATTAATAGTACTTGTATATCATTATTAAATTATCTTTTCTGATGTTTGTCACTTGCAGAGACATACTTCCTTCATATCCTCATCTACGGCTGGTTAGTCCAATTTGTTATGCTCTGTATGTGAATAAGTGCATCCACTTAAACTTTGATGATGTATTTACATTCCATTGATTATAAAACACCCAATGCAGATACTGATGAGTGCTACTCTTGATGCTGAACGATTTTCACAATATTTTGGTGGCTGCCCTATTATTTGTGTTCCTGGGTTCACTTATCCTGTAATACTACTCTTTCCATGATTTTCAGTAATAACTTATATATCTTGAATTAATTTCCACTATAATATACTTGCCTTCTGTATTATTCAGGTCAAGAGTTTCTACTTGGAGGATGTACTTTCTATTGTAAAATCTGAAGATAATAATCATGTTGATTCTGCTATGCCAAGTGTCCCAAATAAAATCCATGAACTTACAGAAGAAGATGAAACTGCTTTAGATGAAGCTATCAATTTGGCTTGGACGAATGATGAATTTGATCCTCTCTTGGATTTGGTTTCTTCTGAAGGAACCCCAAATATTTATAATTACCAAGATTCTTTGATTGGACTAACACCATTGATGGTCTTTGCTGTTAAGGGTAGAGTGGGTGATGTTTGCATGCTTCTCTCGTTTGGTGCAGATTGTCATTTAAGGGATAAGGATGGACTAACAGCATTAGAATTGGCGGAACGAGAAAACCAGAAAGAAAATGCTGAAATAATAAGAAGACATCTTCAAAATTCCAGAACTGATTCCTCGGAACGACGACAATTACTTGAAAAATATCTAGCAACAATTAATCCTGAACTTATTGATGTTGTTCTTATAGTGCAATTATTAAGGAAAATTTGTGTGGACTCAAAAGATGGTGCTATTCTTGTTTTTCTTCCTGGTTGGGATGATATCAATAGGACCAGGGAGAGATTAACTGCAAACCCATTTTTCAAAGATTCTTCCAAGTTTGTCATAATCTCTCTCCATTCCATGGTTCCATCTGTGGAGCAAAAGAAAGTTTTTAGACAACCTCCTCATGGTTGTCGCAAAATCATTCTTTCAACTAATATTGCTGAAACTGCTATTACCATTGATGATGTTGTCTATGTTATAGATAGTGGTAGAATGAAAGAAAAAAGTTATGATCCTTATAACAATGTATCAACTCTTCAATCTTCCTGGGTATCCAAAGCAAGTTTGAGGCAGAGAGAGGGTCGTGCAGGCCGTTGTCAACCGGGGATATGTTATCATCTTTATTCGAAACTTCGAGCAGCGTCTTTACCAGATTTTCAAGTTCCTGAAATCAAGCGAATGCCAATTGAAGAACTTTGTTTGCAAGTAATTTCTTTGGTTCCTTCCATTTTTCATTTTATTTATTTTTATCATGAATGGAGTAAACAAGTGGTTCTTTTACCTGGGAATTTTTGTTAATGGGATGGAAAAGGATCTTCTTTCGTCATGTTATCTGCCCTTAAATCATGGAAGAATTAAAGCACTTTTTTCTCTTTCTTAAGGAACTTTGGAGTTTTAAAGGAAAAAAATTTATTGTTGCTACTCTGAATTTTTCTTCTTTTGTTCTCTTGTTCAGGTGAAGTTGCTTGATCCCAATGGCAAGATAGAAGATTTCCTTCGGAAGACTCTGGATCCTCCAGTTCCTGAAACCATACATAATGCAATTATTGTTCTTCAAGATATTGGGGCTTTATCACAAGATGAACAATTGACAAAACTCGGAGAGAAGCTAGGCTGCCTTCCTGTTCATCCATTAACAAGCAAAATGCTTTTCTTTGCCATATTGATGAATTGCCTAGACCCAGCTTTAACATTAGCGTGTGCTTCTGACTACAGAGATCCATTTACCCTTCCCCTGCTTCCAAATGAAAAGAAGAGAGCTACTGCTGCTAAAATTGATTTTGCTTCACTCTACAATGGGCACAGTGATCAGCTAGCAGTGATAGCAGCTTTTGAGTGCTGGAAAAATGCTAAAGAAAGGGGTCAAGAAGCACGGTTTTGTTCTCAATACTTCATCTCTTCAAGCACCATGAATATGCTGCATGGTATGCGTAAGCAGCTTCAGTCAGAACTAATTCGAAATGGTTTCATTCAGGAAAATGTTTCATGTTATAATGTGAATGCACATGATCCGGGAATACTCCATGCTGTGCTAGTTGCTGGTTTGTATCCTATGGTGGGGAGAATAAGACCTAGAAATGGGAAACATTTGCTTGTAGAGACTGCAACTGGTGCTAAAGTTCGCTTGCACCCTCATTCCCTAAATTTTAAGGTGTCTTTTAAGAAAACAAATGACTGCCCACTGATTATATATGATGAGATAACACGTGGAGATGGGGGTATGCACATAAGGAACTGTACGGTTGTTGGGCGACTTCCGTTGTTATTGCTTGCAACAGAAATTGTTGTTGCTCCTGCAAAGGATGGCGATGAGGAAGTTGATGAGGATGACGAGGATGATGGAAGTGATGCTGCAGTTGAATACAACAGTGACACAGATGAGATGGAGACAGATGAAAATTTTGGTGGACACAGTGAAGAGAAGATCATGTCATCTCCTGATAATTCAGTTAGGGTGGTTGTGGATCGATGGCTGTATTTTGGATCAATGGCCCTTGATATTGCTCAGATTTACTGCTTGAGGGAGCGATTATTGGCAGCAATCTTATTCAAAGTAATTGTTATATTTGTGCTTCAAGTAAACTTCTTGTACCTTAATCTGACACTGGTTAACGGTTTGTAGGTAACATATCCTCAGGAAGAACTTCCTCCTGCGCTTCGTGCCTCAATGCATGCAACAGCTTCTGTTCTGTCTTATGATGGGCTATCCGGGATTTCATTACCTTCGGAATCTGTTGACTCACTAACCTCAATGGTCCATGCAACTGGGATTGATGGCTCTGCTCCAGGAAGGAGAGGCATGGGCAATAATTCAAATAGCTTCCTTAAATCTCTGTTGACCCGTAGCGCACAGCAGATTACTCCCCCTCGTTATCACAATCCTAGGTTTCCTGCATTTAAGGGAAAATCGAAGGGAAATGAACCATTAAGCCCAGTTGGCAACAGATCAGGTATACATGGATCATCAACTCCCAGGGGGGGTTCTTCTAAGCGGCAGCGAGGAAATGCATCCAAGAAGCATTGATACATCTTTAGATCAAATTATATGTTGTATACAACAGCACCCTTGTTAGAATACCCATTTGAGCTCAAGTCTGGTTTGTGTTACTGAATTTCCTTTTTTTATCTCCATCATTAATCAAACAGATTTGACCCAAACTCTTGGTTTGATTACTTAATACACTCAAATAGAAACTAATTCAGGAGAACAAAACATTTTTGGAATGGCTGCTAGACAAAAACATACCTACTGATTAGTTTTTCTTTTCATATTTTTACAAAATGAAAAGAGCAAAAAAAAAAAAATTGCAAAAATATATGCTTTTCATGGTTCATGTATGATGAGATGAAAATATGTTATTCAACCAGGGATGTGTCAGGTATGGTAATGGAATTTGAGTTTATTTTGACTTTGATTTAATTCTAAGAACAAGGAATTTGTGCCATTGCAAATCCTTGATTCAAATGGATAGATTATATGATTGTTATACTCCTGTTTCTCTCTTTTTTCCTCGTAATGTTTTTCCTGTTTTCTTTGACCTTTTTAAGGTTGCCGAGGGGACAGCCTAATAATAAGGGCTCTGACCAAGGTATCAGGTTCATGACTCACCTTTAAATATATATATATATATATATTCCTCCTCTCATCTGATGTAAAAAGGGAAAAAATGGTTGACATATATCATCTATGGATTCTTTTTTTTTTTCCCCATCTTTTCTATATTAAATAGATGTGTGCAAAACCAAACTTAAACAAGAAGTCAAACCAATAGATCATAGTTTAATTTGGTTCAATATTTAAATTTTTAACACGATTTTAAATATAATTTGATTTGATTGTCCATTTATAAAAAAATTGTTGGTTCTCTTATTAAATTAAATTGACTCAAATTAAAATATTACTTTTCGGTTTGGTTTGGTTTCGTTATTATTCTTGCAAAAAAAGTTTGGTTCAACTTGAATTTAATTTAAAGCCCTATTTTTAAGTACCTTTTTCTGTGAGGTGGCCAATGGCCTAAACAAGGAGAACATTTTTTTCCTGCTTAATGAAAAATAATGTAATTCATCTGGATAGCAAATTTGGCAAGTTTACTTATATTAGGCAGTCAGATTTGAAAATTCGCCATTTTTCATGAAAGATCAAAATTTATCTGATTAAAAATAGAAAAAAGTACCTATTTATACCATTTATTAAGGTGCTAATGCGATTTCAAATTCTGCAGATGTTAAGAATTGAATATGTAATATTTTATAGTAAGAGCTAACACTATGTTACCAACCTAATCTTTGGCCTTAACTTAATGTCGCAAGACACTATTTGGTCTTAAATTCAAAATAAGGTTTTACCAAGATCTAATTGCACAACCTCCTTCTGTCTGGGCAGTTTACAATCTTCCAGAGGACCCAAACTATGGTTTTGCCCATATCAAAGCTAAGAGTAAGTTATCAGGTAATACAATTTCTTGTTATTTCCAATGGCACGCTATTTGAGACACATGTTGAGTTATATCAAATGTTTCATTCAATTGTATTGTGAATACTTCCAATTGGGATTCAGAGGGCCATGATGCTATTGAGAACTAGTGTGCCAATGTTTGCGCATGAGATTTCTTTCAGCATCAATCTTCATCTTTGTAGATCCAACAAGAAAAGATTAAAAAAAAAGGTGAAAAATTCATCATCTTCGGATACAGTCACTGGATATTAACCATTGAGATCATACCTAACACAATACTAGTATGCCAAATGAAAGGTGTAGGAAAATTAGGAGATTTGAGAAAATTAGGAAATAATTATAGAATAATTCATTTTGTATATTTTGATTTGATTTCCTTCGGTATTTTGATTTTTTTCCATTTGTATTCCTTGATTTTAGGGACTTAAATCCTATATAAACGTACGTAACTATTTGAGAAAAAAAATAAGAAATTGGAAGTACAATTTTCTTCATTTTTCTAACATGGTATCAGAGTCAAATTCATAAAATCTAGGTATTTTTTTTTGTTTGAAGAAGCCCTATAATAGGGCTGCTCCACCTTTAGCACCATCTTGGAGTGGTTTTTTGTTTTCACTGTCGTCACAAGGAGCACCACCTGAAGTCGAGTTGGTACCCAGAATCCGGTCACCAGAAAGCAAGTGTGTGATCCGCATGTATTCCATTTATTTCTAACGCAATCTTCACGTGCCGGCATGTGGAGGCACGTGTGACGTCGAGATTATACCAGGTTCTCTCTTCCAGCATTGTCTAACCTTCTACAACATTTTTTTTTTCTTTTGTGGTGAATATCGAAGGGATTTAGAGATGTTTATTTGGTCTCCAATATTTAGGTCTACTAATGGCAAACCACAATATGTGGAAAATCAAAAACCGTTTTAACTAGTGGAACTAGCAAGGACATGGGAGAAATATGTTGAAAAATTCATGACAGGCCAAAAAAATTGATAAAAAATTATGGTGAAGAAGGGCGTGCACTTCAGGCGAGTGTTTCAGATCAATAGCAAAAATCTTCTTCAAGTTTGTTTCCTTTTGCTAAAGAACAAATAGACCAAATAGACCAAATGTACAAGGCTATTGAGTTTCAAAAAATTCTTTCTTGTTTTTTAGTTCAAAAAGGTAATTACCTGCAAACTGCTTTAATTAGTATCAATTTTGATCATACCTGGATCATTGATTCAGGTGCAACTGACCATATGAGCGGATCATTAGATATTTTTTCTACATATAGTTTTTGTGCAGGTAACAAAAAAATTAAAACTGCAGATGACTCTCTTTCACCTGTTGCCCAGATATTGAACCAAGAAGGGGAGTTGAATTGAATAATAAAAATTCTTAACTTTTAAGTGCAGAAAGAAAAGTTAAGTAGAGTAGGGATAGGAAGATATCACACAAGAAATTTTATAGAGGTTCAGGTGTTAACAAACTATACTCTTCTCCCCAATTTCAATTAGGAGTTTCGCTAACACACTAAGTATTACAATGGAATTTTACAAGCTCACTCCCAACTATGATGTTTCTATCAATGGATCACACCTAACCCAGAAATCTCTTGTGTTTTAATGGCTCACACAATAAACCAATTCCTTATATTTTAATGGCTCACACAAATAACCCTTACAAGTGTTCTACTCTTAACCCAATATACCCAAACTCACTTGAGTAGTAGATTACAAAGAGAAACACTCACAAATATATAATGCTCAGAAATTATGAGCGAAATTTTTTTTACAGAGAATTAATATTTTTTTGAAAGAAATTAATGCACAAATGGCTGCAACAAGATTTTGATTCGAAGTAATTGTTATTCTCTTGTTTTGAATTCATAAATGACTTGCATTTATACTTCCATGGTGAATTATAGTCATTTGGTTGCATTTAATGCGAAAATAGTCGTTGCACCAACTCTTAATTTCGCGCCTGAGATGTTTCTCTTTCCTCTTTCATGGTCGTGAAAATATGTGTCACGGTTGTGAATGTTCTTCCAAGCCGTGACTCGAGTGGTGACTCTGACCGTGAAGCATTCTAGAAGGATTTGAAGTGTTTAATCATGGGCGTGAAATTATTCTTTCACGGGCATGGATTTCCTTCCAAGCCGTGGTCCAAGTGGTGACTCTGGCCGTGAAGCTATCTGGAAGAATTTGACATGTTTTCTCACAGGCGTGACTTTCTTTCACGGGCGTGACTGATATGATCATTCACGGTTGCTATGATCCTTCATGGCTGTGAACTTTAAATGTTAGGTAGTTGGCGCTAAGCTACATCATGGGCGTGACATAAAAAGTCACGAGCGTGAACAAGTTATTTCTTCAATTTTTGTCTTTTTAAGGTTAGTCTTCCATTCTCCATTCTTGCATCATATTCCATACATTGTTCAATAAACTTAGAAAATAAGTATGTTAAATACATTATTGCTATTTTATTTGTTAGCATTAAAATAACGGAAATTCCCCTCAAGGTTCAACAATCTCCCCCTTTTTGATGGTGACAAATAATCTAACAATATGTCTTTTTAAGAAGTCTCCCCCTCAAAAGATGCTTAAGATAAAAAATTACTAAAATGCAAGAATTTTTAAGAATGATGAAGTGTAGCATGGATGTTTGCTTCCTGGTTTAGGTATATGCAATATATATGCAAAGTATATCCAATGTATACCAAATTTTTACTTATAACTAGTTAAGTATATGCAAAATATATTTAAGGTATATTCAAAGTATATGAAGTTGTTTGCTTTTAACTATTTAAGTATATGCAGAGTATATTTAAGGTATATTCAAAGTATAACTTGTATATTCATTTAGTTCAATTATATTGCTAGTATTCAAAGTATAACTACTTGCATATTCATTTAATTCTATAATTCAATTATATTGCTAGGTTCTCCCCCTTTTATCATCAACAAAAAGAACATAAGAGATAAATCATAAGGGAAAACTAATGCAATTATATTAATATCAAATAGAAAAGTACAAAGTTTTTGAAAAGTAACTTAAAGTCCTACACTAGAAATATTAGAAAGTAACAAGCAGAAAATAGTAATAATCTAGCTAGATTTGGAGTCGGATATCCCATCTCTAAGGTGAGCTACTTCCCCCTTAAGGCTCTCCATGTGAGACTCTATGAAATCTTTGAGGTTCTCTAACCTCTCATCAATCGAAACCTGTAATTGGTAAAACGCGGTGCCAATAGGTCAGCCACCTACTGAGCCAAGTTCGGTGTGAAGGCCGAGGATTGTCCAATTTCCTGCTCAACCTCTAGGGTTGCCGTTTCGACTTGAACTCTTTTCCTTTGCTGGATTCCTTAGAGGTCAGCTTTGAAGTCGTCCGAATCATTGTCTTCCCAAATAATCTCACCAGCTGTGTTGGTGAAGTGGTAGTAGATGTTATTCTCATGAACTATATGAACTGCTGCTCCCATTTTGATAAAAGACTCGACGTCTAGCCGGTCTCTAGGATGTGCTGGTATGAGATTAAAGTGGTGCTCCTCTAGCTTCAAATAACCAAGCTTTATAGCAAGGTGAGTCACATACCTATCAATTAAAATGTCTCTGAAGGGCTTCGTGGCAATAGATAGTATATGGTTTGCAAACCATCGAGATAAAGCCACTGTTAGGCCTCTTCGTGCCATCTCCAAGAGAAAGAGCTTGGATTTCTGAATTGATCCATTGCTGTCCCTTCTGGCAAAAATGCTATAGGTCAGAAACCTATGCAAGTACTTGTGCATTGGTGATTGAAGGTGGGTGCTCTTCGTCTTTTTGACGTTCCAGCTACAGTCGAGTCCGAAATGAGTCCATGCCTGAGTGGCATAGAACTCCACCTCACTTTCATTAAGTATACTGTTAGATGGAAGGTTGAATATGTCACCAAATTCCGTTGCAGTGAGGGTTTTTAGATGTTTGCAGAGTTGAAATTTCACAGTGCTGGTGGGAGAGACTTGTAGGGTGCTAAGGAACTCGAGGGTAGGTTCCCTTAGCGTTGGTTGATGAAAATCAAAAAAATCTTTTAGATGACAAGCCTGGAGTTGTTCCGTCATGCTTGTCTCGAGACTAAGGGTCCTGACAGTGTGCTACTCAAATGATCTAGAGGAAAAGAGTGGTCTTTTCTTGAGAACCGAGTACCTTAGATGACAGTGCTTCGGAATGATATTGAGAAAGTAGTCTTTGTACCTTCTTGGGGCATGAGACTTCTTTCTGGTGCCTTTGAAGGAGCTGGGTTCCATTTTAGGTTTTGAAATCGATCTTTGAAGAGAGGAAAAAATTTGATAGGATGTTTGAAGAGTACCTAGTGATTTTTGATTTCTGATGATGGAAATAGTTTTTGAAGGTATTTATAGATGGAGAATGTTACTAGAGGGCCGGAATCTATGAAATAGTATTGAATGGTGATAAATGAGAGAAGTTAGAGAGTTAGAAATGAGAGAAATAACAGTAGAAAATGTTTTATAGCCGACATCTTCATGGGAGTGAAAACTAAGTCACGGGCGTGAAATGTCGTGTTCACGGTTTGCTAAAGAGGCACTCTACCCGTAATGAGGAATATGAAATGATTCACGGTCGTGACATTTAATGGTCATGGGCGTGAATGATGAAATTTCACGGTGGTGACAAATGAGTCACGGTCGTGAAGTACAATCTTCACTACTTGTGACTGTGAGACAAAGCATGACACAAAGCGTGAACGCTTCTGTAAGTATTTGGTGGAAATGTTCACCGTCATGAATAAGTGTCACGGTCGTGAGCAGAGAGTTTCACGGGAGTGATAGAAAAAGGTTATGGGCGTGAAACATAGTATTCACTACCTTCAATTGTAAAGCATGTCATGAAGCAAGGCGTGAAAGCTGATGGAGCTTTTGGCGATCATGATCATGGCCGTGAATATATGTCACAGGCGTGAACTGCCTAAAATCCTTATTAAATAAAACTAAGTTTAAAAAAAGACCAAAGGATTTTTAAGGTGTTTCTATCCCCTATAACATATATTTCTATCAAGTTAGCCACTTCATACCTTAAAAGATGAGACAATAACACAAGATTAACAATCAAGGTTCGACAAATTTAGCAATCATAAAGTTAATCCATCAATCATACTAAGCTATTTTCTTATGAAGTTAAATCTTTCTTCATTTAAAGACTTCTTGCAGATATCTGCCAATTGATTGTTTGTGTTTATAAATTCCAATACAACATCTCCATATTGAACATGATCTCTAATAAAATGATGTCTTATGTCAATATGCTTACTTCTAGAGTATTGAATAGGATTCTTAGATAGATTTATAGCACTTGTATTGTCACATCTAATAGGTATATGGTCCATACTATGACTATAATCCTTAAGTTGTTGTTTCATCCAAAGGATTTGTGTATAACAACATCCTGTAGCCATATACTCCGCTTCAGCGATGGAAAGAGCAATTGAAACTTGTTTATTGCTAAACCAAGAAACTAATCATTCACCAATAAAGTAACAAGTACTTGAAGTACTCTTTCTTTCCAAGAGACTTTCAGCATAATCAGCATTTGAATATCCTATAATGTGAAAGGATGAATTTCTAGGATACTATAAACCTAGATGCAATGAGTCATGTAAATGTTTTAAAATTCTTCACAACATTAAAATGTGATTCTTTAGGACATGATTGAAAGCGAGCACATAAGCATACACCATACATTATATCGGGTCTAGAGGCAGTAAGATATGAGAGTGATCCAATCATACCTCTATAGAGCTTTTCATTAATGCCTTTACCCTTTTCATCCTTGTCCAATTTTGTTGATGTGCCCATTTGAGTCTTGGCATTTTCGCATCCTTCCATTCCAAATTTCTTAATTAAGTCTTTGGCATATTTGGATTGGTTAATGAATATGCCCTCATTGCCTTGTTTTATTTGTAGACCGAGGAAGAACTTGAGCTCATCCATCATGCTCATTTCGAATTCCCTAGTCATACACTTAGCAAATTCTTGGCAAAACAATTCATTAGTAGACCCAAATATGATGTCATCAACATAAATTTGAACAATTACAATATCATGCTTATGCTTTTTAATAAATAAAGTAGTGTCAACATTTCCCTTTGTAAAATTATTTTCTAAAAGAAAAGAACTTAGTCTTTTATACCAAGCTCTTAGGGCTTGTTTCAAACCATATAAATCTTTTGAAAGTTTAAATACATGGTTAGGCAAATTATGGCTTTCAAAACCTGGTGGTTGTTCTACATAAACTTCTTTGTCTATAAAACCATTTAAAAAAGCACTTTTGACATCCATTTGAAAGAGTTTGAAATTCATATGACATGCATATGCTAAAAGTATTCTTATGGCTTCTTATCTAGCTATAGGAGCATAGGTCTCATCATAATCTATTCCTTCTTCCTGATTATATCCTTTTGCAACTAACCTAGCCTTATTCCTAGTTATTGAACCTTGTTCCTCTAGTTTATTTCTAAATACCCATTTATTTCCAATGATTTGATGCTCCTTGGGTCTAGGAACTAAGGTCCATACCGTACTTCTCTCAAATTGGTTGAGTTCCTCTTACATAGCAATCACCCAACTTTCATCATTAAGAGCCTCATCAATATTTTTTTGCTCAATTTGAGAGATAAAGGCAAGATTAAAATCTAAAAGTTTGAGATGAGATCTAGTACTTACTCCCTTTGTAGGATCACTAATGATTTGCTACTTGGGGTGCTCTTTTGTCAATCTCCATTTCTTTGGGAGCTCTTGCTTGTTTTCCTCTTGAGCTAAAGATAGAGAGTCATCTTGATGTGAATTTTCTTGATCATTTTCTTCTCTTTCATTTTCAAGATCAAGTCTTTCCATTGTACCTACAACATCATCAAGAACACTACCTTTCACAAGATCAAGCTTACTAGATTCATCAAAAACAATATGCATAGATTCTTCAACAGCTAATGACTTTTTATTAAAGACTCTATAAGCTTTGCTCGTGGTGGAGTATCCTAAAAATATACCCTCGTCAGATTTAGAGGCAAATTTTTCCAGGTTGTCCTTGGTATTTAATATGAAACACTTGCATCCAAATACTCTAAAATATGATATCATAGGCTTTCTTCCTTTCAATAGCTCAAATGAAGTTTTGTTTAAGAGAGGTCTTTTGAAAACTCGATTTGAAATATAACATGCAGTATTTGTGGCTTCAGCCCAAAAGTAAGTTGGTAAACCATACTCATTGAGCATTGTTCAAGCATTTCAATTAAAGTTCAATTTTTCCTTTCGATCACCCTATTTTGTTGAGGTGTCCTAGGAGAGGAAACATTCTGTGAAATGCCATGCTAAAGACAAAAATTTTCAAAGTTTTCATTTTCAAATTCTTTGCCATGATCACTTCTTATTTTTGAAATACAATATCCTTTTTCATTTTGAACTCTTTTAGTAAAGTTTTTGAAACTTTCAAAAGTATCACTCTTTTGAGCTAAGAAAATTACCCAAGTGAATCTAGAGTAGTCATCGACGATGACAAAGGCATAGTGTTTACCTCCTAAACTTGCAATTCTAGTAGGTCCAAAAAGATCTAGATGCAGGAGTTGTAGAGGTTTTGAGGTACTTACAATATTTTTGGATTTAAAGGATGACTTGTGTTGTTTTCCTCTTTAGCAAGGTTCACATGTCTTGTCTTTTTCAAATTTGACTTTTGGTAGTCCCTTTACTAGCTCTCTTTTACTGAGGCTTTGAATTAAATTCATGCTTGCATGACCAAGCCTTATATGCCACAGCCAAGATTCATCACTCCATCAATACTTTTGATTTCATTGAAAAGTTCTTTGTCTCCGGTCATATGCCTTGAGCATCCACTATCTACTAGCCAAGCATTTTTGTTCATTGTGAACTTGAGGCATGCCTATAGAATCACAATTCAAGTATTGTTTTTAGGTACCCAAATGAGCTTAAGTCCTTGGGGGTTAGCACATGAAGGTTCCCAATGAGTCTTCCTTATCCAGCAATATTTATTTATGTGACCAAATTTCATACAATAATTACATTATTTAGCTCTAAATATGCTTTTTGGTCTTATAATGCTTTTGAATGCCATTTTTCTATTAGGTAGAGTTTGAGAGAAATGGCATGCACAAACATGATGACTTAGTGCTTTTCTAGGTGCATGCTTCTTATACATAAAAGCATGATTAGCCTTTTGAGGTTTCCTTTTTAGGCTTACCAACCCTTGATCATTCCTCTTATGTATAAAAGGTTTAGTGTATGTTGTGCACTTAGCCCTTGGGGCTGTTAGCAAATGTGGAGATGTGGGGTTCACTTGACTTAATAAAAGTAGTCTTGTGAGATGAAGATAATGTACCTTTAAATCCTAGACCATGTCTAATTAAGGGTGGTCTTTGAGACACAATGAGAGTATCTAAACTCTCCTTTCTCTTGTCAAATTTTGAAATGGAGTTTCTAAGTTCCTCAACTTCATTTTTCAAAATATTGTTTTCTTTAAGCAAGGATTTAGTTGAGGGTCTTGAAGAGTACTCATCTAATGATTTTTGAAGAGATTCATTAGATGATTTAAGCTCAAAGTTCTCCTTTTATAAAACATCCATTTTGATTTTCAAACTAGAAATGTTATTTTTATAAGTATTGAATTTACTTCTATATTTCTCTAGTTCTAGATTCAATACTTCATTAGGCTTTGCTCATCATCATCTTCACTATTACTACCATTATCACTACTATCATTATTGAACGAGTATGAGTGAAGTGATCTTACCTTATCCGAGACGTGATCCTCTATAGCCATGAAGCATAGGTTGACCTCTTCACTTTCATTGTCATCTTTTTTTCTTGAAGAGCTTTCGTCATCCCATGTAGCTTTGTGGCCTTTCTCCCCATTGTCTCTTTGGTATTTGCTCTTGTGCTTTTTGAGCCTTGGACATTCCATTTTAATATGTTCTTTCTTCCCACATTCATAGCACTTTACTTCCTTTTTACTCCTTTGAGAGTCATTCGAGGTCTGTTTGAAATTTCTTTGCTTGAATTTTCTAGAGTTGCCCATTCTTTTCTCAATTATTCTTTTCAGCCTTCTTGAGAGCATATCAATGTCCTCATTTGCATCATCACTCTTTTCTTCATCATCTTCAATTTCTTCTTGAGATTTTGAAGTAGAGGCTTTTAGTGCTAGAGGCTTTCTTTTTTCTGGCTCGGCTTCAAGCTCTCTATCTCTTTTTAATGTCATTTCATGTGTTAGAAGTTTGCCAATAAGCACATTGACACTCATGTCTTCATTGACCTCTTCTATACCAGCAACTATTGAACCGTAATCTTTGAGAGGAAGACTTCTCAGAATTTTGTTATTTACATCTTCCAAGCTCAGGTGTTTCCCAAGCTTTCTCATGCCATTTATGATGGCTAGAAGACGATTCGTCATATCGGTGATTGACTCATTGGATTTCATCTTGAAGAGTTCATACTTTGAAGTAAGAAGTTGAATCTTCTTGGATTTAACTTGCTTTATTTTTAAAATTTGCTCTTCTTTAAAGCTCTGTCCAATCATCTATTGACAGAATTCTTCTTCACCATCAACTCCTTTTCTAGTTGGTGGTGTCCATTCTTTCCGAACACTATCCCAGACTTCAATTCCTTCACTATCTAAAGGTATTTGGATGTACAATTTTTGTTTATGCACAAATAAATATTGGAAAACTTGAACCAAGAGCTATAAAATGTATTTTATTCAATACCCGATAATTTAGGCCATGGTTGCGGGTGACCGAAATCCGGTGTGCTGAATCGATCGGGGTCTAAATTTGGATATGAAAAAAATAAAAAAATATTTTGGATATTATTAATTGAGAATTTTGAGATTCAGAACTAAAATTTAGAAAATAATAATTTTTTGCTGAAAGGAATTTAAATTTACGGATTTTTTAACACATATTTTTAAGAAAGAATAAACAGTGAATATTCTTTATTTAAGAAAATGAATATTCTTTGAATTAAAATAAAGCAAGATTGATTGAAATTAATGGACCAATGAGAGACAAAATTATTTAATTAATCCTAATCACTCACCTAATCTAATTATAAAAGTCAACTTTCACTTTACATCTTAAAAATTCTTCTTATTTCTTATCTTAAGCAAAGTTCTCTTTCATTTTTCTCTCCCTTTTGCTATGACCCCATATGCCCCATTTCTTCATCAATTTTTTTTCAATTCAAGTCATGATTTAAGAGTGAAAAAAACAAATTAAGGCAAGATCAACAAGAAAGTGAACGAAAGTAAGCTAATCAAAGGAAGAGGAAAGGAAGAAAAGAAGAGAAAGAAGGGAAAATTGTAACACCCCTTACCTTTCTGTACTCTCATCCATATACTGGACGGATAAGAGGTGCTACAGGAAATAAAAATTTTCATAAATTTTAATATTCCTTTAATTTTAAAGTATATCTAATATAAGAAGTTTAAAATATATAGAGTATATATAAAATACATACACACCCTAATTACAATCCATTTTTTTCATTAATATTATTTACATATGCATATACATGTCATAATGAACTTTTAAAAGTTTGTATTTATATATTAAAATACAGTAAGAAAACCAACCTGCTCGGGGTGGCTACCGCTGCTGCTACTATGCTCCATCTTGTGGGTCCTTAAACCAGCGTCTCCTATCTACACGTCGAGACGCTGTATGCTACTCTTGTAACCTACGGCAAGAGAAAATAAACTCCTACACTGAGTATATAACTTAGTGGTGCAAAAATTCTTATGATAATAGTCATTAAAATAAAACATACATTTATATTGAAACCACTTCAAAATTTAAATTTCTTTTTGTAATTGCAATAATATAATATTTCTATAATTCATTTAATTCATAATTCAATGTATTTATGATTTCTTAATAATATCTTTTTCATATACTCATATATTATAATATTCTAGACTTGCTCATAGGGAATTAAAAGGGTATAATATCACATATTAAACTAGGATCCACATAAATGCATAGGATCCAAATATAATATTATTCAATTCACAGAAATGCACAAAACTGAAAAATGTATAAGGTGATCCACAGAAATGCACATGATCACCATATTTCATTGGTCCACATAAATGCACAGGACCATATTTTCTACCCTATTGGCATGCCAACAGTACCATAGTTCACGTTTAGACTAGCATGTGGGAAAAATTTCTCATATTCATAATTCAACTCATTTTTCCATAAAATCGATAAATAATATTTTCATGCCAAAATAAATATCATAAATCATTTGAATATAAAAATTTCTTTATTACATCATACTTTTCCAATTTTCTTTAAATTGCTTAATTATATATATATGACTAATATTATAAGAATAATTGCACTAATCTTTTTATGTTTTGCCGGTGTCTGCCGGCTCATTCCCTTTATCTTGAGGTGGTGTTTACTTCGATGTCGCACCTAAAGATAGAAAATTCAAATTAGCTATTAAATCTAACACGATATAAAATTTAAATTTTTCGATGATTCCCCGCTCTCATGTATATTGAGATTACATAATTAAAATTTTCCTCATTATGTGTTTTTAACGCATAGATTTCAATTTTGGTCGTCATCACACTTTCTGGTACCAATGGAGAAAAATTCAAATAAATGGAGAAAAATTCAATTATTAATTTCTTTTTATAATATTCTATTTTCTTTATTTTCCATCTCCAAAACTATTTTTCTCCATTTATTTTTTTTATTCTTCTAATGTCCATGTCAAATTCAAAAATTCTCATTAATTCAATAAATACTCTAAAACTTCCAAATAAATTTCTATCATTACTTTAACTCATTTTCTTTCATTTTTCATCATCAATTTCACCAAAATAATATTCAATAAAAACAAAATAAAGTTTTCTATAATTAGGCTAAAAATCTAAAAATTTCCCAAAAATCCTATTAAATATTTCTTGCATTCCAAAATTTATTTTCCACTTCTAAACATTCCAATTAACTCCATTATCTTCAATTTAAGGCAAAATTCCTCCAAAATAATTTTTGTAAAATTTAACCATAATTATGGAAATTCTCTAAAAATTCCACAAAAATTTCTAAAAATTATTTTCATCAATTCTTCACTAAATCCATCATCCTCAAGACTTGTTCTCTTCATTTCCTATTTTTATCTAATTTTTCAATATTTTTACCATAAACCCTAATTTTCCATCAACCAAAATCAAACAACAACACACCACAACTCAAGGAATAAATATGACAATAATCAAACTAACAAAATTACATGGAGAAAGGAACAAAATTATCACATTCTTCAAATGGGTATTGAGCTACGCTTGATTTTCTTTTTGCCAAAATCCCACACTTTTACTTTTTTTCTTCACACCAATACTACTTTAATCCTTTTGATTGATGAATAAATATGATTTGAAGAAGAAAAATTGAAAAAATCAAGGAATTGGAGCTTGGAGTGGTTCGACCATGGAGGAGAGCAAGGAAGAAGATGGAATTTGTTATTTTTGTAGGAAATTCTAATTAATTTCCTATATATACCCCAATTAATTTAATTAATTCCAATTAATTCCTTAATCAATCCTTTGATTGGCTAATAGCACAATTAATTATCCTCTAATATTGGCACATGGCCCAATCACAATTTAGTTAATTTTGACTTCACAAATTTCCAACCAATCACAAATGTTTCTTCATTTTAATGCATAATTAAATTTAATTCTCTAAAATTCAACATTCAAACGACTTAATTCCGTCAAATTAAATATTCAAGAAATTATAAAATAATTTTCTCTTGGAAACGGTCTTTTCGATTTTACAAAACGACCACCGGTGAGAAAATAGCATTTTTACAGTTTAATCATTTTTTCTTAATTTGACCCGTAAAAATTCATCTATCATCCGATTTCTAATTTATCAGTTTTAAAAATCTTAAAATTTAATTTCGATCACATCGACTCCATTGCAATTGTGAACACATCTCTCTAACTCCCGATTCGAAAAATCAGGTTGTAAACTTGCACTGAGGATCATATTTCTACAATTCAAGCCCTTAATCTTAAATTCTCACCTTATAACTCCACCTATGGCCTTAAAATAATATTTTACATATTTCGGTATACTTAAGTTATAATTTCACTACCGAGCGAAAAACCCAAAATTTGCGTGCATAACACGAAATTGTATTTTTTCATTTGATAAAATTCCTATTCATATTATCATATTATTATAATTAAATTTTTATGTACTTATCCGTATTTAGACTCCGATCGTATGCCTTTATACTACAGTATAAACGACTGCAATACACGTATACGGTTAGGATCTAACTCGCGGATGTGACAAAAATTGTTTTGAACACTTTGGGGTTTTCAAAGGTGATTATAAATCCTTCATCCTATTGATTTTCTCTTGATTTTAATTATTAATTTGAAGTTGGTTACCATTAAAATTGGTAATTAGGATTATTAGTGTGTTAATAGTGATTAAAGGTTGATTAGTGTATTTTATGCTTAATTAGTATGAGTTAAGGATTAATAATAGATTAGAGGAGTAGTTTATGGATTTAAGATAGGGTAGAGGTGATTAGAGGTTTAAGTAAGCTTTATGTTCATATATAATATTAAAATATAAGACATAAATTAAAGTATATGTGTTACTTTGTTGTTATGCCAAGGAAGTGAGCAACCTTTGAGCCATAATCAAAAAGGAAATAAGGGCAAGGAGAAAGCCAATTAGAAAGTTGAGAAGAGTGAATAAAAGGGGACTTTTTGAGATACGTACTTTTGGCAAAAATTCAATATGGTAAAAGAATGTTAAATGTGATATTATTGTTGATTTTATTGTTATGTTTAGTATGATATTATGTGTAATTATGTAAGTAATTATTGATATTTTGATTGAGAGATGAAATAGTGATTAATTGATGCCATGAATGTGAAAATAAAATTGAGTTTATTTTGATGATGAATGAAGATAAAAAAATTGGGTGATTAATTGAAGTTGCAGGAAATTTGTCTTATGTACAGTGTCTACATTTTTTGGCACAACTTGAGTTCTGAATGTGATTTTTGGATTTTCTTTTGTTGGATTAGAACGAGGTTTCAACTTTCATTTAGACCATCAGACTTAAATATGCTTACATTTAGGTTTAAAATTGACTCAAAATGCAGACTGAAAATCTGTCCCGTAAAATATTGGGTAGAATGAACATAAGCGTAGCCAATTATAAAATCTGTAACTTTTGCTACAAAATTTAGTTTGATGTGATTTTAGATGGTAATTAAAGATAAGATATTAATCTACATTTTATTAGATGATCACTTGTTTGGATTCCATTTAAAAATAGATGGAAAATGCAGGGAAATATAAGGTATCAATTATTCTTAGAATAAGACAGTTTGTTTATATGATTAAATTGTTGAGTTTAATGATAAAAAATACTTTGTTTGACTTTTCTTATGATGTAATGATTAAATGAGTGAGTAATGATATTGAAATATATTTAATAAAGAATTATTTTATTTATATGAATTTATATTAGCAATACATATATTATTGATGTAAATAATAATAATAAATAATAAATATAATTAAACCCTAGAACATCTAGTCGAGAACTAGAAATTAAGATAGATTGGTATGCCAATAAAGGGGGTAGAAATATAGGCACTATAACATAGTGCTGAGATTCAATTTATGTAGACACTATGAAATAGTGCTGAGTTTAAAATTATGCAGACACCAAAAAAGTGTTGAGTTATTAGTAAAAAATATAGGTATTAAATATCGAGTTACCAAATGATTAAGTAGGCATCGAGTATACTGTTGAAGAGCAGAAATCCTGTATCTAGTATTTAGTTCTGGTATAAAATGTCGTGGGCTATCAAATAAATAAAGAGAAAAATAATATAAATTATTAAAATGATATTATAAATGTATGTCTTGTATTATTATAAATGAATTTCAGTGTAACATCCAGTGATTTAGGCCCCAATTGCGCATGACCGTAGTGGGGTGTTCTGGTTCAATCGGAGTCTAAATTTGAACTCATAAAAATGACTAATAATAAGAAAAAATAATTAACCGTATTATTATTTGGGAATTAAAAAGATTGGTGCTAAAACTGAAAAAAACTACCCTATGGACAAAATCGGTATTATTGGAATTGTTGGGGAAAAAGTGTGAAGATGAGAAAATTGGTGGAAAATAAAGAATTTCTCAAAGTTTAAAAGTTAATCAAGATTAATTAAGTTTAATGCACCAATGAAAATTAGGATTAATTTTAATTAGTGGGACCCACTCCTTAATCATAGTATAAAAGTCAAAAACATGAGAAATTCTACATTCTTCCACCCAAAATATCTAATTCATCTTCATCCTCTTTTCTCTTCTTGGTTGCTGTCCACCATGGCCTACCAAAAGTCTCAATTTTTGCTTCAATTCAAGCTTGAAAAAGAGAGAAAAAAATTAGTTTTGAGAGAGAAAATTAAAAATTAAAGAGTTCTTGCCATAAAGGAAGCTAAGGAGCAAGATGGAAGGAAGAAAGAAGAAAAGAAAAGGGAGGAACCTTGGGACAGATTCGGTCCACCTTAGAGAACCATTAAGGTGAGTTTACTCTTCTTAAATCAACTTTTTTCCTTCCATTTGAGACCCATAAGGATGATAGATATGATTAGGATTGGTAGATTAAGGTTATTTAGCAAGAATAGAACTAAAATTTGAAATTTGTAACTAGTTGAAAAAAAAGTGTAGTTAAACTTTTAATTAATAATAATTGATGTTAGTTACTTATTTTACTCAAGAAGAGAGAAAAGATAAAAGAAAAGAGAATGAGATATAAAAGACTAAAAAGAAAAAAAAAAGTAAGTGCATAACTTAAGGCTATAGCTTATATTTTATCATTAAATTGTATTATTTGAGTGTTTGGCATGTAAATGATTGTAAAGTAATAGTATTCTGTATTAAAATTCTAAGGATACGTGTTTACTAGATTTAGGATGATATTTGATAAAATTTGAGTTATGTTGATTGTGTGTTCTTTGAGGCTGTACATATATTTCTATAACTTAAGTTCTAGAACTCAGATGAAACCTTAGCTATGCTTAAATTGCGCACAAACATTGGACCAGAAAATTGTCCAGAAAATTCTGAGCAAAATTATTAATGGCCAGTTAGTGATAAAATGATGATAACTTTTTCTACATAACTCTAAATTAAGAGATTTAAATTTTATATTAAAGATAAGATCCAGAAATATAATTCTTAAGAAGATGATTAAATTTAATTCGGATGGAAGCAGACCCAAAATTGAGATCCAAAATATAGCATAGAATCTGTCAGCAACAGGACAGAATATAAATTAAGTAATTTAATATGTAAAATAATTTGGACTTTGTTATATTGTGCATATAATATATACATTGATTAATTATTTGATACATGAAATATATCAAGTAAAAGAGTTATGAATTTTATAATGACAAAAGTAAGTCGTAGAACATCTAGTTTAAAACTAGAGTCTTGGTTAGTTTGGCATGTCAATCAGGGATCATATATATGCAGGTGATGACACACTTATATTATGCTAGTAATTGTGTAATATCCACTAATTTAGGCCCCGAGTCGCGCGTGTCGAGAAGTTGACGCTTTTGACCGATCAGAGTCTAAATTCGGATTTTTACAAAAATTGATTAAGTAATGGCTAAATTAAATGATAAATGCCTAATTAAGTGATTATAAATTTTAAAGAAGTTGAATTACGGTAAAGGACTAAATTACAAAATTTGATAAGTTTTGGGGTCAAATTGCAATTTACCAAAAATTGGAGGATTAATGAGATTAATTGCTAACTAACTTAGGAAATTTGGAAACTTAAAATTGGGTTGGACGACCATGATATTTAAGGAAGAGGATTAATATTGATTAAGTATAAAATTGGGAGAAAATGGTCAAATGGTAGGTCCCACATGAAGACTTTTGGGTACCCTGTTTAAGGCTTTCTTTTCTTCTTCTTCTTCTCTTCATTTTCTGTCTTCTTTTCTCTCTTTTACACCAGTCACGCCAGCCCCATTCCTCCATAGCCAATCTTGAATTCTAGAGAGAGAAAGGAAGAGAAGAGAAGGGAAAGAGCAAGACAAGGTGATCTTCATGTTCCATAACTCCTAAAGAAGCTGGAAAGAACAAGAAAGAGGAAGAAAAATCAAGTTTGGTAGAGAGAGAAAATCTCCAAAGAGGTGATTTAGTGAAGAAAAGTGTAAGATAAGAAGCATCTCTTCTTCTTCTTCATCTTTTCTTAAAGGAAGTTCGAATTTTGAGCTCATCCAAAACTTATATGGAAAGAGAGAGAAACTAGGGTTTTAAGAGAGAAAAAGAGAGTTTAGGGTCTTGAGGAAATCAGATGATAATAATGATTTATGATGTTGTAGGAGTTCCAAGTGATAAGGAACAAGCTCTAAGGAGCAAAGGAAAAGAGAAAGCTACCTAGAAGAGTGAAGGAGAAAGATTAAGGTTTGTGCATAACTTAAGGCAATAGCCTATTTTTGTTTGAAATAATGCATGCTGAACATGATTTTAGATAAATGCAATTTCAAGAATGATGATGATTATGGCATGAAACCATAGGATTAGACATGCATGAATGAGATCCTTGTGTGACATTGAATTAATGATGCATGTTAGAAAATCTTGTATGATCAAGACATTTACATGTATTAGAAAGTAATAAGTTGAGTAAAGAACCTTAGAAATGCATGAAATAGATTTTGGTATGATTTGGATGATGTTAGAATGAATGAAATGTGAATATGCAGATTTCCTGCTGAAAAGTCATGGGTGTGACTATTGAGTCACGGGCGTGAACTTGAGAGTTCACGGTTGTGACTGATTGTATCACGGTTGTGACTTCTGTGTGGAAATGACACTATTCATTCCAGAAGCGTTCACAGGTTGGAATCACGGAAGTGAACTTATTTACGGGCGTGAATGAGTAATCATGACCGTGAATGCTTTTGGGCGATTCATTCCAGTAGCGTTCACGGCTTGGGATTACGGGCATGAATTGAATCACGGACGTGAAATTAGTGATCACGACCATGAATGCTCTATATTTGTGGTTATCAATGTGGTTATCAAATGAGGAATTCAGGTAAGTAAAAGAAAGTCATTGTATATCCAGTGAAATAAGAATGATATGGATATATATGTATATATATATTGATGTGAGAATGTGATATGTTGTGATATAGAAAAAGGAATTGATACAGAAAAATGAATTGTCATGGATGATATATGAAATCTGATGCGGATGATAAGTATGAGAATATTGATGTACCTAGTTAAATAAATGAAAAGATGTTATTTAGTATGTATGCGTACGATTATATGTTTGCAAAACAAGAAAATTGAGATGTTGATAAATATGAGAATATTGATGTGTTGAAATTTGAGAATTATGATTGATGCGAAAATATAAAAAAGCCCATTACTCTACTTGCGGACTAGAAACAGGATAAATGACATGTAATTAAGGGGGCGAACGGTACCGTACTATACCTCAACCAATGTGGCATAAGCTTGGGAGAGCACCATTGGTCTGAGATGCTCGGTCAGTGTGGCTTAAGATCGGAGAGCGCTACTGACTTGAGAATCTCTAATGAGCACACATAAATGAGGACAAGGTGGCTTAAGCTCAGAGAGCGCCCTTGGTCCGGTTATTCATCTATGATGAAATTATACTCAATCAATGTGGCTTAAGCTCGGAGAACGCCATTGATTTGAGAAGCTCTTTTGAGCCAGATAGTGGACAGGTTGGCTTAAGCTCGGAGAGCGCTCCTGATCCATAACCCGTATCCAGTCAGTCCAAAATTTAGAGTGATGTGGGCAAGAAAATGAGGATATGTTGGAAAATAAGAAAAGAAAAGAATAAGAAAATGATGATGATATGAGATTGAAATGTAATGATAAAGAGATGAACAGAGTAATTTACCATTAAAGATAAATGAAAATAACATTGTCTATATGAGCATGACATTTATACTTGTATGAAATAGGAATATGCTGATAGGCATGCATGCAAACATTTTAATGCACAAAATGATAATTGTTAATGCTTGTTGAATGATATAGTATATTGCCTTATTTATATGCACCACTAAGCTTAGAGCTTAGTGTGGAGTTTAATTTCCACGCAGATATAGAAAGGTAGCTGAAGGCATTAGATAAAGGAAGCGGTGATTCCATTCAAGTAAAGCAGCTGAACCTTGAGAAAGTGGGTTACAAGTTTTGAAATTTTTGTATTTGGTTTTTATATTAAAGAAATGTTAGAATTTGTAAAACTTACTTTTAAAGTTTGTTAAGAATTACTTTGATGTTAAAATTACTATCTTATGTAAATAAATTGTACTCTGGTTTTTGTTTATATCCATATATACATGAGTGTTTTAAAAACAAAAATTTAAAGGTAATATAATAATAATAATAGCATATTGAAGAAGTAAAGAAGACGGATATTAGCGCTCCCTCATCTGGGCACGTGTTGGTGGTCGGGTGGGGTGCGGCGCCACAAATGGCACTTGTATGCGTATAATTAATAATGTTTTATGTGTGTATCAATCAAACTAATATAACATAATGCAAGTGTAGGGTAATGACATGAGATGTGTAAAGGAGGTTTATATATGAAATGTTACGTATATATGTATGGAAAATAATAATAATAATGTACTTGTGTAAAATAATCATATAATAAAGGTATATATATATATATATATATATATATATATATATGCTGGTAGATAAATGTATATTGCATGAATATAGTATATTTTCTTATTTATATACACAACTAAGCCTAGTGCTTAGCGTGTGAGTTCCTCTCATGCAAATATAATGAAGAATAGTCAGAAGATAGTAGAACAAATGCTAACAAAGACCTAATCCAGTATAGTAGTTATATCCTGACACTGTGGGTTCCGTATTTTTATTTATCTTTCTATGTTTTTCTTTTATGATGTATTTAACTAAACTCAACTTTTAAGTAAGGATGAACGTTTTGTAAATAATACTTTTGTATATAAAGCATGTAGTTATCTTTTATCATCATGTTATTATATGTTTGATTTTAGAAAAAAAAAGATAAATAAATAAATAAATAATATATTATTGTATAAGTTACCTATGTTCAATTTATCTTGAATTATAAACATTTTATGTGAAGAGCTAGCGTAGGATCCTTTTAGTGGGCAATAGTTGCTAGGGTAAAAGGGTATTACAAAGGTGGCCTTTCACGAATGGCTACCTTTGAACCATATGGTGAAACCATTCGAGCAAATTTTTGTCCAAAATTCATGCTCAACTTTAACATTTACGGCTGTAACATACCATTCATGGGCATGAACCAAAACGTTACTCAAGTCGTGAAACCAACCGTGAATGAATATGTCCGAAAACAAAAGTCTATGTTCTCATGGTTCACGACCATGACATATCATTCACGGACACGAATCCATGCTTAACAACTTTCCCTGGTAGTGAAGTTGGTCATGACTTTGGATGTGAATGAATCTGCCTAAAATGACAACTTGAGCTATGCATATTCATGGTCATGACACAAAGTTCACAGGTATAAATTTGGAGATTCTAGTTTTCATTTTTTACCTCAAAACAGAGCATATCAAAATCAACATTCAAGGTCTCTGAGATTGGCCAATACCAATCACTCATATCAACACAGAAGTCCATACATCCTTCTTTTTATACCATGATACAATTCTCAACAATTTTAAAGCCTTAATATACCAATAACCATGTCCCAAAATATCATTCATGCCATTATACAACATAAAGACAAAATCATATCTCAAAATGCATTTATCATGTATCTCATTAGATCCATCCAACTACCTAGCCTTTAACTGTAATACCCTCTTTACAACAGAGCAAACCCCACTATACAAACGGATGTCATATAACTGTATCTGTATAAACTTATTCTGATTTAAAACTTTTTCTAACTCATATCACTATATCTATATAACATGCATCTTTAAAAATATCATATCTTATTTATTGTATAAATAATCATTTGTTTCTAAATAATAGCCATAAATAAAATCAATAACTAGTTTGGATAACATCCCACCCTTATTATAAAATTCATCCTTATTAATAATAAATAAACTCAATTACTTGTCCTTATTAAAGGATGTTTTAAATATCTGCTCTATCCCATATCATTATAAATAACAAATGAATGAAATGAATGAAAAGACCCAACAAAGGTAAACTCTGACTGGCTTGAACTCCTCTTCACATCAACTTAGTTACCTATCAGCTATAAATTTGCATGCAGGAAAATCTACATGTTAAGCTATTGAAAGCTTAGTAGTACATATAAGTATTAAAATTCTAGCATGCATTCGTAAATTAATATAACATTCACATTTAAGTATTTACCTGTGCGCTTACAATGTTATCTCATAATATCATGCTTAATTCATGCTGACTTGATTAGATTACAATATAATTATGACATATATCACATAAGTATTATCACATCATCATCACTTGTATATAATAATTATAACATATAAGACAAGTACTCAACAATTGGTTCCATATGCTTGATTACTGGTTTCCACATTCTTTTTTTAAGGATATAATTGTATTCAGATTTTATAATTTTAATTTACTTTATGTATTATTGGTTTATAATAGTATTGTGTGATGCATTACACTTTACTGTACTCTGTCTTACATACATCTTCGTGTCTCTCATCAGCCAGTGTATACACCACCTCCTGTTCATCAACCTTCTCTTGCAGAATTGGAACGATTTGGCCTTTCCTCTGAACTATTCCATAAACAGTTCATGAAGCAGTTAAGAATTAGACCGAAGCCCATTACTGTTTGAACATCGACTGTCCCAGCTCCGATTGTTTCAGCCCAAAGAATAGCCCAAACACTTGTTATTATAAGGCCTAAAGCACTTTCCACTGTTCCTACTTAGATAACTTCTCAACCAAACCAAACAGCCCATGTTCCCCAAACAGTTTCCTAGTCTCAAAAAAAAAAAAGAAATAACTCATTCCCACATGGTTCAACAACCAAAGCCCACAACACTATCACATACTTTCTAGAAACACTTCCTTCCAACCCAATTTATGGCAGACCTAGCCACTTCACAACAAAGTGGAACAACCCATCAACAACCTGCTTATCAAACTGAAGAACCTCCAGAAGAGGATATGGACACGAACATACTAGGAACTAATCCACAAGTTCCTCATATGCCATAAAATGGTCTGTGGTTCACATTTGATGATATCCCTCCTCACAAATGGAGAGATAGGATCCAAGAATTATATGCTTGGATTGAAGTGCAGCAGAGATGTCCCAATTCTAGATTTCCAGCCATAATCTTGGAATTCACTTCCAGATTCACATGCACATTAAGAGACTGGTTTGTAAGACTACCAGAAGCAGCCACGTTAAGGTTTTACCATGCACAATCAATTGTAGAAGTCCTCACCACTCTTTATCAAGAGTTTGTTGGTAACACAGTTGAGTATGATGATATGGCTAGAGATGAATACTTCAAGATGAAGTGTTGTTCTCTTCTAAGGAAAGACCTTGATAAAAACTACCAGAGAATGACGAAAAGGTTCTACCTCCTTGGTGGAGCTACAGATGCAAATTTGAAGCAAGCATTCTTGATGTCTGTTCCAGAGAGCATTCCCAACCATATCCAATTCCAGCTTTGAGAAAAGAACATTAATCTTAACTCTCTCAGCCTTAGAGAAATTTACCAAAGGATTCTTCTTTCTGTTGAAAAGATTTGTGCACAGCAAAAGATGGTTAGAGAGCTTATGATGTTTGACCATGATTCCTCTTGAAAGATGGCATGTAAAAGACCAGACTTGCAAATAAAATGCAAAGACAAGTCATGCACATGTTCTCCTCGCAAGTCAAAGAAATACCATAAGTGGAAGCCTCTAAATGACTTCCAGTCCAGAAGACGCGGAAAAAAGAAATTCAAATTCTTCAAAAGGCATAATTGTAGATTTAATAAGAGTCATATATATTATGTTTGCAGGAAAATGGTCATTTTGCAAAAAATTGCCCTAACAAGCCAAAGAAAATAGCAAAGATCATACAAAAGATTTACCAGGTTTCTCAAGTAGACCTAGAAGATGCTGATATAGAATCATTGTTCTCCCTGGATGATGAATCAGATTCAAGAGCACTTTTTGCAGCGTAATTCTCAAAATCTGAATCTGAGACAGATGATGAGTTACCTTCTCAAAATTCCATTTTTCCATATCACTACATTCCTCTTGTTTATACTATTACTCATTTTCCTATCCTACCCGATATAACTTCCTCAAATCCCTCAACAGAATTAACATTATCCAGTTTACCTATACCAACAATATGTTCTATTCAAACATTTCACCCAATTCCACTTGTTCCTATAACATTTTTTACCCACAAGTATGCCAAACCCATTGAAATCATCATCTTCATAGACACAAAGGCTTATAGGTCTATGATGAATCAATTTATTCTTCCTGATAGATATTGGATTCAACATGATGAGCATTTTCAGCAGCCAATGGAAAAATTTTCACAACTACCTTGAAAACCAGAAACCCCATCAAATTACAGATCTTCCCTGAACTTACCATTTGGACCCAAGTCCTTGGATCAAAACTTCCTAATAGGGATTTGGTCTTAGGATTTTACCATTATTTCATATTAAAAGATTTGTTTATCTTGCCCACAGAAATACAAAACAAAAAATAGTTACTACCTTTCACTTCTACAGCCTCCTTGTTTACCCTACAACCTACTCTACAATTTTCTTCCTTATCTCTATAACCGATTCAGGAACTTTAAAATTCTTGTTGTGCCTTATCCCACACAGAATTCTCACAAAGACACCATTCCCCTCTTTGGACTCGACTAGTGTTTTTCATTACACTCCCATTCAAAAACTCAGAGGATCTCAACCCAACAAAAGCTTCATATTTGGGAATGTCTCCTACAGACATGAAACTTACAGTCCAAGAATGTTTGCAACTGCTATCAGAAGGTCTGATTCTACTTACAAAATCAAACTGGGCGTGCCAAGCTTTCTACATGAACAAAAGATCAGAATAGATACATGGAAAGAAAAGACTTGTCATTGACTATGAGCCTCTGAATTTATTCCTAAAAGATGTTAAATACCCATTGCTAAGGATAGATTCGATGTTTCCTTTCATGGCTTCAACCAAGGTATTTTCAAATTTTGAGCTGAAAGCAGGATTCTGGCAATTACGTATTGTACCAGAAGATAGATACAAGATGACATTGTATATTTCCAATCACCATTATGAGTGGACTGTCATGCCATTTGGATTCAAAGTGGCATCATCCCTCTTCCAAAGGGCTATGATCCAAATATAACTCAGACTTCATAGAACTCATTAAGGCCCATGGAGTAATTTTAAGCCCAACAAAAATGCAGCTGGCCCAAAGAACAATTGACTTTTTGGGCATGCAGTTTGCAAATGGGACTTACAGGCCTCAACCTCACTTGGCCCAAGAACTATTAAAATTCCTTGATGATAATTTAACAGTCAAGCAAATTCAACAATTTTTTGGGATAACCAATTATATCGGACAGTTCATTTCAAACTACAGAAAGCACGTGAAGCTGTTTTACCAGTTTTTGAAAAAGCAGCCTCCACCATGGTCGGCCATTCATACCAAATCAGTCCAAACAATCAAGTCAGTTACTTAGACTTTGCCACGCTTGCATATTTCCTCCTCAGGGAAAAGATTGCTCCAGATAGACGCGTTAGATGAACATTGGAGAGCAGCACTTTTTGAGATTAATGAAGATAAGAAAGAGATTTGCAGATATGCGAAGCAGATATGCAAGTGGTCATTTCAAGGATAGGGAACTTCACTATCACTCGACGTTTAAAGAAATCCTAGCTGTTAAAAATGGAATCAAAAAGTTTGAGTTCCACATGATAGGACATCACTTTATAGTTGTCATGGATTGCTCATCCTTTCCATGCATGCTAGATTTCAAACAGAAAATAATTCCTCATCCGTAACTATTGAGATGGAAAGAGTGGTTCAGCAGATACAGTTTCGATGTTCAACATATAAAAGGAGACAAGAATCTCATCCCTGATTTCCTATCCTGACCTTCACGAGTTGATCTCATTTCATCATCCTTAGAGATTTCTCTCATACTTATGGCTTCCAACTCTCAGTCAAACACTCCAATCCTTAGTCTCTCAAACTTCCCATCAGGATGTCCAAAAGGTCCAAATCTTAAACAAATCAGGAGCTTCGCTCAGAACATGTTGTTCACTTACATGACCTTGTTTTAAGACAAGCTAGGCCTTCCCAGAAAAATTATTTACTGTCCGGCAGAGTACCCTTGGGTGATTATCTATAGACTCTCCATAAAGTTCATGCTTTCTGAACAGTTATGGTATTTATGGTGTCAGTCGACACTATACTATCATCCAATCCAGATTCCTTTGATAGATTTTCTCCCATTCATATGCAACCAAGAAAATTTACAATCTCCACAAGTCAAATTCCTTACATGGTTCCAGCCACTAAGCTATTGGAAGAAGCTATTTGCTAAGCTCACCACAAATCATTCAACTCCTATGGTCCTAGAATAAATTATTGGAATCTTTATATTCCATTGTCCTTATACACACATTGCAGGAACAAATACAGTTGTGGTACTAAGACACCTTAACCTTTGGAAAATAGTTTGTCATGAAGATCCCATGTGTCTGGAAGAAATAAAGTCAGTAATCCACCTGGAACTAAGAAGAAGGAACAACTACTATCATTTACCTCCAACGAGTTACAAATCACTTGGCCCAGACCCATGTAAAAGAATTAAGATGATTCCATGGCCTCTTTTGCTCAAGCCCAAACTTAGGTTGAAGATGAAAACCTAGTGATAGAGCAAGATTCACAAGAAGAAGAAACCTACGAGCCCAATCTTGGATATGTAACAATTACTCGAGAAGAAGAGTCCAGGCCCAGGACCAATCTCCATTCCACCCCAAGCTTCAATTTCATATCAGAACTTCCAACTTTTCCAAACTTCAACTACAATAAAGACATTAACTTCTCGGACCCTCCAACAGAAAGCATTGAGGAAACTGAAGACATTGATGATTGGCCCAGAAGAGATGAGCCCACTCTCGAAGACTTCAACCTATCTCTATCACATGAGCCAATCCATAGATAATAAAATGTTTACCACTATGTTATGCTTTTGTAAAAGTTGTAATAATTCAGCTGATATGATGACAGCTGACCCTACCTATGTGTGGTTTGCTTTTTTCTTTCAATCTCTATCATAGTGATCACATCACTATTTAGGAATCTTACTTTATCTTTAGTGTTATATGATGTAAGTAGTGACGTATGTGTCAGCTACCTTTAAGTCTATATAAGGTATTGTGTATAAGGGAGTAGGCAAATCGAAAGTTCACCTATTGTAATTCCCCCTTGTGAAATACAAATATGTTTTCTTAAACTTCTCTCTCTTCCTCTGATCCTAAATTAGTTGATTACCAAGTAGTTTCACGATCGTATAACAATCTTCGAGTATTGTTGAGAATCCCTCTCCAGTGGCCAAAAGAGCCTTTTAGGTTAGTCATACCTTGATCCTTTTTGAAGATTCTCAAGGGTATCCACCACTGATACTAATGGTGGATACCCTTGAGAATCTTCAAAAAGGATCAGTGAATGAAGGGGATTTAAGAAAATCCTGCTTGAAATCTTGCTTTAGTGAAGCAATTTCTCTTTCAAGCTTCTACAATCTGACAGCTTTAAAATCAAAAGTTGAATCATATGACCTTGTTGAGATCATATTCATCAATTTACCTTTTAACTCCTTTTGTTGGCATTCAAGTTGTGTCAACAGCTTATACAATGCTTCATACTGAGATGTTTGCCTATTGTCAAGAACAGAGACTTTTGTTGAAACCTTGTCAACTTTTGTTTCAATCCTTTGAAGTACTTTATTCTGTGCCTGTAAATTCTGAGTCTACCAATTTAAAACTGATTCTGCTACAGAGATAGGTTTGGATGTTCCTTTAGGTGTAATCGTAAAAGGTCGGACATATGAAGTAGTTCGGACTTGAGAAATAGTGTTTATGTGTTTATAGAGAGGGGGAAACTCATTTTCATAGGCAGTTTGGGAAGAGGGTGGTTGATACATGGCAATCATAGGTATAAGTTTAGTTTTAGTAAATTTAGGTTTTGGAACTAGTTTGTAACACGATAAGGGTAATGGTTTTGGTTTTTCTAGTGGTTTGGGTGGTAAGGGATTAGGAGGATCATCCCATGAAGGTGATACAAGTGGTAGTGGGTTTTTTTATAGTGAGAAGGTGGGGAATAAGAAACCATGTAATCATATTTACCTAACGGTTGTCCCAACAAACCAATAGAAGGATCTCCATCCTCATATTTTTCAAAGAACTGCTTCTTAGAACATTTCATTTTTCTTTTTGACTTTTTGGCCTTTCTATACCCTGATTCATATTCATCTACCGTCTTGTCTGCATAACAGTCATCACAGTCACATATGTCAAAGTAACTATGATTCCTGCTATGAGATTGATAGATAGGTTGTCCTGAGCTCGAGAAAGCAAGAATAGGAATTTGTTCTTGAAAGGAAACAGGCTGCATCATGAACTATGTGGAAAACTCCACTGGCGTGATGGCTTGAGGTTCATTCTCATCAGGAGAGAATAACTAAGTCTTAACTCTGTCATCCTTGTACTTTATGAAAAGCGGTTTTGTTGAACTCACTGGCTGACTTCTTTGGTGTAGAAGCTCATAGTTGATTAGCCAGGATTGAGAAAAGATCTGAAGAAGATCTTCCTTGTTTAACTGCTTTAGAATCTGTACTACCTTTGGAACATGGGATGAATCCACAGTAATGCTTAAAGCATCAGAAGAGGCTGGGATGTAAAGGTCCATTGCATGATTTTGAACTCTATATATCATTTGGTAGTGAAGAGTAGCTATGTCAGTAGTAGCTACATTCTTTACTCCAGTGATCTGGGCTTGTACCTTCAGTGTTGTGAAAGTATGAGGATCTTAAAGCCTCATATTGAAATTTGGGTAGAAAGTGCATAAGACAGTTCCAACATTTAAAGAGGTCTGGATAGTACCAATCACAGCATGTTGGTATAGGCAATTCTAGCAACAATAGGTAATCCTTTTTGGCCATGATAGGTCAAAGCAAGTCTGATAGCTCCAAAATGGATGTGGGAATATCCACTATTAAGCCATTGAGTAGGAAATTCATAAGAGATTTCAAGAGTAATGAACTGTTTTTCACCAGTACCCTGAATAGGACACTGATCAAAAGAGGAAAATTGTACATACTCTTTTACAGATGGAGGTTTTTGTCTGATCAAAGCTAGAATGGAGGTTTTGAAAGAGGACTTGTGTTTCTAAAAAATATGATAGGGATTTATGAATGGAATATTTCTTTCTTAAATCTTTTGATCTTTAGGAAGGAAGGAGAGTTCATATAGGTGGTTAAGATTTTTAGAAGTAGAAGGAGAAGGTTGAAGAGATAAAAAAGAAAAAGATCGAGACATCATTTGAACTTTTATCCTGATAATTGAGAAAAAGGCTCATTGTCACCACAAATTAGATGAAGAACAAGAGTTTCATGGCTCTGATACCCATCGTGGATACCCTTGAGAATCTTTAAAAAAGGATTAAGGTATGACTAACCCAAAAGGCTCTTCTGGCCATTAGAGGGTTTATCCTGTTTTGATGGGGGATTCTCAAAGATACCTGAAGATTGTTATATGATCAGAATCTTCAAAAAGGATCAAAGTATGACAAACCCAAAAGGCTCTTTTGGCTGTTAGAGGGTTTATCCTGTTCTGATTCTAAATAAGGGATTCTCAAAGATACCCGAAGATTGTTATACAATCGTGAAACTACTTGGTAATCAACTAATTTAGGATCAGAGGAAGAGAGAGAAGTTTAAGAAAACATATTTGAATTTCATAAGGGGGGATTACAATAATTGAACTTTTGATCTACCTACTCCCTTATACACAATACCTTATATAGACTTAAAGGTAGTTGACACATGTGTCACTACTTACATCATATAACACTAAAGATAAAGTAAGATTCCTAAATAGTGATGTGATCACTTTGACGGAGACTGAAAGCAAAAGCCAAACCACACATTGGTAGGGTCAGCTATCATCATATTAGCTGAATTATTACAACTTTTACAAAAGCATAACATAGTGGCAAACATTTTACTATTTATGGATTGCCTCATGTGATGGAGATAGTTTGAAGTCTTCAAGAGTGGGCTCATCTCTTATGGACCAATCATCAATGTCTTCAGTTTCCTCAATGCTTTCTGGTGGAGGGTCTAAGAAATCAATGTCTTGATTGTAGTTGAAGTTCAGAAAAGTTAGAACTTCTGATATGAAATTGAAGCTTGGGCTAGAATGGAGATTGGGCAAGGGCATAGACTCTTCTTCTCGAGTAATTGTTACATCTCCAAGATTGGGCTTATAGGTTTCTTCTTCTTCTGAATCTTGATATATCACTGGGTCTTCATCTTCAATATTGAGCTTGGGCTTGAGCAAAGAAGGCCACGGAATCATCTTAATTCTTTTACATGGGTATGGGCCAAGTGATGTGTAACTCATTGGAGGTAAATGATAGTAGTTGTTCCTTCTTCTTAGTTCAGGTGAATTGCCTTACTTTATTTCTTCTATACACATGGGATCTTCATGAGAAACTATTTTCCAAAGGTTGAGGGGTCCTAGTGCCACGACTGTATTTGTTCCTGCAATGTGTGTGTAAAGAAGATTAAAGATTCCAATGATTACTTCTGGGACCTTAGGAGCTGAAGGATCTTCAATGAGCTTAGCAAATAGCTTCTTCCAATAGCTTAGTGGCTGGAACCATGTAAGGAATTTGACTTGTGGAGACTATAAATTTTCTCGGTTGCATATGAATGGGAGAAAATCTATCAAAAGGATATCGACTGCATGATAGTACAGTGTCGACTGACACCATAAATACCATAAATGTTCAGGAAGCATGAGCTCTGTGGAGAGTCTATAAATAATCACCCAAGGGTACTCTGCCGGATAGTAAACAATTTTTCTGGGAAGACCTAGCTTATCTTGAAACAACATCATGTAAGTGAACAGCATGTTCTAAGAGAAACTCCTTATTTGTTTGAGATTTGGACCTTTTGGACATCCAGGTGAGAAGTCTGAGAGACTAAAGACTAGAGTGTTTGACTGAGAGCTGGAAGCCATGAGTATGAGAGAAATCTCTGAGGATGATGAAATGAGATCAACTTGTGATTGTCCGGATAGAAAATTAGGGATGAGGTTTTTGTCTCCTTTTATATGATAAACATTAAAACTGTATTTGCTGAACCACTCTTTCCATCTCAACAGACATGAAACTTGCAGTCCAATAATGTTCACAAGTGCTATTAGAAGGTCTGATTCAACTTACAAAATTAAACTGGGTGTGCCAAGCTTTCTATGTGAACAAAAGAACAAAACAGATACGTGGAAAGAAAAGACTTGTCATTGACTACAAGCCTCTGAATTTATTCCTAAAAGATGATAAATACCCATTGCCAAGGATAGATTTGATGTTTCCTTTCATGGCCTCAGCCAAGGTATTTTTAAAGTTCAACCTAAAAGCAGGATTCTGGCAACTAGGTATTATACCAGAAGACAGATACAAGATGACATTCAGTATTCCCCATCACCACTATGAGTGGACTTTCATGCCATTTGGACTCAAAGTGGCACCATCCCTATTCCAGAAGGCTATGATCCAAATATATGAGCCTCTATTGCATACAGCCTTGATCTACATTGATGACATCCTATTGTTCAGCCCTTACATGAACTCTCATCATGAGACTATCAAGAAGTTCATAGAACTCACTAAGGCCCAGGGAGTAATATTAAGCCCAACAAAAATGCAGCTGGCCCAAACAACAATTGACTTTTTGGGCATGCAGTTTACAAATGGGACTTACAGGCCTCAGCCTCACTTGGCCCAAGAACTGTTAAAATTCACTGATGATAATTTAATAGTCAAGTAGATTCAACAATTTCTTGGGATAGCCAATTATATCCAACAGTTCATTTCAAACTATAGTAAGCATGTGAAGCTGTTTTACCAACTTTTGAAAAAATAGCCTCCACCATGGTTGACCATTCATACCAAATCAGTCCAAATGATCAAGTCAATTAGACTTTGCCACACTTGCAGATTCCTTCAACAGGGAAAAGATTGCTCAAGAAAGATGTGTCTGATGAACATTAGGGAGCTGTACTTTTTGAGATTAATGAAGATAAGAAAGAGATTTCCAGATATGCAAGTGGTCACTTCAAGGATAATGAACTTCACTATCACTCAACGTTCAAAGAAATCCTAGATATTAAATATGGAATCAAAAATTTTGAGTTCCATCTGATAGGACAACACTTTACAGTTGTCATGGATTGCTCATCCTTTCCATGCATGCTAGATTTCAAATAGAAAATGATTCCTCATCCGCAAATATTAAGATGGAAATAGTGGTTTAGCATATACAGTTTTGATGTTCAGCATATAAAAGGAGACAAAAACCTCATCCCTGATTTCCTATCCCACCTTAATAAGTTGATCTCATTTCATCATCCTCAGAGATTTCTCTCATACTCATGGCTTCCAGCTCTTAGTCAAATACTCCAGTCCTTCTCTCAGACTTCCCACTAGGATGTCTAAAAGGTCCAAATCTCAAACAAATTAGAAGCTTCGCTCAGAACATGATGTTCACTTAAATGATGTTGTTTCAAGACAAGCTAGGTCTTTTTAGAAAAATTGTTTACTGTTCGGTAGAGTACCCTTGGGTGATTATCTATAGACTCTCCACAGAGCTCATGCTTCCTAAATAGTTATGGTATTTATGGTGTTAGTCGACACAGTACTATCGTGCAGTCCAGATCCCTTTGATAGATTTCTCCCATTCATATGCAACCGAGAAAATTTACAGTCTCCACAGGTCAAATTCCTTACATGGTTCCAGCCACTAATGTAACACCCCCTCACCCTAGCAGCTCGTGCCTGGATAAGGGAGTGATATACTGACTTCATCAATTAAAAACATTGTTTCATATATATTTATAAATGAAAATCACTCGTATATATTTTTTTCTTTATTTACTATTTATTTATTTGTAGTGTAAAAGAAATCATAATAAAGAAACACAATACATTTTATATAATAAAGTATTATTTACAAAACGTGCGCTTATTTTACAAGTACTATAAAATAAAACTCAAACCATAAATACAACAGTTGTGTGACCCACAGTATTTGATATAAACTGCTCTACTAGATCAGACCACCGCTACTTTTATCTACTATCGTCTACTTATTCTTCCCATATACGCGAGATAAACTCTCATGCTAAGCTCTAAGCTTAGTGGTGCATATAAATAAGGAAATAAACTATTTCATGCAACATGCATTATCATATATCAATTTATGCTAACATCATCTTTCCATGCAAATATACATCTCATAATATTTTAGCATGCATAAACATCAAATTATATTCTTTTATCTCATACGTGTTTTACTTAATTAACATATCATTATATAATCCATTATAATTAATCACATCATAATTTATAATTCCATTTATTTTTCATAACTTCTTTATAGCCACAACACCCAATCATCTTTTCATGCAAACATATATTTCATAGTATTCTAGCATACATAAACATCAAATTATACTATTATATCTCATATTTGTTTTACTTTATCAAATTATTATTATTATCCATGTATTCATGGTTCCTTTTTTTTTTTAATATTTTCAATCCTTCTTTATAGCCCACAACACCTATGAACTACTAACTAGGATAACGGAGTTGTCATCTAGGCACTTAGGAGTGCCACCCAGGCAATATGATGTGCACATACAAGTGTCATTACCGGCTTCAATAATAGTGTCATTACCGGCTTCAATAATAGTGTCATTACCGACTTCAATAATAGTGTCATTACCGGCTTCAATAATCATACCATTAATAGTTTTTATCATAATCCCCCCTGCTTGACATGCAAAATTATCCTGAGTCTAGTTTCAAGTTAGGTGTTCTAGGGCTCAGTTAATATCATTAAAATTAATAGTTATTAAATTCACTCATTTCATGCATGTAAAGGTTCAATTAATCACACAATTATTTAATAAAAATAGTATTTGCATAATATAACAAGGTTTACATCATTTTACTCATTTAATCCTTCAATTCATATGTTGCCCTATCACTGACAAATTATGTACTCTGTATTGGACCTTAATTTTGGTCCTATTAACATTCAAATTAAATTATAGGGTCTTCTTAACAATTTTATTTCTGAATCTTAGATTTAATATGCAATTTGAATCACTTAATTTAGAGTTTTGTATCAAAATATATGGTCAAATTAACACTGACTAGTCACTAACAATTTTGTCCAGAATTTTCTAGACAGATTCTAGGTCCGAATTTTATGTATTTTTCTGGAAAAATATAAACATATCTAGATTTTATGGTCTAAATAAAGGTTCAAGCCCTATGTCTTACCTTTCAAACCCAATAAAGAACATACAAAATCCAAATTCAATAACTTAAGTTATAATAGTTTATGTACTCACTGTTCATCAATTCCAGCAAAGAACACACATATTTACCATATTCAATTTTTCCAAAATTAATCCTAAATCTAGCAAACATACATCTCCAAGATTTTTATCACAAAATGCTATTAATTAAAAATTATTAACATGCCAAATGCTTAAATCATGCAACTAAAAAAAATAAGACATAGGCTATTGCCTTAGGTTATGCACAAACCCCTCTTTTTCTTTTCTTTCTCTTTACTTTTCTTTCTCTTTTTCTTTGCTTCTTTGAGGTAGATCCTTATCAATTTGAGTTCCTAAAATACATAAAAGAAATTATTAAACTTTTAGTTCATTAAAACTCCATAAACCCTAACATCTCTCTCTCTCTCTTTGTTCTCTCAAACTTCCTTAAGCTTAGTTGTACAAGAAAATGACTCTCTTTCTCTCTTTTCTCACTTTCTCTCACTAGAATCAAGCTTTGGTTATGGAGGAACACGTGGGCTGATTTGAGGAGATTAGAGTATTCTAGATATGAGGGGATAAGGAAGAAGGAGTAATTAATGGTATAAAGACAAATTTAATCAATAATGGGGACACCTAAGTCATATGAATTTAATGACTAATTAATGGATTCATGCATGTTAACTAGCTTCTCAAAACTTGTCACTTGGTGTGGCCAACCACCACATGCATATAAATTCCAATTCATGTATTTAATTGGTGATTATCCCAATTAATCCTCCAAATTTTGATAAATTGTAAATTGACCCCTAAACTTTTTAAAATTTTCAATTTAGTCCTTCACTGTAAAATAATATCTTAAATTACTTTAAACACATTATTAGATATTTTCATACTTAATTGTCATTATTTTAATTATTTTTCAGTCAAAATCTAAATTTAGACTCTAGTCAAACCGACGACTCGAATTAATAACTCGCATGACTTAGGGTCTAAATTAATGGATATGACAACTAAGCTATTGGAAGAAGCTATTTGCTAAGATCATCGCAGATCATTCAACTCCTAAGGTCCCAGAAGAAATCATTAGAATCTTTATATTCCATTGTCCTTACACACTCATTGTAGGAACAAATACAGTCATGGCACTAAGACACCTCAACCTTTGGAAAACAGTTTGTCATGAAGATGCCATGTGTCTGGAAGAAATAAAGTCAGCAATCCACCTGGAACTAAGAAGAAGGAACAACTACTATCATCTACCTCCAACGAGTTACACATCACTTGCCCCATACCCATGTAAAAGAATTAAGATGATTCTGTGACCTCCTTTGCTCAAGCCCAAGCTCAGGATTGAAGATGAAGACCCAGTGATAGATCAACATTCACAAGAAGAAGAAACCTACAAGCCCAATCTTGGAGATGTAACAATTACTCGAGAAGAAGAGTCCAGGTCCAGGCCCAATCTCCATTCCAGCCCAAGCTTCAATTTCAGATAAGAAGTTCCCTCTTTTCCAAACTTCAACAACAATCAAGACATTGACTTCTCGGACCCTCCACCAGAAAGCATTGAGGAAACTGAAGACATTGATGATTGGCCTAAAAGAGATGAGCCCACTCTCAAAGACTTCAACCTGTCTACATCACATGAGCCAATCTATAAATAGTAAAATGTTTACCACTATGTTATGCTTTTGTAAAAGTTGTAATAATTCAACTGATATGATGACAGCTGACCCTACCTATCTCATCACTATTTAAATGACTATATTTAATATATAAATAAAAGTTTTTAGTGCATGACCCCAAAAATACTTAGACAGTTCTGCAAAGCTCATCATTGACCTCACCATGTCTAACAAGGTTCGGTTTCTCCTTTCAACCACACTATTTATGTTGTGGTGTGTAAGGTAGAGTCCATTGCGATAAAATTCCATTATCTCTTAGATAACCTTGAAACTCCTGGCTTAAGTATTCACCACCTCGATCTGATCTAAGTGCTTTAATACTTTTACCAGGTTATTTCTCTACTTCATTTTTGAATTCTTTAAACTTTTAAAAAACTTCAGATTTGTATCTCATCAGAAACAAATACCCATATCATGAATAATCATCAATGAAAGTAATGAAGTAGATAAAACCACCTTTGATGTGCATTAACATTGGTTTATATACAACTGTATGTGCAAGGTCCAATAACCCATTAGCACGTTCACCCTTTCTACTAAAAGGTGATTTTGTCATCTTCCCTAACAAACAAGATTAACATGTGTCATATGATTCATAAATGACCATAAGTCACCATTCTTGTGTAACTTAGTCATGCGCCTCTCATTTATATGGCCAAGACGACAATGCCATAAATATGATGGTTTTCAGTTATCTATCTTTTGTCTTTTATTATTGATATTGAGGATTGAATTAGACATGTTAAGAATGTAAATCTCATTACATAATGAGCCAGTTCCATAAAGAATATCATTTAACCATATAGAGCAATCATTGCCATTAATAGTCAAATGAAAACCTTTTCTATTTAAACAAGAAACAAAAATAATATTCTTTGTCAAAACTGGAACATAATAATAATTGTCTAATTCAACAACTTTTGCTCCATTGCCAATATGTAGGTCTGACTCTTCTTTCTTGAGTTGTTTATTATTCCTTAGGTCCTGCATATCAGTATATATGTGTGAACCATATCTGGTATCCAATACCCATGCATTATTAATAGAAATGGTATAAACCTCAATAACATAAAAATCGGAAGTAAAAGGTGCATCCAATGTCATATTCTTCTCCTTCTTTAAAGACTCCAGATAGGTCTTACAGTTCCTCTTCCAATGGCCAGTCTTGCCACAATGAAAGCAAGTCCCTTTTGACGCAGTCTCTTTGCCCTTCTTCTTCATGCCTCCTTGGGTCTTTATGAACTTTTTCTTTTTTAACCTGTCATTCCTTTTCTAAGAAAAACCAAAAATGTCCTCTAGCATACCAACTTTTTGCTTTTTCTTAACAGAAAGCTCGTCCGTTTTGAGCATATTGATCAATTCAGGGTTTGAAGTGGATATCTTGTTCATCTGATAGTTTAGTACAAAATGTGCAAAACTATCAGGCAAAATTTGGAGAATTAAGTCTATATTTAACTCATGATCCATTACAAACCTTAGGGTAGCCAATCACTTAATGTACCCATTCAACATCAATGCATGGTGCACTAGAGAAGTCCCCTCTATCGTCTTGGAGCTGAAAAGCAACTTGGATATCTCATATCACTCAGTTCGAGCTTACTCATAGAAAAGCTCCCTAAAATGATACACAATGGTTTTAGTATCCATGTAGGAGACATAGAGGCAAGCATAATGCAACCCGCCAACTCACTATCATCCACTTGCTTTTTGTATGCTAACTATTCATCAACATATGCATTATTAGCAAAAGGGCAGGGAAGCGGCTCTTCCAAGTCATAGGCTATCTTTTTAACTTTGAAAACTATTCTCAAATTTTTTAGCCAATTTAAAAAGTTTAAGCCAATCAATTTGTTAGATTCGAGAATTGAGTGTAAGTTTACGTTTAATGACATGATTCTAGCAACCTAAATGTAAAGAAAAATCATGTTCGAGAATGTACTAAATACATGAATATTACATCTTTAATAAATGCATATTATAACTCCCACTATTTTATTGCGAACCCATAGCCCTTGCTATAAATCCAAGAGAACCCGTTGGAAGCTATCCGAGTGGGTTTGTATCCAACATCACTAAGAATGACCTTGGGTTTGCCTAACAAGTCATTTTAGGTCAATTGGTAGGTATCTTATACTAATTGCATCCTTTATACAACTACTGAATCATTGGGCTATCAACTATTGATATGTGCACATCTCGTGTATACTTACCCAACTATGCATCTAATTCATATTGACATTGGATTTGCCCAACAAGCCAATGTAACTAGTTAAAACTGACCCATTAATCATGAAATTATATTTTGACAGTTTGAACATATTTGTGTATAGCGGGACTGGATTTTCCCAACAACCTAGACTCTAAAAGAACTTTTTTCTTGTCATATTAACTTAAGAGGATTTTCTTTATTTAGGTCTCATCATGGCAATTTGGCATGCATAATATATCTATTCATCACATATAGATATATAAGATAATTATACTAACTCTATGGTTATGATTATGGACATAATCTAACATCAATCTTTCGATTCATGAAAGGATTGACTAGGTCTCACCTAGGTAGATGCATAAAATTATGACATTAAAATAGAAAATAATTTCCTATTCTAATGCTCATTTGCTTTTGGCACCATCTCTTTGGCTTCTTGATCATTTGTACTTCAATTATATTCTAATCCTATGTAATCTAATTAAATAAAATTCTTCATAAAAAATCTCAAGTTTCATTTAATGGGAGTAAGATGAGAAAAGAAATACAATAGAGAGAATCAATAACGCAGGGACTCGTAGACCCTATTTACCAAAAACAAAATACCATGTATGATCAATCACATTGGTCAAGTCCATAATCATACCATCATGTCATTCCATACACCCCTAACATGTTGTTGCCCAGATAATGAACCAAGAAGGGGAGTTGAATTGGATATTAAAAATTCTTAACTTCTGAGTGGGGAATGAAAAGTTAAGTAGAGTATGGATAGGAAGATATCACACAAGAAATTTATAGAGGTTCGGGTGTTAACAAACCCTATCCCCAATCTCAATTGGTAGTTTCACTAACACACTAAGTGTTACAATGGAGTTTTACAAGCTCACTCCCAACTATGGTGTTTCTAACAATGGATCACACCTAACCCAGAAATCTATTGTGTTTTAATGGCTCACACAATAAACCAATTCCTTGTGTTTTAATGGCTCACACAAATAACCCTTACAAGTGTTCTACTCTTAACCCAATATACCAAAACTCACTTGAGTAGTAGATTACAAAGAGGAACACTCACAAATCTATAATGCTCTTAAATTATGAGCAAAAAGATTTTTACAGAGAATTAATATTTGTTTGAAAGAAATTAACGCACAAATGGCTACAACAAGATTTTGATTCGAAGTAATTGTTATTCTCTTATTATGGATTCATAAATGACTTGCATTTATACTTCCATGGTGAATTATAGCCATTTGGTTGCATTTAATGTGAAAATAGTCATTGCATCAACTCTTAATTTCGCCTCTGACATGTTTCTCTTTCCTCTTTCACGGTCGTGAATGTTCTTCTAAGCCGTGATTTAAGTGGTGACTTTGACAGTGAAGCATTCTGGAGGGAATTAAAATGTTTGATCATGGGCATGACATTTTTCTTTCACGGGCGTGAATATTCTTCCAAGCCGTGGTCCAAGTGGTGACTCTGGCTGTGAAGCTCTCTGGAGGAATTTGACATGTTTTCTTACGGGCGTGACTTTATTTCACGGGCATGACTAATATGATCATTCACGGTTGCTATGATCCTTCATGGTCGTGAACTTTAAATGTTGGGTAGTTGGCACTAAGCTACATCACGGGCGTGACATAAACAGTCACAGGCGTGAACATGCTATTTCTTTAATTTTTTACTTTTAAAGTTAGTCTTCCATTATTGCATCATATTCCATACCCTGTTCAATAAACTTATAGAATAAGTATGTTAAATACATTATTGCTATTTTATTTGATAGCATCAAAATGATAAAAATACCCCTCAAAGTTCAATACATGTATTCTCTATTGCATAATTAAAGGTAATCTATTAAAGTAACAATTTTGGTTCCCTTTGTTTCAACTCTTGAAACATTATTTTAATTGTTTGGCCTTTAGTGAAATTCATCATATATCCATTATTTAATCTCATTAAATAATCATATCAACATTGAGAAATACTTTCTAAAAGGAAATTATGAAAATTAGGCATACATTTCATCATATCAAAAAGTTTCCTAAAATTGTGTACTTTGTTGACTAGGTTACTTCCAATTTAATGCATGCAATATTAAATCCGAATTTAATAATTAAATCATATAAAATATTAAATTCAATATGACTAGTAATTAATTCATAATTACATTACCTCGATAAATTATTAATTTGATGCCAAATAGGATTAAACAACCCTAGTTAAAATTGCATACTTTAAATCCTAGTCAAACTAGGACTTTGAAAACATTTTTCTAATTCAAATCAAATTTCATTTAAAACTTTCTAAAATTTTCAAAATTTATTTTCATCATTATAAGCAACTTATAATGAGTTTAAACTAATTAATTTTGTTCATTAGATAATCTAAATCATTCGTCATTCAATTAGCAAATAAATTACACAAAAATTGCTTAAATTAAATCATACATGAATTAGGATTCTTTAGAAATTTAACCACGAATTTAATTTGAATTCAGCATGCAATTGATATCAAAATAACATCATGAATATCTCATAAATATGAATTAAGATTCTGATCATCAAGTTATATGTCATTAAATTAAACAACACAAAATAATCCCATCACATGGTAAAGTTCTCTACCTAGTTATATGTTTTGTTTCTTCCATAATCAAAAACGATTTTTGTATCATTACAGGTACTGTCGAAAAGTTAAAAAAACATTCTAAATATGTTATAAACATATTTGATTAATCAAATTCATAAACCAAATTCAAATAGCCCTTCAAATAACTCATTTGACACAACTAGGTTTCATAAACCCTATAAATTCAGCAACCTTGCATAACTTCGAATTTCATGTTTAAATCAAATTCAAACCTTTTAATTATCATAAAAAATATATAATATCATCATATTAATATTTCATTGAATTAAAATTAAAATTTCAGGCCAAACAGAATCAAATTTATTTTTAACAAAAGGAGGGAATCCAAGTTATTTCTTTTCAATCAATCTCATTGATACATCAATTAAATCTAAATTTAATTTAGATAGGGTGGCTCTGATACCATTAATGGATTTTTATTATGCATCACATATAAGGAACAATAAAAAATTAAAATTAGTTGAACCCAAAAACCATGGAACACCTATGAACATTACAATTGGATCTTACCATTAATATGGAAGAAATTGATTACCTTGTTTATTTCTTTTCAATCATCCAAGTTTGTGAGCCTTTCCTTCAAGTTAGGTTGTTGAAAACTACAACAATTCAAGATTGGATTATCTCTAACGGTAATCCATGCGAAGGAATGGAAGAAACAACCTCAATGGGAGATGGGGTGTCAAAGCACTAAAGTGCTAGCTATGGTATTTCGACTTTAAAGAGAAGAAGAAGAAAAGAGAATAAATTTTATTCCTCAAGGTTACAGCTATTAATTTGGCCTTTAAAGGGGTTATTTATAGGTCCTTTAATCATATTAGGGTTGGACATATGTGTTGCCTAGTTAATGAACCAAGAAGGGGGGTTGAATTGGATATTAAAAATTCTTAACTTTTAAGTGCGGAATAAAAAGTTAAGTAGAGTAGGGATAGGAAGATATCACACAAGAAATTTATAGAGGTTCAGGTGTTAACAAACCCTACTCCTCTCCCCTAATCTCGATTGGGAGTTTCACTAACACACTAAGTGTTACAATAGAGTTTTACAAGCTCACTCCCAACTATGGTGTTTCTATCAATGGATCACACCTAACTCAGAAATCCCTTGTGTTTTAATGGCTCACACAATAAACCAATTCCTTGTGTTTTAATGGCTCACACAAATAACCCTTACAAGTTTTTTACTCTTAACCCAATATACCCAAACTCACTTGTGTAATAGATTACAAAGAGAAACACTCACAAATCTATAATGCTCAGAAATTATAAGCAAAAAGATTTTTACAGAGAATTAAAGTTTTGTTGAAAGTAATTAATGCACAAATGGCCACAACAAGATTTTGATTTGAAATAATTGTTATTCTCTTGTTCTGGATTCATAAATGACTTGCATTTATACTTTCTTAGCGAATTATAGTCGTTTGGTTGCATTTAATGCAAAAATAGCCATTACACCAACTCTTAATTTCGCGTCTGACATGTTTTTCTTTCCTTATTCATGGTCGTGAATATGTGTGTCACGATTGTGAATGTTCTTCCAAGTCGTGCTCCAAGTGGTGACTTTGACCGTGAAGCATTCTAGAAGGAATTGAAGTGTTTGATCACGGGCGTGACTTTATTCTTTCACGGGCATGAATATCCTTCCAAGCCGTGGTCCAAGTGGTGACTCTGGTCGTATCTCTTTGGAGGAATTTAACATATTTTCTCACGGGCGTGATTGATATGATCATTCACGGTTGCTATGATCCTTCATGGTCGTGAACTTTAAATGTTGGATAGTTGGCACTAAGCTACATCACGAGCGTGAATATGCTATTTCTTCATTTTTTGACTTTCAAAGTTATTCTTCCATTCTTGCATCATATTCCATACCCTGTTCAATAAACTTAGAACACAAGTATGTTAAATACATCATTGCTATTTTATTTGTTAGCATCAAAATGACAGAAATACCCCTTAAGGTTCAACAATCTCCCCCTTTTTGATGGTGACAAATAATCTAGCAATATATGCTTTTGAGAAGTCTCCCCCTCAAAAGATGCTTAAGATAAAAAAATAATAAAGTGCAAGAATTTTTAAGAATGATGAAGTGTAGCATGGATGTTTGCTTCCTAGTTTAGGTATATGCAAGGTATATGCAAAGTACATCCAATGTATACCAAATTTTTGCTTTTAACTAGTTAAGTATATGCAAAGTATATTGAAGGTATATTCAAAGTATATCAAGTTGTTTTCTTTTAACTAGTTAAGTATATGCAAATTGTTTGCTTTTAACTAGTTAAGTATATGCAAAGTATATTGAAGGTATATTCAAAGTATCAACACATTTGCATTCATGTAACTTGCATATTCATTTAATTCATTTATATTGCTAGGTTCTCCCCCTTTTGTCATCAACAAAAAGAACATAAAAGATAAATCATAAGGGAAAAACTAATGCAATAAAAAACCAATTATATTAGAACCAAATGTAAGAGTACAAAGATTTGAAAAATAAATTAAATTTCTACATTTGCAATATTAGAAACTAGTTCACAAAAAGAAATAATAAACATTAAAACTCTAGCTAGATTTGGAGCAGGACAACCCATTCCGAAGGCGTGCTACTTCTGCTTCGAGACTATCCATGCAAAGACTCCATAAAATCTTTGAGGTTTTTCAACCTCTCATCTATTGAAGCCTGCAATTGGTCAAAACGAGGTCCCAAAAGGTCAGCTACCTACTGAGCCAAGTTCAGTGTGGAGGCTGAGGATTGTCCAACTTCCTGCTCAACCTCTGGGGTCGCCGTCTCGACTCGAACTCTTTTTCTTTACTGGATTCCTTGGAGGCCAGCTTTGAAGTCATCTGAATCGTTGTCTTCCCAAATAATCTCACCAGCCGGAGTGGTGAAGTGGTAGTAGATGTTATTTTCATGAACTATGTGAACCGCTGGTCCCATCTTCATAAAAGACTCGACGTCTAGCCGGTCTCTAGGATGTGCTGGTATGAGGTTGAAGATGTGCTCTTTTAGCTTTAGATATCCAAGCTTGATAGCAAGGTGAGTCATGTACCCACCAATCAAGATGCCTTCGGAGGGCTTTATTGCAAATTATAGTAGATGGTTTGAAACCATCGAGATAGGGCCACTGTTAGACCTTTTCGGGCCATCTCCATGAGAAAGAGCTCAGATTTCCGAATTGCACCGTTGCTATCTCCTCTTGCAAAGATGTTATAGGTCAGAAACCTATGAAAGTATTTGTGCACTGGTGATCGAAAGTGGGTGCTCTTCGTCTTCTTGACATCCCACTTGCAAAAGCTGATATCGGGGCTTTCACGGTAGTGAATAGCAGTGTCACAACCGTGACTCCCCATTGTCATGGCTGTGACACATGATGCATGGACAAATCGTTTCTCTCTCTTATGTCTTGGATCCAATCCAATACCCATTTTACATTTTCTTCATTCCTTCTATGCGTGTGATCCATTAGGTTCCTAGTTATATTGGCAACTCAAATCATCATATGATTTTGAGCAGATCATGAACGGTATCTAGCAATACATCATGTCCCCCAATTGATTGGAAAGTCAGTGATCTGATTGTAAACCCTTCCATAGACAATTACCGTGCAATTTGTCCTTTCACCAAACTATACCTCATTTGGTTCAGAGCATGGTCTGTTTGTCAGTTTCCACTAGACTGACTGCATCACATCTAGTCCAAATGATATTAATTCTTATCTATGAGACTCATTAGCCTGATCAAATATGTCCTTGAAAACCTTTTTCAAGACATGTCCATCTTGGCCAAGGATTTCCAAGTAATGATCTCTATAAGAGGCCATAAGTATACTCTCCTTCTATCAAGAGTGGTAAATCCTTTATTGACTACTAAACTACCTTCGAATACCTCGAGTTATACCCAATCACCATACTGTGAGCGACCTCTTCATAGGCAACAAGGAATGGAGTCAAAGTATATAATTCAATGTCCAAGATAATTTTGAGTATCTCAAGTCTAAGGATACTTGCATCATTGTTATGATAAGACAATCACTGACATTGCATAAATATTCATATGATTGTCTTATAGCAAGCCATCCAATATACTTGCTACTCTTAGCAAGCATCCACATTTTAACTTTAAACATCTCATATCTTCAGCTTATGAGTTAAGTTGCTTGACCTACTCAAGGAGTATAACATGTGCTAGTCTATCCGGATTAACGATGTCCCATCTCGTTAATCCTATGATTAGGGATAATTTGTGTATAAACACTATTACACATGATAGGAATTTCATCATCATGATCTCATCATTAATTCCTTCATGTTGTGATATATACCAAGGACTTCATTAAACAGTTTAAGATTTATATCAATTCATATGCAATGAATACCATATAATGAAAATGCCTTTGTTAATAATAAATGAGTACATCAAGTGCCTAAAGTAATTGCCTTTAGGGCACCTCTCTAACACCTTGGTTCACTGGCATGAACCTTTTTTGTTCATACATTCACAGGAGTGAAGCCTACTTTCACAGTTGTAAAACATCAATTTATAACAATTTTTCAACACCATTTAAAAACAAAACCACACATAATCATGAATTAGTACTAAGGCTAACCAATGTTAGCCACTTTTATCAACACTTTTAAATATTTCAGCATTTAAATTAATTATAAATAATCAAACTTCCATTCAATCCTAACCAATTCAGAGTCAATTTGTCATTTGTTCCTGAGCTCATTGACTTCTCTGGCTCGAATATGAACTGGTTCTTATTCATATGTCAAATCTAGCCTCACCTCAATGTTCTCAATTGGGACAACATGAGAAGGATCTTACATGTATCTCCTCAATATGGAGATGTGGAACACATCATGAATCTTGCTTAACTCAAATTGCAGAGCAAACCTATAAGCAACTGGTCTCACTCTCACTAGAATCTCGTAAGACCCAATGATTATTGGGCTCAACTTGCCTTTTTTCCAAATCTCAAGACCTTCTTCCATGGAGAAACTTTAAGAAAGACCTTGTCTCCTACTGCATACTCTATATCTCTTCTCTTGATATTTGTATATGATTTCTGCCTGTCTGAGGCTACCTTTAATCAATCTTGGATCACCCGTTCCTTTTTTTTATGTCTCTTATACTAAATATGGCCCCATTAGCTTTCTCTTACCGAGTTTTATCCAACACAGGGGTGTTTGGCAATTTTTTCTATATAATGCCTAATAAGGAGCCATCTCGATACTAGACTTATAACTGTTGTTGTAAGCAAATTTCATTAATGAAAGATATTTATCCTAGCTACCTTTGAATTCAATCACACAATGTTTTATCATATCTTTTAGAATCTATATCACCCTCTCAGACTGATCGTCTTTCTAAGAATGAAAAGTTGTACTGAAGCTAAGTTTGGTACCTAAAGCTCTTCGTAGGCTACCCTAAAACTGAAAAGCAAATCTGGGCTCACTGTCTGAAGTAATGGAGACTGGTACTCCATGAAGTCATAAGCAAGAAGTGAGCTGACTTCGTAGGCCTATCCATAATAACCCATATGGCACAATATTTTTGAGGAGTCACTGGTAATCCAATCACGAAGTCTATAGTAATCCACTCCCATTTTCATTTTGGTACAATGATAGGTTGTAGTGCTTATAAGTTAAGCATCTAGTTGTATACTCTATGATATCTCTTTTCATACCTATCCACTGACACTTACTCTTCAGGTCATGATACATCTTAGTACTTCCTAGGTGCATTATATGTCTGGTCTTATATGCTTCCTATGATATCCTCTGTCTCAGCTCATTAACACTAGTTACACATAAAACGACCCTTATAGTATAACCTATCATCTGTCTCAACTAAATAACTAGGTCTCTCCCCCTTAGAAACCAACTCGATTGTCTCAATAAGCTTACCATCTTGTCTCGATGCATCTATGATCTCCTAGTTAAGTATAGGCCAAATGTGCAACTCCGCCACCATATTCCTACTTAGCATTGCCACTACATTGGCCTTGCATGGTAGTAGTCGATAACATAGTTAAAATCTTTTATCAGTTCTAACTACTGCCTATGTATTAAGTTAATATCTCTCTATATAGGAAGGTATTTCAGACTCTTATGGTCTGTATAGATAAAATATTTCTCCTTATAAAGATAATGATGTCATATCTTCAATGCAAAGACAATGGTTGCGAGCTCTAAGTTATATGTGATCTAGTTTTTCTTATATGTTTTCAACTGCCTAGATGCAAAGCTACTACCTTACTTGTTTGCATCAGTAAACATCCTAGTCCATTGTGGGATACATCACTATAGATGATATATTCCTTATCAGGAACTGGTTGTGTCAAAACTGGAGCCTCTGTTAACATTTTCTTCAAACTATCAAAGCTATCCTAGCATTTAACTAGCTACTCAAATTTCACATCTTTCCTCAATAGTTTGGTTAAAGGAGAAGCAATTATTGAGAAGTATTTAACAACCCTCCTATAATAACTAGTTAATCCAAGGAAACTTCCAATTTCAGTCATATTACGGGAACTCATAATAGACTCTACCTTGCTAGGATCAACCTTTATACCATTTGATGACATAGTGTATCCTAGAAAAGCTACCACATTAAGCCCAAATTCACATTTTGACAACTTGGCTTACAATTTCTACTCCCTAAGTATTTGTAACACTATTCTTAAGTGTTGATCACGCTCTTTAGGTGTCTTAGAATACATAGAAATATCATCAATAAAGACCATAATACACTAGTCTAGGTAAGGTCTGAATACTTTGTTCATCAAGTCCATAAAGACCGCTGGAGCATTGGTCAACCTAAAAGGCATAACCACGAACTCATAATGATTATATCTGGTTTTGAATGTAGTATTGGCTATATCTTCTGCATTAACTCTCAGCTCATGATACTCTAATCTTAAATCAATTTTCGAAAATACATCTGCATCTTTCAACTGATCAAACAGGCCATCAATCTGAGGCAACAAATATCTATTCTTGATTGTTTCAACTGTTTGTAGTATATGTATAGCCTTATAGATCCATTTTCTTTTTCATAAACAATATCGGTGCAACCCATAGAGATACATTCAGCCTCATATACCCTTTATGTTACAATTCTTGCAACTGAGCCTTAAGCTCTTTCAATACAGATGGTGCCATTCTGTGTGGCACTATTGATATGGGTGTTGTGCCTAGGGTGAGCTTTATAGAAAACTCCACCTCCCTATTAGGTGGTAATCCTAGTATATCTTTAGAAAAAATATCTGGAAATTCATTTACTGTAGGGATATCCTTAAGATATGGACCTCTTTTTCTAGTGTCAACAACATAAGCCAAATAGGCTTCACATCTTTTCCTCATCATTCTCTCAATTTTCATCATTGAAATGACCCATAGAAGCTATGGGAACAACTCTCCTTCCATTTTTATACCTCCATATTTAGGTGTTTTAAGCATCACAATTTTTTCCTTACAGTCTACTTCTACCCCATGCTGTGAAAGCTAATCCATGCTTAATATGATATCAAATTCATGAAACAATAACTCTATCAAGTTTTCCAGGAATTCTCTCCCATGTACAATTCAAGGACATCCTCTATAAACCTAGTTCACTATCATACTGTGGCCTAAGGGGTTTGTAACCTCAATTTCATACTCAAAATTTTCACTAACCATGTTATGCTGTCTAAGAGTGCTTGTGCATATTTAAGAGTGTGCTGAAACTGGATCAATCAAGGCATATATATCTAATTCATAGAGAGAAAATAGACCAATAATTACATCTATAGCTTTATGATCTTCTTTGGCTCTCATAGCATAAGCTCTAGTTGGTGTTTAGCCTAGTCCTAGCCTGTTAACAGACTCAAAGACTCTTTGAGTATGTATTGTATGACCTCTTTTGATTTGTTATTTGGTCTGAGTTGGAGCCGACTGTGTAGTCTGAGCTGGTGCACTACTAGTATTCAGAGGACAATCCTTCTTCATATGCTCTGTAGATCCATATCTGATGCAAGCACATGTATTTCTATAGCACTCTCTTTTGTAACTCTTGTGGTAGGTGCCACAAACTGGAACACTCTACCAGTTATAAATGTAGCTCTAGAGGGCTACCTTCTCCTATGTGTTCCACCCTGAGTATAAACATTGGTTTTTTTCCCTGACTCCTACCATGAGGCTGTTTTTGGTAGAACTAACCCTTCTTACTTGAATGGGACACTAAAGTTATTGTATGTTTGGAAGCTTCCTCTGCTCTCTTCCTCTTTCTCTGTTCCACACTAACAGTGGATGCAATCAGCTGAGTAAAGCTAACATGTTGGAGTGCAGTCATAAAGTCACCTATCTCTGCATTGATGCCATACTCAAACCTTTTGCACTTGTCTTTCTCACTTATGATCATCTTTGAAGCATATTTATTCAATCGAGTAAACTCTCTCTAGTACTCTATTACTGTCATCTTGCTCTACTTGTGACTCAAAAACTCTCTTTTCATCTCATCTATGTAAATCGGAGGAATATATTGCTCATTGAACACAGTTACAAAGAAGTCCCATGTCATTAGTTGAGGGACCTCTAGTTTCAACAAAACTTTCTTCTACTAGTCATAAGCGTCTTCCTGCAACAAGGATATGATATATTTGGCATTTTAATTAGTGGTCACCTTAAACTCATCACAAACTCTTTTTATTTTCTCTATCTAGTACTCTACATTAGTAGGATCATCATCCTTCATTTCCAGAAAATCAATAGCTCCAAACTTAAGGAGTTTCTCTGGCTGTACCCTTGGTTTCGATGGTGGAGGTGGAGGAATGGGTATTGGCTATGGTAGAGCTCTAGCAATCTGCTATAATAGACTTGCCATCTACTACATCAATGGAGTTTAGCCCTGATTGGCCTGCTTCGGAGCCTGTTGGTTAGGAATTGACACTACATCCGAACCTTGAACTCTAACAGCATAGGGCTGGTTCGATGCCCTAGTAGGTGGAGAGCTATGGCTCAAAGCCATGTCATTCGATTCAAAAGTCATCTCACTCTAGTCTTACAAGTTGACAAAGAAGTAGTCCAAGTTAGAGTCAGATGAGACACATGTATGCATGCATGATAACCCCATAATCCACATAGGTCTAGAATTGCTTAAACCTAAGCTTTGATACCACTAAATGTAACACCCATCCATACAGTAGAGCAAATGCCATTATACAGATGGATGCCATATGACTAAATTTGTATAAACTTGTCATGATAAAATTTCTTATTTATCTTATTTCTGTATTAAGATAACCATATTAGATTTACATGCAATGACACATTCATTTGCTATATACTATACCAAATCCTTTATGTATCTGGATTATATCCATAATCAAAGTTATAATCTAGTTTGGGCATCAACCACCCTTATTACAAAAATTAATCTTATTTAAAATGAACAAATTCAATTACATGTCCATATTAATAACAGGAATAACTAATTGTCTCTATCCTACGATAGGAGGGATAATCAATTGTTAAACCTTGAGGGGTATTTTCATCATTTTGATGCTAACAAATAAAATAGCAATAATGTATTTAACATACTTGTGTTCTAAGTTTATTGAACAGGATATGGAATATGATGCAAGAATGGAAGACAAACTTTGAAAGTCAAAAAATGAAGAAATAGCATGTTCACGCCCACGACTATTTATATCACGCCCGTGATGTAGCTTAGCGCCGACTATCCAACATTTAAAATTCACGTCCATGAAGAATCATAGTAATCATGAATGATCATATCAGTCACGCCCGTGAAAGATAGTCACGCCCATGAGAAAACATGTCAAATTCCTCTAAAGAGTTTCACGGCCAGAGTCACCACTTGGACCATGGCTTGGAAGGATATTCATGCCCATAAAAGAATAAAGTCACGCCCATGATCAAACACTTCAATTACTTCAAAAATGCTTCACGGCCAGAGTCACCACTTAGACCATGGCTTGGAAGGATATTCACGCCCGTGAAAGAATAAAGTCACACCCTTAATCAAACACTTCAATTCCTTCTAGAATGCTTCACTGTCAGAGTCACCACTTGGACCACGGCTTGGAAGAACATTCACGACCGTAACACACATATTTACGATCGTGAATGAGAAAAGAGAAACATGTCAGTTGCAAAATTAAGAGTTGGTGCAACGGCTATTTTCGCATTAAATGCATCCAAACGACTATAATTCTCCAAGAAAGTATATATGCAAGTCATTTATGAATCCAAAACAAGAGAATAGCAATTACTTCGAATTAAAAACTTGTTGTAGCCATTTGTGCATTAATTACTCTCAATAAAACTTTAATTCTCTATAAAAATATTTTTACTCATAATTTTTGAGCATTATAGACTTGTGAGTGTTTCTCTTTATAATCTAATACTCAAGTGAGTTTGGGTATATTGAGTAAAAAGTAAAACACTTATAAGGGTTATTTGAGTGACCCATAAAATACAAGGAATTGGTTTATTGTGTGAGCCATTAAAACATAAGGGATTTCTGGGTTAGGTGTGATCCATTGATAGAAACACAGTAGTTGGGAGTGAGCTTGTAAAACTCCATTGTAACACTTAGTGTGTTAGTGAAACTCCCAATTGATATTGGGGAGAGGAGTAGGGTTTGTTAACACCCGAACCTCTATAAATTTCTTATGTGATATCTTTTCATCCCTACTCTACTTAACTTTTTATTCCGCACTTAAAAGTTAAGAAGTTTTAATATCCGATTCAACCCATCTTCTTGGTGAATTATCTAGGCAACAATTGGTATCAGAGCTTAGTCTAGCATCGAAGCCTAAACAGCGCTAGCAAAGATCAAGAAATAGCCAATGAAGGATTCCAAAGTCTCAAGCCTTACTTTGATGGAGCAAATTATGCTCATTGGAAGTTTCGAATGGAGACATATCTCGATAGTGAGGAATTGAAGTCTGGGATAGCGTTCGAAAAGAATGGACACCACCAGAAGAGGAGTTGATGGTGAAAAAGAAATTTTGTCAAGAGATGATTGGACAAAGCCTCAAAGAAGAGCAAATTTCAAAAACAAGAAGGCAATGACAATTCTCTCAAGCTCATTATCCATTGAAGAATGTGGCAGAATACAACACTACCCGACTGCATATAGCATGTGGAAAATATTGCAAAATTATCATGAAGGAACAAAGCAAGTTAAATCTAAGAAGATTCAACTTCTCATTTCAGAGTATCAACTCTTCAAAATAAAATCCAATGAATCAATCACCGACATAACAAACCGTCTTCTAGTCATTATAAATGGCATGAGAAAGCTTGGGAAACACTTGAGATTGGAAGATGTAAACAATAAAATTATAAGAAGTCTTCCTTTCAAAGATTACAATTCAAGAGTTACAGTTATAGAAGAAGCCAATAAAGACATGAGCATCATGAATACCGATGTGCTGATTGGCAAACTTCTAACACATGAAATGGCAGTAAAAATAGATATAGAGCTTGAAGCCAAGCCAGAAAAAAAAAGTCTTTAGCACTAAAAGCCTCTACTTCAAAATCTCAAGAAGAAGTTGAAGATGATGAAGAAAAGAGTGATGATGCAAATGAGAACATTGTAATGCTCTCAAAAAGGCTGAAAAGAATAATTGAGAAGAGAATAGGCAACTCTAGAAAATTCAAGCAAAGAAATCTCAAACACTTCTCAAATGACTCTCAAAGGAGTAGAGAGGAGGTAAAGTGCTATGAATGTGGGAAGAAGGGACATATTAAACCAGAATGTCCAAGGCTCAAAAAACACAAAAGCAAATACCAAAAAGACAACGGAGAAAAAGGTCACAAAGCCATATGGGATGATGAAAGCTCTTCAAGCGAAAAAGATGACAATGAAAGTGAAGAGGTCAACCTATGTTTCATAACTATAGAGGATCACGTCTCAGATAAGGTAGAATCACTTTACTCATACTCATTCAATAATGATAGTAATGATAGTGATAGTAATAGTGAAAATGATGATGAGCAAAGTTTGATAGAGGTATTGAATCTAGAACTAGAAAAATATAGGTGTAAATTCAATACTTATAAGAACAACATTTCTAGTTTGAAAAGAAAAATGGAAGTTTTCGAAAAAGAAAACCTTGAGCTTAAATCCTTTAGTGAATCTGTGGCAGCTGCAACCCCATCACCCGAACCGCACGTGCCCGGATAAGAGAGCACTGTTGTCCATCTTCCTTACTTCTTCAATTCGCTATTATTATTATTATTATTATTATATTACCTTTATATCTTTTTTTTTTCAACACTCATGTATATATAGATATAAACAAAAACTAGAGTACAATTTATTTACATAAGATAGTAATTTTAACATCAAAGTAATTCTTAACAAACTTTTAAAGTAAGTTTTACAAACTCTAACATTCTTTAATATAAAAGCCAAATACAAAATTTCAAAACTTGAAACCCACTTTCTCAAGATTCAGCTGCTTTACTTGAATGGGATCTCCGCTTGCTTTATCTAACGTCTTCGACTACCTTTCTATATCTGTGTGGAAATTAAACTCCACGCTAAGCTCTAAGCTTAGTGGTGCATATAAATAAGGCAATATACTACATCATGCAACAAGCATTAACAAATATCATTTTGTGCATTAAAATGTTTGCATGCATGACTATCAACATATTCCTATTTCATACAAGTATAAATGTCATGCTCACATAGACGATGTTATTTCAATTTATCTATGATGGTAAATTACTCGATTAATCTCTTTATCATTACATCTAAATCTCATATCATCATCATTTTCTTATTCTTTTCTTTACTTATTTTTCTGACATATCCTCATTATCTTGCCCACATCACTCTAAATCTTTGGACTAACTGGACACGGATTATGGATCAGGAGCGCTCTCACAAGCTTATGCCACCCTGTCCAATATCTGGCTCAAAAGAGCTTCTCAAATGAATGGCGCTCTCACAAGCTTAATCCACATTGATTGAGTATAATTTCATCATAGATGAATAACCGGATCAAGGGCGCTATCACAAGCTTAAGCCACCTTGTCCTCATTTATATGTGTGCTCATCGGAGCTTTCTCAAGTCAGTAGTGCTCTCACAAGCTTAAGCTACATTGACCAAGCATCCCAAACCAATGGCGCTCTCACAAGCTTAAGCCACATTGGTTGAGGTTTAGTACGGTACCGTTCGCCCCCTTAATGACATGTCATCTATCCTGATTCTAGTCCGCAAGTAGAGTAATGGGCTTCTTTATATTTTCACATCGATCATAATTCTCATATTTATCAACATCTCAATTTTCTTGTTAGCAAACATATAGTCATACTCATACATCTTTTCATTCATTTACTAGATTCATCGATATTCTCATGTTTATCATCTGCATCAGATTTCATATAACATCCATGACAATTCATATTTCATCCATGACAATTCATTTTTCTATATCAATTCATTTTTCTATATCACAACATATCACATTCTCACATCAATATATATATATATATATATATATATATATATATATATATATATATATATATATATATATATATATATATATATATATCCATATCATTCTTATTTCACTGGATAGACAATGACTTTCATTTACTTACCTGAATTCTTCATTTGATAACCACATTCATAATCACAAATACAGAGTATTCACGGTTGTGATTACTAATTTCACGCCCGTAATCCCAAGCCATGAACGCTACTGGAATGAATCGCCCAAAAGCAATTAAACCAAAACAATGTAATTATTGTATGAAAAAGGGTCACCTAAATAAATATTGCTGGATAAGGAAGGCTCATTGGGAACCTTCATGTGTTAACCCCTAAGGACCCAAACTCATTTGAGTACCTAAAAATCATACTTGAATTGTGATTCTATAGGTATGTCTCAAGTCCACAATAAACAAAAATGTTTGGCTTGTAGACAGTGGATGCTCAAGGCATATGACAGGAGACAAAGAACTCTTCAATGAAATCAAAAGTATTGATGGAGGTAAAGTTACCTTTGGCAACAATGCAAAGGGTAAGGTAATTGGTATTGGTTCTATTGGTATTAATGGTACTACTTTTATTAAGGATGTCTTACTTGTTGATGGCTTGAAACATAACTTGTTAAGTGTAAGTCAATTATGTGATAGAGGAAACAAAGTAATCTTTACTTCAAATGAATGTCTTGTGATCTCTATCGATGGTCAAGAAATATTTAAAGGAAATAGAGATATCAATACATACATAATAAACTTACATGAACTATCTAACCATTCCTCTAAGTGTCTTGTGACTACTAGTGATGAATCTTGGTTGTGGCATAGAAGACTTGGTCATGCTAACATGGACTTAATACAAAGTCTCAGCACATGAGAACTAGTAAAAGTACTGCCAAGAGTTAAATATGAAAAAGGCAAGACATATGATCCTTGCCAAAGAGGAAAGCAACACAAGTCATCCTTCAAAGCTAAAAACACAGTAAGTACTTCAAAACCTCTTCAACTCCTGCATTTAGACTTGTTTGGACCTACTAGAATTGCTAGCTTAGGAGGAAAACATTATGCATTTGTCATAGTAGATGATTACTCTAGATTTACTTGGGTAATTTTCTTAGCTCAAAAGAGTGATGCTTTTGAAAATTTCAAAAACTTTGCTAAAAGAGTTCAAAATGAAAAAGGGTACTGTATTTCAAAAATAAGAAGTGATCATGGGAAAGAACTTGAAAATGGAAACTTTGAAAGTTTTTGTCTTGAACATGGCATTTCACATAATTTCTCATCTCCTAAGACACATCAACAAAATGGGGTAGTTGAAAGGAAAAATCGAACTTTAATTGAAATGGCAAGAACAATGCTTAATGAATATGAATTACCAACTTATTTTTGGGCAGAAGCCACAAACACTGCATGTTATATTTCAAATCGAGTTTTCAAAAGACCTCTTTTAAACAAAACCTCATTTGAGCTATGGAATGGAAGAAAGCCCTTGATATCATACTTTAGAGTATTTAGATGCAAGTGTTTTATATTGAACACCAAGGACAATCTTGGAAAATTTGCCTCTAAGTCTGATGAAGGTATCTTTTTAGGGTACTCTACAACCAGTAAAGCATATAGAGTATTTAATAAAAGATCACTAACGGTTAAAGAATCCATGCATGTTGTTTTTAATGAATCTAGTAGACTTGATCTTGTGAAAGGTAGTGTTCTTGATGATGTTGTAGGTAATATGGAAAGACTTGATATTGAAAATGGGAAAGAAGAAAATGATCAAGAAAATTTACTGCAAAATGATTCTCTACCTCAAAATCAAGAACAAAATGATCAAGAACTTCCAAAACAACTGAGAATGATGAAAGATCATCCAAAAGAGCAAATAATTGGTGATCTATCAAGGGAAGTAAGTACTAGATCTCATTTCAAACATCTAGTCATTGACATTGCTTTTATTTCACAAATTGAGCCTAAAAATATAGATGAGGCTCTTAATGATGAAAGTTGGGTAATTGTCATGCAAGAGGAACTCAACCAATTTGAGAGAAATAAAGTATGGACCCTAGTACCTAGACCCAAGGATCATCAAATCATAGGTAGCAAATGGGTATTTAGAAACAAATTAGATGAACAAGGGTTAATAACTAGGAATAAGGCTAGACTAGTTGCAAAAGGATATAATCAGGAAGAAGGTATAGATTATGATGAAACATATGTACCTGTAGCTAGATTAGAAGCCATAAGAATATTTTTAGCATATGCATGTCACATGAATTTCAAACTTTTTCAAATGGATGTGAAAAGTGCATTTCTAAATGGTTATATAGATGAAGAAGTGTATGTAGAACAACCACCAGGTTTTGAAAGCTATGATTTGCCAAATCATATTTTTAAACTTTCAAAAGTTTTGTATGGTTTAAAACAGGCCCCAAGAGCTTGGTATGAGAGGCTAAGTTCTTTTTTATTAGAAAATAGTTTTACAAAGAGAAATGTTGACACTACACTATTCATCAAAAAGCATAAGCATGATATACTAATTGTTCAAATTTATGTTGATGATATAATATTTGGTTCTACTAATGAATTGCTTTGTCAAGAATTTGCTAAGTGTATGACTAGGGAATTTGAAATGAGCATGATGGGAGAACTTAAGTATTTCCTTGGTCTACAAATAAAGCAAAGCAATGAGGGCATATTCATCAACCAATCCAAATATGCCAAAGATTTAATTAAGAAATTTGGTATTGAAGGATGCAAAAATGCCAAGACTCCTATGAGCACATCAACAAAATTGGACAAAGATGAAAAAGGTAAGAGCATTAATGAAAAGTTGTATAGAGGTATGATCGGATCACTTTTATATGTTACTGCTTCTAGACCCGATATTATGTATAGTGTTTGTTTGTGTGCACGATTTCAATCAAGTCCTAAAGAATCTCATTTAAATGCAGTAAAAAGAATTTTAAGATATTTACATGGATCATTGCATCTAGGTTTATGGCATCCTAGGAATTCATCTTTTTATATTATAGGATATCAGATGCAGACTATGTTGGTAGCCTTTTAGATAGGAAAAGTACTTCAGGTACTTGTCACTTCATTGGAGAATGTTTAGTTTCTTGGTTTAGCAAGAAACAAGTTTCAGTTGCTCTCTCAACTGCTGAAACAGAATATGTAGCAGCTGGATATTGTTGTACACAAATTCTTTGGATGAAACAACAACTTAAGGACTATGGTCATGAAATGAACCATATACCTATCAAATGTGACAACACAAGTGCTATAAATCTTTCAAGGAATCCTATTCAACACTCAAGAAGTAAGCATATTGACATTAGACACCACTATATTAGAGATCATATTCAATATGGAGATGTTGCATTAGAATTTATAAGCATAGAAAATCAATTAGCAGATATCTTCACTAAGTCTCTAAATGAGGAAAGATTCAATTTCATTAGAAGAGAACTTGGTATGATTGATGGATTAACCTTGTGATTGCAAAAAATATGAAATTTTAATTGTTGATCTTAAATCATATCACAAGTTATAAGATAGAAATTTTGATGAAAATTCATGTTTTAAGGAATATAATATTTGTTGAAATGATTTATTCTTGTTTTAGGACTTAATTTTATTTGATGAAAATTTTAAAGGAGTCACACCCATGACACATGTTCACGCCTATGACTTAAATGGCCCAAAGAGGCAGTGTCATTCACGACTTGGTTCACGGCTTCAAGTGGTGAAGCTTATTTTCACGGCTTGATTCACTCCCGTGAAAAGAGACTTTCATGCTCATGACAAATTTTCATTCTCGTGAACTATTACACCTCAAAACTTACAGAGGCTTTCACGTCTTGAGTCACGGCTTGCTTCACGGGCATAAGTGGTGAAATTCAATATTGCACGCCCGTGACAATTTATTCACCCCCGTGACTGATGATCATTCACGCCCGTGATATTCAAATATCACGCCCATGAACTTATTCACGCCTTCATTCACGGGTGGAACACTCCTTCAGCAAACCATGAACACGACCATTCACGCCCGTGAACACCTATTTCACGCCCGTGAATGTATCGAGTATATAAAAGAACAGTCGGTTATATTTCTCATTTCAACTCTCCAACTCCCAAAACTACTCTCATTTACACACATTCATTGAGACATTGAAGATTCCGGCCCCCAAGACTCAAACTTTCCCTATAAATACCACCAAAAGTTCGAATCTTCATCAAATATCATACATTTCTAGGGTTTGTCCATAAAATTTTATGTCAAAACTTTTCCAACTCTATCACAAACCAAATTCTTCAAAACAAATGGAGACTGCCTCATCCAAGGGAAAGAGAAAGAACTCTCATGCTCCTAGGAGGTATGCAGATTACCTCATGAACCGTATTCCAGAGCAATGCCATCCTCGGTATGCAACTTTGAAGAAGAGACCTCTACTGTCATCAAGGTCCTTTAAATGGCAGACAATCCGAAGTCTCGGGCTTGAGACGGCTATGACAGAGCAACTACAAGCCTGTCATCTGAAAGATTTTGTGGAAATTCACCAGCCGACCTTGAGGGAGCCAACACTGGAATTCCTCAGCACCTTGCAGGTTTCACCTACTGGAGTGGTGAAATTCCAACTCTACAACAATCCCAACACCCGCAATGCCACTGAATTTCGAGAATTGTTTGACTTACCATCAGATGGCATACTAAACGACACTGAGGTAGAATTCTCTGCCCTTCGAGCCTGGACACACTTTGGCACTGATTGCAACTGGGATGTCAAAAAGACAAAAAGCACACATTTCAGGTCCCCAATGCACAAGTATCTGCATAGGTTCCTGACCTATAACATATTCGCTAGGGGAGAGAGCAATGGGACAATCAGGAAGTCAGAACTCTTCCTCTTTGAGATGGCTCGCAGAGGACTCACAGTGGCACTTTCTAGATGGTTTGCTAACCATCTTCTCTCCATTGCCACCAAGCCTACTGGAGATATTTTGATTGGAGCATATGTCACTCATATAGCAGTGAAGCTTGACTATCTAAAGCTGGATGCGCATCACTTCAACCTCATCCCTGGACATTGTCGAGATCGCTTGGATGTCGAGTCCTTCATCAAGATGGGAGCGGCTGTCAGAATCATTTTCCAGAACGATATCTTATACCGCTTCACTGACACTGCTGGGGAGATCATCTGGGAAGATAATGACACGAAAGGATTTTAAAGCAGGCCTCCAGGGAGTCCAGTAGAAGAAGAGGGCTCGGGTTGAGAAAGCATCTCCAGCAGCTGAGCAGGACATCGGACAGTCCTCGACTTCCACACCGACCTTAGCGCAGCAGGTGGTTGACCTCTTGGCACCACGTTTTGAGCAGCTACAAACTTCGATGGATGAGAGGTTGGAGAACCTCAAAGACTTCATGGAGTTTCGGATGGACAGCCTTGAGGCTGAAGTAGTTAGGCTTCGTTATAGGATGTCCGGCTAGGAGTTAGGCTAGAGTGTAGCCTAAATTTGCTTGTCTTTTACTTGTTTATTTTGTTTATGTTTGCTGGTGTGTAGGAAATTTTCAATTTCCTTTCTGAACATTATTTAACTTTGTTTGTATCCTTTCCTTTATGCTATATATATTTGCTTTTGTTTACTTCATTGATATATCTTTATATCATTTTTGATTGATGACAAAAGGGGGAGAAAACTAGCAATATATTATAGGAAAAATGGTATCAAACTAGCAACATAAGAAGAGACTAGCAATATATATTAAGGTAAATGAATTTTGAATCAAAAATTAAAATTGAATTATGAATTGACTAAAAGGGATTAGAAAATTTGATTCAAGAATTCATATGCAAAGTATAAAATTGAGAAATTGAGCCTCATATATACATAAGATATACCTTAAGTATACTTTGCATATACCTTCATGCAAGTTGCAAAAATAAATATGTCATGATATACCTTAAGTATACCTTACATATACTTCATGCCTTAAAAAGGAATTATGGTATATATTGGATATACTTCTCATATAACTTGCATATACTTAAAAACTAGTTAAGTTTATTTCAATGCTACATCATTATTTACTATTCTTGCATATTATAAATTTTTTATCCTAAGTATATTTTGAGGGGGAGACTTCTTAAAATCACATATTGCTAGATTATTTGTCACCATCAAAAAGGGGGAGATCGTTAAACCTTGAGGGGTATTTCCGCCATTTTGATGATAACAAATAAAATAGCAATATTGTATTTAACATACTTGTTTTCTAAGTCTATTATACAGGACATGGATTAAAATAGCAAGAATGGAGATTGGAAGAATAATCTTTGAAAGACAAAATTCAAGAAGTAGCATGTTCACTACCGTGACTCTATGAGTCACTCCCGTGAAAGGAGCTAACCGTTACCAAAACCAACATTTGAAGTTCACGGCCATGAAGGAAGAACAAATCGTGAAGTGGGCATTTCAGTCACCCCCGTGAATCAATATGTCACCCCCGTTAATGTTCATGCATTTTCATTCAGAGAGCTTCACAACCAAAGTCACCACTTGGATCACGGCTGAGAAGTTTGTCACGCCCGTGAATGATTATATCACGCCCGTGACTCATTGTGTCAAAACATTACAGAGACCTTCACAACCAAGGTCACCACATCAGTCACAGCTTGGGAAGAAATGTCACTCCCGTGACAAATATAGTCACACCCGTGAACAATGAAAGAGAAAAATGTCAGACGCGATTATTTGGTTGGTACAATGGCTAGTTTCGTATTTAATGCACCCCAACGGCTATATTCAGCCATGAGAGTATAAATGGAAGTCATTTATGTATTCAGAATAAGAAAATGAAGAATATAACAATAGAATAGCATATACTTCGAATTTAATTCTTATTACAAGCTATTTGTACATTCATACTTTGAGAACAAAATATATTCTCTGTAAAAATCTTTTTGCTCTTCATTTATTGAGCAATTAAGATTTGTAAGTGGTTCGCTCTGTAATCTTTACTCAAGTGAGCTTTGGGTATTTCTGGGTTAAGAGTAGAACACTTGTAAGGGTTAGTTGTGTGAGCCTCCAAAACACAAATTAAAAGGTTGTTTGTGTGAGCCTGTAAAAACACAAAGTGAAGGTTGTTTATGTGAGCCTGTAAAACACAAGGAATTGGTTATTGTGTGAGCCATTAAAACACAAGTGATTTATGGGTTAGGTGTGAGCCATTGTGAGAAACACCATAGTTGGGAGTGAGCTTGTAAAACTCCATTGTAACACTTGGTGTGTTAGTGAAACTCCCAATTGCGATTGGGGAGAGGAGTAGGGTTTGTTAACACCTAAACCTATATAAAAATCCTTGTGTCAAATTCTCTCTATCCCTCTTAAAATTAATCTTTTATTTTTGCACCTTATAGTTTAATTTTTGAAACTCCAATTCAACCCCCCTTCTTGACTTAATATCTGGGCAACAGTAGCAATGGACAATCTCTTCTAATATGGTTCTTGGAGCCGCATCTCATGCATGCTCCTGTCATCAACCAACACTCTCCTGGATGCGAATGACCACAATGCTGACACTCCGGTAGAGTGGTAGATCTATGGGATGCCTGTGTCAGTGCACTGGCTACCGATGAAGTAGATCTTACGGGTTGTCCTTGTCTATAAGAATGAAATTTGTTGGAACTCCCATCCTGGAATCGGCCACCAAAAGATCTGGATCTCTTGCCACTAAACTGTGCTCCACTTAGTTGTGGCGCTGGTCTACTAACCCCACTAACCTGTACTGGCTGTTGTGTCGCCAGGACTCTTGCAACCGTTCTAGCATATGCTAGTAAATTGGGGAAATTCATCAGACGTAGGGCTGAAACTTGTAACTTGATCGTATCCCTTAATCCATCTTCAAATCGTTGACATTTATCAGCCACCAGCATACTTGCAAATATGAGTGAATTCTCTCTCATATTCTGTTATAGACATATCCCTCTGTTTTAGCATCAAAAACTTTCTCTTTTTATCGTCTGTGTAAATAGGAGGAATATACTGCTCCTTAAACTTCTCTAGAAAGAATTCCCATGTCATAGGGTCAGGAGCCTCTGTACTCTGTGATTCAGATCGCTACCAATCATATGCATGTTCCTGTAGTAGAGATACTGCATATTCATATTTCTGTTCATCTATGCAGTGTAGTTGACTAAATACTCGCTCTACTCGTTCCAACCAAAATTCTGCCACTAAGGGGTCATCTTCTCGTTTACCATAGAAATCAGATGCCCCTAATTTCCTCAGTCTCTCAAACTGTAATCCAGATGAATCTGATCGTGATGCTCTCTATAGTAGATCTATCATATTTCTCATGAGTTCAGTCTGACCCATATTAATAGCTGAATGCTCACGAAGTGAGCTGGCACTAGATCTCGGTGCCGCAGCTCGACGACGACTTGGTTGGACGAAGCTCTTGCCTCGGAAGGCTCATTACTCTCAGATTCTTCTATTACTATTCGTCATGATCCTGAAGCCATATCCTACCTATAACATAACGGCAACGACCCTAATCAATAAAGCAGCAACTCCAAAAATGCAATTGTGGGTACATTTCAAGAAAAACATTTTCAAAATTCACTTTAAAATCCAAAATCGCCCAACTAAGCTTTAATTTCAATATCCAGAAACACCAACCGTGCTCTGATACCAAAAACTGGGGCAATTACAACCACATCACCTGAACCGCACGTGCCCGGATGAGGGAGCACTGTTGTCCGTCTTCTTCACTTCTTCACTTCGCTATTATTATTATTATATTACCTTTATATCTTTTTTTTCAACACTCATGTATATATAGATATAAACAAAAACTAGAGTACAATTTATTTACATAAGATAGTAATTTTAACATCAAAGTAATTCTTAACAAACTTTTAAAGTAAGTTTTACAAACTCTAACATTCTTTAATATAAAAAGCCAAATACAAAATTTCAAAACTTGAAACCCACTTTCTCAAGATTCAGCTGCTTTACTTGAATGGGATCTCCGCTTGCTTTATCTAACGTCTTCGACTACCTTTCTATATCTGTGTGGAAATTAAACTCCACGCTAAGCTCTAAGCTTAGTGGTGCATATAAATAAGGCAATATACTACATCATGCAACAAGCATTAACAAATATCATTTTGTGCATTAAAATGTTTGCATGCATGAATATCAACATATTCCTATTTCATACAAGTATAAATGTCATGCTCACATAGACGATGTTATTTCAATTTATCTATGATGGTAAATTACTCGATTAATCTCTTTATCATTACATCTAAATCTCATATCATCATCATTTTCTTATTCTTTTATTTACTTATTTTTCTGACATATCCTCATTATCTTGCCCACATCACTCTAAATCTTTGGACTAACTGGATACGGGTTATGGATCAGGAGCGCTCTCACAAGCTTATGCCACCCTGTCCAATATCTGGCTCAAAAGAGCTTCTCAAATGAATGGCGCTCTCACAAGCTTAATCCACATTGATTGAGTATAATTTCATCATAGATGAATAACCGGATCAAGGGCGCTATCACAAGCTTATGCCACCTTGTCCTCATTTATATGTGTGCTCATCGGAGCTTTCTCAAGTCAGTAGCGCTCTCACAAGCTTAAGCTACAGTGACCAAGCATCTCAAACCAATGGCGCTCTCACAAGCTTAAGCCACATTGGTTGAGGTTTAGTACGGTACCGTTCGCCCCCTTAATGACATGTCATCTATCCTGATTCTAGTCTGTAAGTAGAGTAATGGGCTTCTTTATATTTTCACATCAATCATAATTCTCATATTTATCAACATCTCAATTTTCTTGTTTGCAAACATATAGTCATACTCATACATCTTTTCATTCATTTACTAGATTCATCGATATTCTCATGCTTATCATCCGCATCAGATTTCATATAACATCCATGACAATTTACATATTTCATCCGTGACAATTCATTTTTCTATATCAATTCATTTTTCTATATCACAACATATCACATTCTCACATCAATATATATATATATATATATATATATATATATATATATATATATCCATATTATTTCACTGGATAGACAATGACTTTCATTTACTTACCTGAATTCTTCATTTAATAACCACATTCATAATCACAAATACAAAGCATTTACGGCCGTGATTACTAATTTCACGCCCGTAATCCTAAGCCGTGAACGCTACTGGAATGAATCACCTAAAAGCATTCACGGGCGTGAATTCACGATCGTGATTACTCATTCACGCCCGTGAATAAGTTCACTTCCGTGATTCCAACCCGTGAACGCTTCTGGAATGAATAGTACCATTTCCACATAGAAGTCACAACTGTGATACAATCAAGTTCACGCCCGTGACTCATTAGTCACGCCCGTGACTTTCAGCAGGAAATCTGCATATTCACTTTTCATTCATTCTAACATTATCCAAATCATACCAAATTCTATTTCATGCATTTCTAAAGTTCTTTACTCAACTTATTACTTTCTAATACGTGTAAATGTCTTGATCATGCAAGATTTTCTAACATGCATCATTAATTCAATGTCACACAAGGATCTCATTCATACATCTCTAATCCTATGGTTTCATGTCATAATCATCATCATTCTTGAAATGTATTTATCAAACATCATGTTCAACATGCATTATTTCAAACAAAAATAGGCTATTGTCTTAAGTTATGCACAAACCTTAATCTTTCTCTTTCACTCTTTTAGGTAGCTTTCTCTTTTCCTTTGCTCCTTAGAGCTTGTTCCTTGTCACTTGGAACTCCTACAACATCATAAATCATTATTATCATATAATATTTCTCAAGACCCTAAACTCTTTTTTTCTCTCTTAAAACCCTAGTTTCTCTCTCCTTCCACATAAGTCTTAGATGAGCTCAAAATTCAGACTTCCTTTAAGAAAAGATGAAGAAGAAGAAAATATGCTTCTTACCTTACATTTTTCTTTGCTTAATCACCACTTTGGAGATTTTCTCTCTCTACCAAACTTGATTTTTCTTCCTCTTTCTTGTTCTTTCCAACTTCCTTAGAAGTTATGGAACATGAAGATCACCTTGTCTTGCTCTTTCCCTTCTCTTCTCTTCCTTTCTCTCTCTAGAAATCAAGGTGTGCTATGGAGGAAAAATGGCGTAACTGGTAGAGAAAAGAGAGAAGAATGCAAAAAATGAAGAGAAGAAGAAGAAGAAAAAAAGTCTTAAATAGGGTACCCAAAAAGTCTTCATATGAGACCCACCATTTGACCATCTTCTTCACATTAGGCTTAATGAACCCATTTATCTCATTCTTCCTCCTTGAGTGGCTGGCCAAAACTATCAAAATATGCCCAAAATTAATATGTTGATTAGCAATTAATCTTATTAATCCTCCAATTTTTGTAAATTGCAATTTGACCCAAAAACTTATCAAATTTTACAATTTAGTCCTTTACCATAAATCAACTTCTTTAAACTTTAATATCACTTAATTAGGCATTTATCATTTAATTTAGTCATTACTTAATCAATTTTTTGTAAAAATATGAATTTAGACTCCGATTGGTGAAACGCGTTAACTTCGCGACACGTGCGACTCGGGGCCTAAATTAGCGGATATTATAGAATCTCTTCAAAAATCATTAGATGAGTACTCCTCAAGACCCTCAACTAAATTCTTGCTTAAAGAAAACAATGTTTTGAAAAATGAAGTTGAAGAACTTAGAAACTCCATTTCAAAATTTCACAAGGGCAATGAGAGTTTAGATACTCTCATTGTGTCTCAAAGACCACCTTTAATAAGATATAATCTAGGATTTAAAGGAACATCATCTTCATCTCACAAGACCACTTTTGTTAAGTTAAGTGAACCACATTAGCACTAACAGCCCCAAAGGCTAAATGCACAACATACACTAAATCTTCTATACATAAGAGGAATGATCAAGGGTTGATAAGCCTAAGATGGAAATCTCAAAAGGCTAATCGTGCTTTTATGTATAAGAAGCATGTACCTAGGAAAGCACCAAGTCATCATGCATGTGTCAATACCTATATAATAGACTTACACAACATATTTAACCTTTCCTCTAAGTGTCTTGTGACTACTAGTGATGAATATTGGCTGTGGCATAAAAGGTTTGGTCATGCAAGCATGAATTTAATTCAAAGCCTCAACAAATGAGAGATGGTAAAGAGACTACCAAAAGTCAAATTTGAAAAAGACAAGACATGTGAACCTTGCCAAAAAAGAAAACAACACAAATCATCCTCCAAATCCAAAAATATTGTAAGTACCTCAAAACCTCTACAACTTTTGCAGCTAGATCTTTTTGGATCTACTAGAGTTGCAAGCTTATGAGGTAAACACTATGCCTTTGTTATCGTCGATGACTACTCTAGATTCACTTCGGTAATTTTCTTAGCTCAAAAGAGTGATGCTTTTGAAACTTTCAAAAACTTTGCTAAGAGAGTTCAAAATGAAAAAGGATATTGTATTTCAAAAATAAGAAGTGATCATAGCAAAGAATTTGAAAATGAAAATTTTCAAAATTTTTGTCTAGAACATGACATTTCACAGAATTTTTCATCTCCTAGGACACCTGACCAAAATGGGGTAGTCGTAAGGAAAAATCAAACTTTAATTAAAATGGCTCGAACAATGCTCGATGAGTATGGTTTACCAATTCAGTTTTAGGCCGAAGCCACAAATACTGCATGCTATATTTCAAATCGAATTTTCAAAAGACCTCTCTTAAAAAAAACTTCTTTTGAGTTATGGAATGGAAGAAAGCCCATGATATCATACTTTAGAGTATTTGGATGCAAGTGTTTCATATTGAATACCAAGGAAAACCTTGGAAAATTTGCCTCTAAATCTGATGAGGGTATATTTTTGGATACTTCACCACTAGCAAAGCTTATAGAGTCTTTAATAAAAAGTCATTAGATGTTGAAGAATCTATGCATATTGTTTTTGATGAATCTAGTAAGCTTGATCTTGTGAAAGGTAGTGTTCTTAATGATGTTGTAGATACAATGGAAAAACTTGATCATGAAAATGAACAAGAAAATTCACATCAAGATGACTATTTACCTCAAGCTCAAGAGGAAAACAAGCAAGAGCTCCCAAAGGAATGGAGATTGACAAAAGATCACCCCAAGGAGCAAATCATTAGTGATCCTACAAAGGGAGTAAGTACTAGATCTCATCTCATCTCATCTCAAACCTTTAGATTCTAATCTTGCCTTTGTCTCTCAAATTGAGCCTAAAAATATTGATGAGGCTCTTAATGATGAAAGTTGGGTGATTGCTATGCAAAAAGAACTCAACCAATTTGAGAGAAGTAAGGTATGGACTTTAGTTCTTAGACCCAAGGAGCATCAAATCATTAGAACTAAATGGGTATTTAGAAATAAACTAGGTGAACAAGGTTCAATGACTAGGAATAAGGCTAGGTTAGTTGCAAAGGGATATAATCAAGAAGACTGAATAGATTATGATGACACCTATGCTCTGGTAGCTAGATTAGAAGCCATAAGAATACTTTTAGCATATGCATGCCATATGAATTTCAAACTCTTTCAAATGGATGTCAAAAGTACTTTCTTAAATGGTTTTATAGAAGAAGAAGTTTATGTAGAACAACCACTAGGTTTTGAAAGCCATAATTTTCCTAACCATGTATTTAAACTTTTCAAAAGCTTTATATGGTTTGAAACAAGCCCCAAGAGCTTGGTATGAAATACTAAGTTCTTTTCTTTTAGAAAATAATTTTTCAAAGGGGAATGTTGACACTACATTATTTATTAAAAAATATAAGCATGATATTCTAATTGTTCAAATTTTATATTGATGACATCATATTTGGGTATACTAATGAACTGTTTTGCTAAGAATTTGCTAAGTGTATGACTAGGGAATTCGAAATGAGCATGATGGGTGAGCTCAAGTTCTTCCTCGGTCTACAAATAAAACAAAGCAATGAGGGCATATTCATCAACCAATCCAAATATGCCAAAGACTTAATCAAGAAATTTGGAATGGAAGGATGCAAAAATGCCAAGACTCCAATGAGCACATCAACAAAATTGGACAAACATGAAAAGGGTAAGAGCATTAATGAAAAGCTCTATAGAGGTATGATCGGATCACTCTTATATCTTACTGCTTATAGAACCAATATAATGTATAGTGTATGCTTATGTGATCACTTTCAATCATGTCCTAAAGAATCACATTTGAATGCTGTGAAAAGAATTTTAAAATATTTACATGGCTTATTGCATCTAGGTTTATGGTATCCTAGAAATTCATCCTTTCAGATTATAGGATATTCAGATACTGATTACGCTGAAAGTCTCTTAGATAGAAAGTGTACTTCAGACACTTGTCACTTTATTAGTGAATGCTTAAGTTCGCACTTAAAAGTTAAGAATTTTTAATATCCAGTTCAACCCTCCTTCTTGGGGAATTATCTAGGCAACATCAATAAATAAAATGAATGAAATAAACAAACAAACCCAACACAAATTAAATCTGACTGGCTAAACTCCCTTTTATGTCAACTCAGCTATCTATCGATTCCAAATTTGCATGCAGTGAAATCCACATGCTAAGCTACTGAAAGCTTAATGATACATATAAATATTAAAATTCTAGCATGCATTCATATATTAATATAGCATAGATAATTTATACCGAATGCGTACCTTTTTTCTTAGCCATATTGTCATATATCATAAATATATAATGTCTCAATTTATAATATCATCATGCAATATCATACATAATTTAATGAAATAAGTGTAATCATGGCATATATCGCATAAGTGTTTCCACATCATCAATTGTATACAACAACTATATCATATAGAACAACTATCCAACAACTGGTTTCATAAGTCTGATTACTAGATTCCGTACCCCTTTTCCAGGGTATAATTGTATTCTGGATTACAATTTACTATGTTTTGCATTAAAATAATTCATTGATTTCTATATTAGAATAATTCACTTGTTTCTGCTTCACAAGTTTACTGTATTTTGCTTTTAGAATTCTAGTTTCCTTTCTATATTACTGCATTACAAATAATTTACTATTTTTTTTATAACTTACTATGTTCTGCCCAATACTCTAGCTTAGATTACTTGGATGTAGGTTGTAAAACATGATCACTCTAATTCGAGCTTAAGCCACTCAACTCATTAATTGTATCTGTCTGTATTGCTACTACTATGCTTCTTAAATCAGAAGCATTCTAACCCGAGCTTAAGCCACATTGTCTCTAAATAATTAGAAGCGTTTTAACATGAGCTCAAGCCACCCTGATTTAATACATAATAATATTCTACAGTACCGTAACTCTCTCAATGCCATGCAACCTATTCTTGGCTAGTCCTCAAATAGAGAATGACCATTTATAAACATATTCTAGTTATATATATTGTTTATGTCTCATTTCATGTCCTAACATAATCAACACATAACACTTTATAATTTAGAGCACATTATGCATAACCATTGTTCATAATCATGTTATCATATCGTATACCATCTCAATTAATCATGCCAAGTGTGTGTGCAAATCTTACTTATGTATCATCATCATATAATTCAAATTACAAATTCTGGATACAAGGCATTCACGGGTGTGAAGCCTTCTGTCATGGTTATCTATTTGTGGCTTAGCCATGATTGACTCTGTATGGACCTTTAAGGGCGTGAACCTTTTATGTTCATACATTCATGAGCATAAAGTCTACCTTCACAATCGTGAAATATCAATCTGTAACATTTTCAACATTGTTTAAACCCAAAACCATACACAATTATGCATTGTTAATAAGACTAATCAATGTTAGTCACTCTTATCAATACTTTCCAATATTTTAACATTTAAATCAATTATAAACAGTCAACCTTCCATTCAATTCTAACCAATTAAGATTTTATTTACCATTAACAATGTCTCAACACAATCAATTTTCATTATGCATCTCAGAATTTGACAAGTCAATTATCTCAAATCCAGTAACTAATATATAAACATTTCCTGTAGTTAACATACCATAATTATATTTCATATCACAAGCATAATATATTCAAATTAAAATGCATATATGCACAAACTTCGACTATTGGAGTTTTAAACTCTACTCTCTCGCATCTATTACATCTAATGGTTGTCTCCACCTCCAACCTCAGTCCCTAATACGAAATCAGAGACCACATTATAATCAATTTCTACTATTCTAGCTATTTATGCCATTAATAATATAAAATCCTAACCTAAACCCCTTAAACATTATCTCCTTATTGAAAACGAATTGAACCATAGAAAGAATAAGAAAAAACATAATTTCTTACCTCTATATTAACAATTACAGATTGGTTCTAAGGTTCAAAATCTTATTCTAATGCTCTTTAATTTAGATTTTGATACTTTGGTGAAACCCTTAATTCAATCAGTTTTAATCTCATTTAAATGATTAGTTTCGTATAATCAAAGTTAGAATCAAATGAATTGAATGCAAATCATTCCTTGGGTTTAGAGAAACTGATGGCTAGAGTTTTTAGGTTGACTTTTCGTAAGTTTATGTCAAAAATACGAAACTGCTCAATTTAAACTGCAGGACTTCACGGGTGTGAATACATGTGTTATGGTTGTGAAGATTCTTAGTTTCAGAAACTGAATTTCATGACATTCACGGTCGTGATTACATTTGTCACTGGTGTGAACAATGTGAACTTCACTTTTTCATTTCTTTTTAATTATTTTCATGTTTCCAAGACTTATAACCATTATATACCTCCTATGTACCGTTCATATACTTTTATTAACACATTATTCATAAGTCATAACTTGCGAGTATTACATGAAGTGACATGATACTAATGTATGGTTGACTATATATAAGGTCAGTTTTGGACACTATTTTGAAAAGAGTAAAGTTTATGTGAAATGTTAATAAATAAAGACAAGTTATACCAATGAGTAAAATAATAGATATTTATAAATTTTTTTTTGTGACATAATTATTTCACTTAATACTTAAAAATATTGTAAGAGATTGCTTATTAAATCGGTGCATAGATAAATTTTTATGATTATCTTTAACTTTGGACAGTAAATAATAATAATAAAAATATAATAATAATAATAATAATAATAATAATAATAATAATAATAATAATAATAATAATATTATTATTATTATTATTATTATTATTATTATTATTATTAAGAGAAGATAGATATTAAATCTATTTAGTTTTGAATGACTGCTATTATAAAGTTTTGCACCATAAAGTTAGTAAACTTAGCCTGAGAGTGTTTTTGCTCATGTATGTATTAAAATTGAGAACAAAAATCGAGTTCAAAAATAAGAAGTGATTGATTCAGGGTTCTCATAAAAAAAAGAAGCAGTTGTATTTTATGAAAGATATGTAATGCGAATAAAAGACATTATCATTGTATTTTAAAAGAAAAAATTTTGTTTGAAACTTATTGTAAATAAGTTTAAATTATTGTGATTTTATAACAAAATAAATATTTATTTTTTTATGTATGTATATTTATTTATTATCATATATTGTGCATATACTAATTTATGTTGGTCAGTAAATCCCGCATAAATATCACATACAGGGAATTGTTGTCAGAACACTCTTATATCTGATAAAATTAATGTTAGATAAAATGAATATAACATAATTGATTGTTGTTCAATGGATTCTTGCGATTCATTATCGATTCAATCACTTTGATCATAATTCAGTACTAATTTTAATATTTATAAGAGAGTCAAATCATTTTATATGAGAATTGTATCGATTCATATGATTCGATAATATTTTATATAATCATGAATTCATTATCAAAGTCCTTATTCTTAGTTTTAATTTAGTTCAAGTTCTAAATTGCATTTTGTTTATTTTGGTAATTTATTTTAGAAAGAAAAATATTAATAATTTTTTATTAATTATAAATTTACTTAAAAGTATTTGATTCCATTATTTTATATAATAAACAGCCAAAAATTAATTAAAATAAAATAAAATTTTGATTGTTAAAAGATTCCGATGCAAAATCAAATTTTAACTTTGCATTAAAGTTATCTAAGAAAACAATGATTTTACTGAATTTTTTTTTATTTTTAATAAGCTCCAAAATTTTTTATGAGAGCTTTTACATTATTGTAATGAATAATTCTGATAATGACAATTTGTATTGACAATAGTTTTGTTTTGCCAATATTTTTTTTGGTAGTATTATTCAAAAAATAAGACCCAAGGTAAAAAATGAAAAAAAAAAAGAAAGTAGTTACACGCGGATGAAGGTGTGGATATTGGTGAGCCAACCCCATTTGCCAGCTGGCTGTCGGGGAGAGGTCCCGATACCCCGCTCTCATGCACGTGATTCTCCACCCTCTTAACATATAATCCCTCATATCTTCATTTTTCATTTTTATTATTATTAATCAATATTTTTTAATTACATAATTTATTATACCAAAAGAAAATTAAAATAAAAAACGAAAAATCCATAAATCGAATTACATCTCCCTCTCTTTCAATTCCTCGTTGCTATCCCCCGCCCCTCTCCTCTCTATGTGTGTGTGTGTATATATATATTTACTTTGGCGTATTTATTTTTATTTTTAGAAGAAAAACAAAGAAAGAGTGTGATTTAGAGATGGTGAGTCTTATTTGTTTCAAGGAATAGTTGAGATTCAAATTGTCTATTCGGCTGCAAGAGAAGGACGACGACGACGACACGGCCCGGAGATTCAAATGCTTGGATCTGCTTCTCGTAAGTCTTCTTTCCTTTTCTCGCTTGATCCTTTCTTTTCTTGTTTATTTTTGGTTTTTATTTTTTATCATTGTTTATTTGTTTCAAATTTTCCATTTGTTTCTGTTTTTTAGAGACTGTTTCTGATTGCAATCAATCGTGTTAGCAATTAGGTGTGATTTGAGATTCGATTCTTTGAACACTGCTAGGTAATTGTCTTTCATTTTATTCGTTTCTTTGTTCATTTAGAGAAATGTTTCGGCTATTTTATTATTTGGAAAGGCTGCTAGCTGATTTGAGGTGACTTGGGTGAAGTATTCTGAAACTGGATTCTGTATAATACAAGAGTTGGATCTAATTTTGATTTTCTATTTGAATTATACTAGTTTAACAGCTATTAGGGCCTTACGATTAGGCTTGCTCATTAATTTTCTTTGTGAGGCACAAATCTTTAGTTTTGATTTTAACATAGTTGTCATGGCAAAAATTGTACCGCTGTTGATATGTCATTTGGAGAGTTCGGATTAACATTCACTTTGGGGACTGGGGAGAACTAGAACTCGAACTTTGTGGAGGCAATTTAGATGCAGTTAAAAATAAATGCACAGTTTGGTTATTTTGAATGATTTTTCATCTGTCCTTTGAATATGCATATGAATGATTGTGTCTTTGGATGTCAACTCTGTTCGAGAACAAAAGTTAATCTGAGCATTTTTCTTATTGGTTTGTTTAGGATTTGCATGGGCTCTTAGGTTGTCGTGCCATTTGACTGCTTATTTATCATGCACTTAAAATGTATATATTTTGATTATACTACTGCTCTTCTCTACTTTTTTCCCCTGTTTAAAATGCCTTTACATTATTTGTTAAGTAGTTATGTGGTTGAGTTGTTGTGCCGTAGTATGAGAGATAGGGGGTTCAAAAATTGCTAACTTCTAGATAGTTGACATGTAATTGTGAATTATGAAATATGATAAATAAAGGAAACATGAAGGGTTCTGAATCAGAATTTGAGCTGTTTGTGCCAACATGCATAATTAAGTGTAATCAAAAGAAATAATTCAAGTTGGTAAATTTATGTGACCAATGTTGTTTTGAAGGGGTATAACATGTCAAATGTCTTCTATATTAAAAAAAAAAAAAAAATTCTGTAACTTGTTTATCATACTGGTTCTTGATTTTGGGTCACTCAGTTTTTCCGTTTGTTACAAGCTGCCAGTTTCATGTATATGAAACTTTAAATTGGATGCCAAACCAGCAAGGAATTGTTATTGCCATTTCCTCAACTGAAATGTTATATATATATATATATATATATATATATATATATATCCTAATTGTTGGTTAGCTCTTGAATATTCTGCAAAAATAATGGAAAAAAAAACCACGGAAACAATTATGAGTTCTATTGGGTTACTCTTCTTTTTGGTCTCTAGACAAACCTCCTAAATCCAATTTTCTTTTATCTGTTAGGTACTTTATCAAAATCTGGTTTGACTATGTTTCTGGCATGTTCTGATCCCTAACACTTCTGGAATTCCTCTCAAAACTTGAGATTGAATCTAAAATGAAAGACTTGCATGCTTGATCATTTTTTTTTCAATTGCTTTTGTTCAGAGAAATTAAGCCATAGTGTGTCTGGAGTTCCTTCTTCCCCACATGTCTAAATATTAACATTTTGATCTGCATTCTTCTCTCTATGTTTATATTTATTTTCTGGAAATACTCATGCACTAATGATCTCTCAAATTTAATGTAGGGTCTTGGAGCAAGTCAGATGGCCTCCAGCTTCGAGCAGTTGGAGCAAAAGGGGTTTCTAGTACAATTTTTAGTTGTCTAAGAAATATTTCTGCATTGAGAAGAACTTTTATGGGGTAAGGATTGGGGGCCGAAATGGTTTTACATCCAAAATATTTAAGAACATGGAAGAGACACGAGATGACATGGGGCCAACAGAACAAGGGCCTTCTACTTCTGTGTGGTGGGGTTCTGATTTTATGGAGAAATTTGAATCTGTTTCTTTGCTTTCTCAAGAAGATGGTTTAAATAATAAGGAATCACCTAGAAATTATGATGAAGATGCTTTGTCTTCACAAACTGCTTCGCAAATTCTTTGGAGCACTGGAATGCTTTCGGAACCAATCCCAAATGGTTTCTACTCTGTCATACCAGTAAGTATAGAAATATTAACAGTGCTTTATGCTCTGATTTTTGGTGGACCCTGAGTTTTTAGAGTGATTTTTAAGTAACATAATTATGAAGAAAAATGAGTTCATCTTTTTTATTTATTTTTCTTACACTGTTATTTAATAATTAAATTTATGTGAAATCTCCTTTTGTGGGTTGTTTTCTTATGCACTTTACATGGATTTTTTGCTGTATTCTATTTTTGTGCGAGAAAGTTCAACTAATTGAATGTGATTTACATTTCAAACATTTAATTTTCTTGACTGAAGTAACTGGAAACATTTTTATGAAACTCATGCACAACTCTTTCCTTTTGTTTGGATGTTGCATACAAATCGAATTAGGTAAGCTTCTTAGTATACAAATGCCGAGTTTTGTTTCAGGTTGTCAATTTAGTTTTAAAAGTATGTTGCATTCTCTATTTACATAAAAAAAGAGAGAAAGGCTTAAAGTCCTGATTTTGCTTCAGAGTTGTGAATCGTCAAACAGTGCATGAGTTCAAAATTGCAGAATTGTGCAATGTCTGAATTCTTTTATCTCTCCTTTTCTTTTATTTTTTTAAAAAAAATATTAAATTTGTTTTCCTGGGTGGAGCAGTGGACCAACTTGAAATAGTGGCATGAAATTCATGGGCTTTTATGGTTTTTTTTTTATTAAGAAGTAGCATACAAATAGGACTAGGTTGAGCTTGCTTCATAAAGTTTCTTCGAGATATTTTGTTCAGATGCTCAATCCAGTGTTCTAATTATGTTGCATTTTCTCTTTATATAGAATAAGCAAAGGGAAAGGTTTAAATTCTGATCTGGCAAAATAGGTGAGTTATTCATATTGTGTATGAATATGAAATTTAGAGCATTGTGGAAGCCTAAGATTCACATCTTTGATCAATTTCAAAACCCTTCTACAGTGAACAATTTTTTTTTTAATTTTATAATTTGCTTCATTTGGGTGAAACCTTGGTGGAGTTAAAAAGGATCTTGAATGCTGGCTTTGCATTGGACATTGAGGATCACCTTGAGTTCAATTGTGAGTTAGTAGTTGGTGCTATATTTTACTACCAGGTCAAGGTCACATGTGCACTCAATTTTTTTTTGTCCTGCTTTGGGAAGCAGGGTTGAGATGTTTTAATTCTCTCCTTGAATAACTTGCATTTGGGAAATCACTTATAATAGAGGACCTGTTTAAAAAAGAAGATTTCTTATTTCTCATCCTTCTGGCCCATTTCTGGGTCTTGTGGATGGAGGGAAGTGGGGAGTCTTTGAGGGGAAGAATTAACATTCTTTAGACAAATATTTACATACTCAATGAGGTTGTAGATCTTTGTGCTTTTCAACAATAAACTTGTCATATGATTAAAGTAACTTTTGATTCTATGTTATTATTCAATCAAAAGTTTGATTTTGCTATCAGGTGCATAAGTAATGGAATGTATGTTTTTCCTAAAAACAAGGTATTAGAAAATGCACTTGGTATATTCTAACAAGTTGATTATGGATGGAAGCTGTTTAGTAAATAAAACCGGTTCCAGAAGCTAGTTCTATCCTTTGGGCTTTTCTTACAAGTAATTGGTGGCTGCCCTCAATACTTGAACTACTCCTCCTATTTTTTTATTTTCTTATTGTGAACCCAAAAACTTTTTGCTATTGATTGTGCTAAGCATTTTACTTAATCCATTGGTATATATATATATATATATATATATATAGTGGTTTTCCATATAGCATTTATCAAGAGGAAATTTACATGAAAAGGGCTCTTGCAAATTGCAAATAGTGGTTCTAGTTTAAAAGAAAAACATAGAGTTACTTGCTATAGGCCCATTATTTACCTATGCTTGAATGTAATAATTGCACTAGTACTTATTGCATTCTTTAGACAAATATTTACATACTCAACGAGGTTGTAGATCTTTGTGCTTTTCAACAATAAACTTGTCATATGATCGAAGTAACTTTTGATTCTATGTTATTATTCAATCAAAAGTTTGATTTCACTATCAGATGCATAAGTAATGGAATGTATGTTATTCCTAAAAACAAGGTATTAGAAAATGCACTTGTTATATTCTAACAAGTTGATTATGGATGGAAGCTTTTTAGTAAATAAAACTGGTTCCGGAAGCCAGTTCTATCCTTTGGGCATTTCTTACAAGTCATTGGTGGCTGCCCTCAATACTTGAACTACTCTCCTCCTTTTTTTTAATTTTCTTATTGTGAACCCAAAAACTTTTGCTATTAATTGTGCTAAGCATTTTACTTAATCCATTGATATATATATATATATATATATATATATATAGTGGTTTTCCATATAACATTTATCAAGAGCAAATTTACATGAAAAAGGCTCTTGCAAATTGCAAATAGTGGTTCTAGTTTTAAAGAAAAACGCAGAGTTACTTGCTATAGGCCCATTATTACCTGTGCTTGAATGTAATAATTGCACTAGTACTTATTGCAACTAGAAGGCCTAGTGTTCCTCTGATGATCATTTTTCTAATCTGCTAATAAAAGTCTGAGAGCTGCAATACCTTAAAAGGATAAATGACTTGTTGCTGTAGAAGAGGTGTGGCTTTATATCCAGACTCGCGTACCATGCGCTAGAAACATAGTGAATCTTATCTTCTCTTGTTTAGGATTGTGAGGTGGCTGCAATCATTTGGAGTTTGCTTTTTGGTGTTTTTATGGAGAATTGAGTTTGTCTTGAGAATTTGGAGTTTTTTTGTTTTGAAATTGGGAGGCTTTGGTTGTATAATAAAATAAGGCCAAAGTACTTCAGAATTTTGTTTTATGCAGGTCTCTGAGATACTAGGAAGGAGAAATGCTGCAATTTCAAAAATTAAGACTTCTCAATTAAGTTGTCATAAAATAAGGTGGTTTCTTGGCTTCATAATGAGCCTATGCCTTGGGATTGAGGGTACTACTATCCTTTTTCAATCATCTTTTTTACTTCTTATACAGAGAAGTTAAAGTGTTTGACTAGACAATGACTTAGAAGAGTTACCTACCTTCTCATCATAGACAAAACTTACCTTTTTGGTTGTCTATTTTCTTTGCTCAAGAGTTAAAATTCTATATGTTGGTTTTTTCTTATGAACCAGTTAATTTGAGGGGGTAGAGTAATTGGAAAAGCAGAAATGTTAAAATTTGTCTATTTTCTTTGCTTGATTTTTGCATTGTCACAAACTTCTATTTGAGAAGCAGCTTGCATTGCATTATTCATGTTATAGTATTGATTGAAACCAAGCTTGTGGAGAGAAATAAAACTAAGTTTGTTCCTTTTGACATGATAAGCAAACCATTGGATTAAAATTTTATTGATTCTTTCATAAACATGTTTAGTATTACTGCTGTATTTGTAATGCAAGGATTGGTTTTGTTCAGATAAATTATTGGGCCAAACTTACCTGACTTTAAAGATGGTATTGCCAGAACGATGACTAATTCAGCACATTTTTTGCTAAGGGCAGTGACAGGAAGCTTCTCCTGCCTTCTATTGTTTGCTCATTTTTCTGACAATGCTCTTGGTAGTCTCATAAAGTAAAAGAAAAGCCTCAAGCGCTTATGATTGTTTTCCATGCTTGAGAAAAGTACAGTGTTAGTTATTGTTTTGCGAATAAAAGCTTGATTTTACTTTACTCTTATGCCAAACTGATTTAGGACAGGTTCATATGATCTGCCTACCAGTTCCTGCATGGAGACCAAACTAGCATAACTGATAGATTTTGGGGCTTATGGCAAAGTATGAGGTAAAAGTAGAGTTTAGGATTGAATTAGAGTGTAATTTAGTTGGAATTTGATCACATATAATGCCTAGACTCCAAACTACAGCTTGCAGTTCTTTTGGGAAGCAGTTTCATACTGGAGAGGGTTTGTCATTTCAAGGAGACCTGGGAAAATATGTTGAGTATTGATTATATTGGTATGATGGAAGGATAATTTGGCAAAGGAAAGGAAAGGATATTGTGGCTGCTCTAAATGCTGTTCAAATTTCCTGACATACTCTAGCAGTATGAGGATGAAGGAAAATATGAGTTCAAACCAAACAAGCCTCTCACAAAACTTAACTTAAATTCTCATAATGTGGTTACTCAAAAGCCTAAGAAAAATGCTAGATGGCTGTCTTTCCCTTGCCTTATTAAGGTAATGATCTCTAAATCCTTTAATTATATCTCATGATAGGTACTCCTGAAAACATGAAACCTCTAATTATTGAGGACACTTTTCCTTGGATCGAAACACTCCTTTGGCATTAACCTATATCCATAGTTGATATACATTTGTAGACATCAATATATCCAGTTTCCTGAAGCTTACGACAATCAACTTAAGTGTCTTAAAGAAAGAAGGTATTCCTCAGCTTAAAATGAATGTTGTTAGATAATGCCTGTTCACTGTAAAGTTCAAAGCTTCTCTTAGAAGTACTTTGTTCTATCAAAATGGAACTCCTTGAGTGGATTGCAGCATAGATCATTATATGATGTTCTTGGTTAAGTTCCAAGCTCTAAAAAATGAGCGCATGATTCGCTTGTAAAGTTTATATGACTTGAAAAGTTTCTAAGCCTGATTAAAACTATATTTAACAATGAGCTGACTTCCTTACTTTTAAAAAAGTGTGGGCATGGCTCATCTACTGTTTGTGCCTGGCCTACCATGAAATCTTTGTGCATGTTTTGTTGTACAGTTTTTACCCTTTAATGGGCAACTTTTATGAGTTGCTCGTAAGGTTTGTATGATTTGAAAAATTTCAAACCTGATTAATTTATATTTAACAATGAGCAGAGTTGCTTTTATTTTAAAATGTGGGTATGATTCCTCTACTGTTTGTGCCTGGCCTCCATGAAATCTTTATGCATTATATGTTGCACACTTTTTCCATTTTGAATAGGCAATGCAAAGAATGGGTGCAGTTACTTTTTTCTCCAAATGTTTGGACATTATCAAAGATGACCAATATCATGTGATGCACGAAATCTAAATTATGTTCATTTTTCCATGTTATAATATTTTGGTTGGTATCCACCTGATAGAAGCATATACTTCATTTAATTTTTAGCTTATGGTATTCGATGATTGTCAGGATAAAAAGCTAAAGGAGCTCTTTTATAGTATTCCAACCTTAGATGAGCTTCATGCTTTAGGCGGTGAGGGTTTCAAAGCTGATATTATTGTTGTGGATGCAAAGAGAGATAAAAAGTTATCGATGCTGAAGCCACTGATTGCGGCACTAGTGAAAGGATTGAACTCAAATCCAGCTGCAATGATAAAAAAGATTGCTGGTTTGGTGAGAACTCTTCAAACTTTGTTCTTGTTTTTGCAGTGTTTCATTAGAAGTTCATGCAGCTGCTTATTTTAATATACTAGCACTTTCAGTGATTGGCGTTCTCGTGGTGGAAGTTTTTCTCTTAGAATTAGAAAACCTTATTTTCCACTTTTATAATTTTAAGTTGACTTCCCAAAACTGTCATATTTTGTGTTTTTTCTTTGATTTGGTTGGAGAGCAAGAACTTCCAAATATGAAAGAAAGACTGGAATACTTTTTTGCTTATTGTAGTTTTTGACTCTCTCTCTCTCTCTCTCTCTATATATATATATATATATATATATCTAGTCAGTTCTAATTGAAAAGCAAACTTGTTAAATTATTAAAGTACTCTTCCAATTTCTCAAGAAAATGGTAAACATTAAAAACAGTATTTTCCATACATGTTTTCTAACAGATTTCACTTTTCTTCAAACTCTTTTGGAGAGTAGACTTGCTCTTATATTTCTTGGTATTTCAGATATATATGTGATTATATGCAGAAATGCTTGCAAAAGATTTAATAGATATGACTTTGCAATCATATTAAAAAAAGACTTGCCTTTTTCTTTTTGTTGGTGCTAGCGTGAAAACTTATTTCCTTATATGCCAAGTGTCCGAACACACAAGAACAACAACTATTACTAAGCCTTAATTACATACTAGATCAAGTCGGCCATATGGATTTTTTTTTGTCTCTAAGTCCTTCTGTCCACAACTAAGTCCACCTCAATATCAAGTTATTGTAAATCCTTAACGCTATTTTGCCCATGTGATCCTAGACCTATCTCTATCCTTCTTCCTATTTGCTACAACTAATCTATCACATCTTTCAATTGGAACATCTAGGGTTTACGTAGTACGTGCCCGTACCATCTTAAATGTTCTTCCATTATTTTGTCTCCAATATGTGCAACATGTACCTAAGGGTGAGCATCGGACCGATCCGAATTCAAATAAACTGAACTAAACCGATTCATTTATGGAAAAATCGAACTGAAGTATATTTATAACCGAGCCGAAATATTTCGGTTTGGTTCGGTTAAATCGGTTTTGTAAATTAATTTATTATTTACCATAAAACTATAATTATTACCACATTTATCAATTATAAACATTAAAATCAATCATAATAACTTTATCAATTAATATAAATTAAAATCAATTATCATAATCTTATAAATTACCATAACTAAAATCAAAACTTTGTAAATTAGTATAAAAATTAACATAAATTTATTAATTACCATGAATTAAATTTAGTTAATAAAAATTAAGATAAATTGTCATAGTTCATGATTTTATCAACTATTATATATCAAAATTAATTATCATAAACTATAATTTTTTATCTAAAAATTATAATTAATTACTATAAAATTAAGAAAAAATATATATAAAAAATAATTTTGGTCGGTTCGGTTTAATCGGTTTTTCAACATTTCCAACTGATAAACTGAAATTTTTATTAATAATTGAACCGAATAAACGAAAAACTGAATAAGTTGAATTGAATAGACCAAAATTAGTTTGGTTTGGTTTGGTTTTGCACAACCTTACATGTACCTTTAGTTGGATGCATCATTTCTTATTTTATCCAATCTTGTATTTCCACACATTCATCTTAATATCTGCATTTTTACCACACATCCTATGGATATGTTAAGTTTTAGTTGCCCAACACTTGCTACCATATAGAATAATTGGTCTAACCTACTTTCTATAGAAATTTTCATCCACTTTGTTCGGTATTTTATCATATATCATCCTTGTAGCACTTCTCCTCAACCATCTTGCTTTAGTTCTATAGGTTACATCTTCATCTACCATCTCAACCTCTTGGAAAACAAAACCTAGATATTTAAAGTAGCTACGCTTTGACACCACTACTCCCCCTAATCACACTTTCACGTCACTCCTCTAGCTTAGGATAAAATTAAAATACATATACTTTGTCTTGCTTTTGCTTAACCTAAAACCTTTACTGTCAAAAGTATCTCTTCACACTTCTAACTTCTAGTTAACTCTCGCTTTAATTTTATCAACTAAGACAATGTCATATGCAAATAACATACACCAAGGGATATCATCTTGTATGCTAGTAGTTAACTCATCCATAACTAGAGTAAACAAGTATGGGCTCAAGGCTGATCCATGATGTACACCCACAATTGTAAGAAACTCTTTTGCATCTCTTCCTACCGTTTGCACACTTGTAATTGCTCTTTCTTACATATCCTTAATAACATTTATATATTTAACATGAATGTATTTCTTCTCCAAAGCGCACCAAAGAACTCTTGACACTTATCTTATGTTTTCTCTAAATCACTGAAAACCATATGAAAATCCTTCTTTTTCTCTTTGTAGATCTCCATGAAGCTCTTTAATAGAAAGATAGCTTGTGTTGTAGATCTATCAATCATGAAGCCAAATTGGTTATCCGACACCTTTGTAATAGTCCTGAGTCGATATTGTATTATCCTTTGCCAAAGTTTCATTGTATGGCTCATTAGTTTAATGTCGTGGTACTTGTTGCAACTTTGATTGTCTCTTTAATTGTTATATATAGGAACTAAAATTCTCTGCCTCTAATCGTCTGGAATCTTTGCCCTCATAAGATTGAGCTAAAGAGTTTCGTTAACCATGATACTCGTTTTTCTCCCAAACATTTCCTATACCATTAGGATCACATGCTTTCCCTTTCATTTTTTTAGTCCTCCTTGACCTCATTAGGCATGATTCTATAAGTGTAGCTAGAGTTTCTCTTTATGGTGAATGTATATAGATTTGTGAATGAAAGAATTCTGTTTGTATTGCTGTATATCGAGTTTACAAGAGAATATATAGAGCTACCGAGAGTGTTTTAGTTACAATGAACTATGTATCTAGATAAGACAATCCTAGTAGAGTTTAAGTATACAACTAAGAGACAAATACAAGTAAAGATAAGTAAGAGATAAATACAAGTAGAGATAAATATAGCTTTTTTTAATCTTCATATCCCATTATACCCCCCCTTAAGCCAATGCCGGAGTTGGCTGGACTGAAAGCAAAGGCTGCAATTGCAGAAATTGTTGGGAAGGCAAAGGATTAGTAAAAATATCAGCGACTTGATCCTTGGAGTGCAGAAACTGAATCTGAAAGTCTTTGGCACCAACCCGTTCACAAACAAAATGATAGTCAAGCTCAATGTGTTTGGTTCAAGCATGAAACATGGGATTAGAAGATAGGTAAATTGCACCAAAATTGTCACACCAAATTGAAATAAGAGCAGAAAGTGGGAATCCAATCTCAGTTAGGAGAGATCTTAGCCATAGAGCTTCATTGGCTGCATTAGCAACAACCTTATACTCCCCTTTTGTAGAAGAAGGAGCTATAGTAGGCTGCTTTTTAGCAGTCCAGACCACTAAATTGCTACCCAAAAATATATCATAGCCACTTGTAGATCTTCGATCATCGGGATAGCCACCCCAATTGCTGTCAGCAAAGCAATGAAGAGTAAAACTTATGCATTTGCGTAGATGTAATCCAAATGATGAAAAAGCCTTGAGATAATAAAGAAGACGTTTAATGACCTTCCAATGGACATCCGTTGGACAGTTCATAAATTGACATAATTTGTTGACTAAAAATGCTATATCAGGCTGAGTTAGAGTCATAATATTGAAGTGACCATATGATTTGACGATAGGGCTCACTTTGGGAAAAAGCTGTACCCAATTGTTCTAGATAGGGGTGGTGAGGTAGCCATGGGGGTGAGTTGTGGTTTGGAATCTCTCATGTTAGTTATGTCCAACAAGTCTCAAATATACTTTTTTTTGAGTCAAAATATTGCCATTACCATGAGAATAAACTTCCATACCAAGAAAATAGCTCAATTTTCCCATATCCCGAACTAGAAAAGTTAGCTTCATTTGTGTAACCAAAGAATCAATACTAGCTTGGGAGGTACCAGTGATCACCATGTCATTTACATAAACAAGAACAAAAATCTTGTCCTTTCCATTAATAGAGTAAAAGAGAGAACTATCAGCCTTTGAATTTTGAATTCCAAGTCCCAAAAGAAAAAAACATAAGCATTGAAACCAAACATGAGAAGTTTGTTTTAAGCTATAAAGGGAACGATGCAACTTACAAATATGATTGGGGCGGTTGGAATCAATAAACCTAGGCAGTTGGGACATGTATATTTCTTCCTTAAGGGTTCCATGTAAAAAGGCATTAGAAATATCCAATTGTTGCATGGTCCAACCATGTTGAACAACTAAGGTAAGCATTGTGCGAATAGTAACAACTTTAATAACAGAACTAAAAGTTTCATAATAGTCCACACCAGCCTTTTGATTGTACCCCTTTGCTACAAGATTGGCCTTATAACGATTAATACTCCCATCTGAATTCCTGGATTCCTCTTGATCTGATATACCCATTTGTTACCAACAACATTGGTATTGGGTGGGTAAGGTACTAGACTCCATGTCTTGGTTTTGATGAAGGCCTGAATTTCCTCATTCATAGCTTCTTTCCACCCTTCTAAATGGTTAGCTTGTTTATATGTCCATGGTTCGGTTGTCAAGAAATCAGGTTGTGGGATTTTTGGTTTATATTTGGTTATAGTGTGAGCAAATCTTTGAAGGACAATGTGAGGGCGGAGTTCCATTGATGAGTTCTATTATGATTAGGAGAAAGTGGTTGGGGGCTAGGTGTAGGTGAGTTGGTTGAGGGAGCAAGTGGATCGGGATTAATAGGGGAGGAATGAGATGTTGACATATCAGTTTGGGTAGGAGATGGATAGAGTGGTTGTACTGGAAGTGGAGAAGAGAGAGGGGTAGCAAGTGTAGATGAATTAGATAGGGTAGAGGGAGAAGAAATCATACCTGAGGTTGATAAAAAGTTAGAGGATTCGGCTGCCATGGTAACTTGACTCTGATACCATGAAAGAATTCTAATTGTATCGCTGTGTATTGAGTTTACAAGAGAATATATAGAGCTGCCTAGGGTGTTTTAGTTGTAATGAACTTGGTATCTAGATAAGACAACCCTAGCAGAGTTTAAGTATACAACTAAAAGATAAATACAAGTAAAGATAAGTAAGAGATAAGTACAAGTAGAGATATAGATAGCCTTTTTTATCTTCATATCCCATTATAGTGAAATCATCTTCATGGCTTGCATTGAAGAAGATCAAAAGAGCTTCTCCATCTCTCTTGGATCTCTTTATCTCCAGTCAAGACCTGTTGAGACTCATCTTTAATACACTTAATTGGATTCAAGTCCTTCCCTTTTTTCTCTGTTAGCCATGCTCGCTTGTATGTCCCTTTCCCCTTGGTGTGTCTCTAATCTTTGATATAGGTCATCTAAGGATTTACCTTGCGCCTCACTAATTGCTTTCTTAGCCTCTTTCTTAGCCCTCTTATATTTGTCATAGACTTTTGCATCTATAGCTATGGGTAGCTCCCTATACCAATATATTTTCTCTGAAATAGCCTTTTGCACCTCTTTATTCCACCACCACGATTCTTGTGGTCGAGGTCCTAATCCTTTAAACTCTCTTAAAACCTTATCGATACTTCTTTAATGTGCTTCTTCATCTCTTTCCATAAGGTGTCAGTGTTAACTTCCATGTGTCTTACTCCTTCCAGAGTTTATCCTTAAATGCTATTTGGTTGGTCCCTTTTGAAGCTTACCATCTAGTCCTAGGTTGACTAATATTCCTCTCCTTTTTCACTATGCCCTTTGTCATCATATCCATGACCATAGGCCTATATTGGATAGTTAGGGCTTCTCCAGGTATAACCTAGCAATCTTTACATATGGACTTGTCCCTTCTCCTAGTAAGAAGGAGGTCTATTTGACTATGATTAACTCTGCTCTTAAAGGTAGTAAAATACAATTCCCTTTCCTTAAAGCAAGTGTTGGCTAATACTAAGTCATGTGCCGAAGCAAATTCTAAGGTAACATCACCTCCTTCGTTCCTATTACCATATCCATATCCATTTCCATTTCCTCCATGCACTCTCTCGTATCCATCATTGAATTTGCCCACATATGCCCATTAAGATCTCCTTTGATAAAAAGCACTTTCTAATTTGGAATTCCTTGAACAACTGTATCCATATCTTCTTAGAACTTAATCTTCTCTTCTTCACCTAAGCCTACTTCAGGGGCATTTGCACTAACTTTGTTGGTTGTCTCTTTTTCCAGCATTAGCCTTAGACAGATAATCCTATCTCCCACTTTTCTTACTTCAACCACTTTGTCCTTAAGTCTTGGTTCCATGATAATACTAACACCATTTCTATGATTATCTCCTCCAGCATCCCACAATTTTTATCGTGTGTTACTAATCTATCTAGCCTTGTATCCTGTCCCCCTAGTCTCTTGTGAACACACAATCTCTATTCTCCTCCTTTCTATAGCATCTAACTTCATAAATTTACTTGTCAAAGACCCTATGTTCCAACTACCTATTATGATTCTGCTCTCTTGGACTATCTTCTTTGCCCGCACTCTTCCAAAATGATGCAAGGGTCCTTTTCTGTCTCAAATGACATATGTGCCTCAATGTGGTGAGACTAGCTTCTTTATCAACATCTATCCATGATGCGGGAACCCTTGCATATACTCCCTCACACCCAGGCAACGATGTGATGGAGCACCTTTCTCATTTAACACTACACCCTAGGGCCGATGTATCGTGTGCCTAAGTGAGCACATCCCAACGTTATATATTAGAGAATCCATTTCATGAGCTTTGATTAAGTTCTACGCTGGTTGTCAACCTATCGCAACCCTCCTTTACCCGGGCATGGGAGTAGAGTTTGAAGAGAGAGGGCTTCAAACCCCAAACCTCAGGCATAACTTTTGCCTCTTTAAACACCAACCCAGCTAGTAAGAAAAAATAGTATTTGGTAGGCAATTCAATTGTAGTATAAAGTTAATAGTCTTTGTTTTGTAGCTAATTTGGTGATCAAAATTGATTGTAGCCATTTCTGTCAATATTTTTGATTTGTATTCCTTTCTTAGATATAAAATTGCTTTTTCTTCTGATTTTCCTTCCTATTCGTTGAACAGGTATCTGAATTTTATAAAAGGCACATTTTAGAAAGTCCAGCAAAAGTTATACTGGAGGAAACCTCCCACATGTTTGAAAATCGAGGTGTTCAGTTACTTGGCCAAATAAAGTATGGGTCTTGCCGTCCGCGAGCTATCTTGTTTAAAGTCTTAGCAGATACTGTTGGTCTTGAAAGTCGGCTCATGGTGGTAAGTATTTAACTTCATTTGGTGGCTTAATTTGTTTGACATTATTGATTTTTGTAAAGATTAATTTTGATATAATTTGCGATTGATTATTGAATAGGACATCTTAAAATTCCTTTTTAACTGTCTTCTACACCCCCCCTCTCCAAAATAGGGCTTACCAAATGATGGAACTGTTGAGTGTGTGGACTCATACAAGCACATGTCTGTGATAGTTGTGTTGAATTCTGTGGAACTACTGGTCGATCTTATGCGGTTTCCTGGTCAATTAATACCTCCATCAACCAGGGCAATGTTTATGACTCATATTTCTGCAGCAGGGGAAAGTGATTCTGCGGAAAATGATTCCTGTGATTCACCACTTGAACCAAACAGCCCTCTGTATGGCTTTTCAGAGAGAATGGATCCTGACAGGTCAGTAAATGGTGTTGACTCATGCTCTGAACCAATGTACATGGATTCATTTGTAAATACGAGTTCTGATATTGAGTATGTTTCATTGTTCTTAATTCTTTTTCGTTCAGTACTGAAAAAGATGAGAACCTGCAGTTCCAGAGGAGGTTAGACCCAGCTCCAAATGTGTCAGGTCCTGCATTGCGAAATATGATGTTGCGATCTGCTACCTCTATTGACCAGAAATTGAGGTAATATATGATTTCATTCTTAAGAAATTCCTTCCTGCTATGAAGGCTTTTACAATGATTTTTTTTCCCAGTCTTTTCTTTCTTTTGGTTATTTTTTTGTTTGGTTTCTAACAAAAGTGGGATGTTTGTGGTTGGACTTCTTCCTCTTCTCTCTCTCCTTTTATATCCCAGCTTATCTCACAGTGAGCCGAATATTGCAACAACCTTTTGGCGGCGTAGCCGGAAAAAGGTCATTGCTGAACAGCGAACTGCTAGTTCAAGGTTTCTTTTAAATTCTGTGTGTTTAATTGACTTTTTTGGGATTGCAGAGTGCTTTATATTTGGGATTGTAGTCTTCCTGTTCCTGCTAGGATAGTCTCTCTCTAGACATGCCTGCACCAATGTCTTACATGTTAGCATGTGATCTATCAGTAGGTAGCTATGAATCACCTTGGCAAAGGGTCTTTATGGGACCTGTATTATTGTGTGCATGGGCTTCTAAACCTAACAGTTTGACCATATGTTTGCCGTCTTATGTATTTTGTCTTGGCTTTTAAAAAACTGAAATACCAATAATTGATTTGTTATTTTGTTAAAAAATCAATAAATTTAACTGACATAATACTTCGATATATGTTTATGTGCTATAAATTATTCAAGAACATTTTTAAACTTTTGCCAGCTATGAGATTAGTGTTTTTTTTGATTGAGCTGTTTTTGCAGTCCAGAGCATCCTTCATTTCGAGCACGTGGGCGGTCCATGTTAAGTGGTGATAGGCACTCAATTAGAGATTATGCTGATGACAGATCTGCATCAAGGTTGTTTCCTCTTTGATCTTGTTACTTAAACATGTCTAAGGAATGTTTGGTTACATTCTGATTTTTTTAATATGCAGTTTCAATTGTTTCAAGTTTTTTTTTTAAAAATTATCTTATTATTTTTTAAAATTTTCCTTTTGCTATGCATTTAATTTCATGGCACTTGTTCTTCTTCTTCTTCCTCAATGATTTTTGTCCAAACCTAATCCCTATTTAAATATGATATAGTTGGCTAGGATAAATTATTTTAGGCACGTTTCTTACATTATGCAGCAGTATCTTAATATGTCAGGAAAGTTTCTTGAGTACCACTATTTGTGTTGGAAAAGAAAGAGTCTACTTAGGTTGCATGTTAATTCTGGGTTTTTCTGGTGACATCACTGGGATTTGGAACTTGATGTATAAAATTATTATTTTCCTCACATTTCTAGATTAAGTTTTTCTGAGGATTTTGCACACAACCTTGTGCTTCCGTCATCTGGCTGGTTTTCAGATATTCTCATCTAGTTTCCTTTCAATTTACCTAGTAATTCAATCTTAGAAGAGCATGAGTTCCAATTAGAATGTTATCCGTTCTCTCAGTATGTGCTGCTCAAAATAATCACCTTGTGCCACTTCTGTTAAACTCTTCTGATTATGTTGATATTTTATTGAGAATTGCCATTCTTGTTTGACCTTCTTCTGTGATCTAATCCCCTCTTGTGCGGAGAATCCTACTAGTCTTATGCTTCTTTTTGTTTAGGATTCCTAGTTTCATAACTTCATATTATTAGTGGGTCATGTAGTAGATTGGTTTTTTCCATCTGCACAACGATGGATTTCATTATGTGCATACTTTCATTTGTTGAATGCTTACTTTTTTTTTTTTATAAATTTTTTAGAATGAGCCTATGGTTTTAAATTAGTTGCTTTAGCCACATCTCTAATTTGCTATGAGTGGTTGCTGCCATAAATTGGTTGATCCCAAATACACCTTATGAATCAGTTAACCAAAAGTAAATTTAAGAACTGTATCTATTACCTAAAAATAGCTACATATAAGTGAAACTAGAAGAAAAACCAACCTAATAGTTTTTGGTTACTAAGCCAAAAAGGGGATCTACAATCGTGGTAGTAACCTACCCCTATGGAACTTGTACACCACATATGCCACTACCCTTAGAATCCTCAGTTCCTTGCAAGGGCAATCTAGTCACCATGCTCAAATATTTTGTTGAGAATAGATAGGAGAAGCTGCTCAAAACTTAATGTGTCGTCTTTGCTGTCAGCCGAACTTGCTTTTGTGAATCACATATTTATTTTGAAATTGCAATGAACCATCTATAGAACTCAGGTTCTGACCTTCATGCAATAGGCTATTGGATTCATCAAAACATCACTAGACTACCACCAGTAACAGTGTCATGTTATGCTTATAAACCTATCACTGATCTTTATGCTCTTTGATGGTGCTATAAAAGTCCTTGAACAAAAACAATGATGAGGCCTTGAGATCTTATAGTCCTGTGATAAATTCAATTTCTTTCTAGATATTTATGCAATTCTCCCAAATATTTGGTATCTTTGTAGATTAGTGGTGAATTGTAGACAGACAAGAAAGAATGTTGTTTTATTGTTGTGACTTGTTAGAAGGGAAAAGAGAGACATAAAATTAGAATAGACAAAGGGAAAAGGGAAAAAAGAAAGAGAGAAGATATAGTGAGAAAAATGCCTATATACTTTCGCTAGAATGTTCTGAAATAAGAATGGACCAATTATTGCAATCAGTAATTTAGTTCTTTGGAGGGAGTTGGGAAATTGATTGGAAACTTTTGACATGTTGATAAGAGATTTGGGCAACGTAAAGCAGATGCCTCATATAAGAGGCTTGTTTTGGAAACCAGGTCTATCAAAGAATTGCTTATATAATTGTCATCTTACCTATTTTGGATTGAATATTGAGTGGAAAGTATTGTGGAAACACCTTTGGTTTGGTTACATCAATTCTGAATGCAACACAAGCTCCTGCAGCTGCTTTGGTCAATGCAATAATAAGAAAAAAATTGTTGAGCTATAACATATCCATAAAATTAGCACGGTAGATATGAGGATGTTAAGATAGATTTGTAGAAATATGAGGATGGACTAGTTTTAGAATGAGACATTCAAGGAAGTTGGAATGTCTATTGAAGATAAGTGGAGAGAAAATAGATTAAGATGGTTTGTGAATGTTGATGGTAGAACATAGGGAGGGGGATTAGCACTACCTAAATTGGCTTTGGTTGAAGCACTAAACAATGATTGAAAGATGCTAAACCTTTCTACATATTGAAAGGAGTGAAAAAAACCCATTTATTGAATCAATAATAGTTTTGAATTAAAGTTGAGTTGAGTATCCTCTTTGTAAGGGTGTAGTTTATAAAGGCAAATTTTGTTTTAACGGAAGTAATTGTTTTAGTCTTGATACAAAATGAAAATCCTAAATGATACAAAGTACTTTCAAGTTGAGTTTGGTGTTTGATTAATACAATTTCCATCAAACAATTCCATTGATACTTTGTAATTGGTAAGGACATGTAAACTACATGTCCTTTGTTTAATATAATGACCTCCTACACACAATCTTTAGTGCATTTCGCACTAAAATTTATATGCAAGTTATGGGCAATGGTTGAGTATCATTCATAATTTCTTATTTTCTTCATTTCACCTTATTTATATAGAAAATTTACTAAAGATATGAGGAATCATTCCAACTAAGTTAAAAGGGAAGTTCTACAAGGTTGTTATTCAATCCATTATATGATGTTCGGTAGTGACTATTGGACAGAGAAATAACATGTTTGAAAAGTTTGCTTCATATAAATGATTGTAGTATTTGTCTATGAGAATACAGGGAAGGTTTGAATAAGGAATAAGAGCATTCACTGTAAGGTGAAGTGACACCTGTTTAATGTGAATATAAGAGAGTTGATTGAGAAGGTTTTGGTATGGTTATTATGTATACTTATGCATGTTCATACATATTGAACTTACAAGGGAGAGAATAACTAAGAGTAGATATAGAATAACATGGATGAAGTAGCCAAAAAAGATTTTGCAACACTAAATATTTATGAAGCCATTTCCTTGAAGTGGAAAGGGGAAAAAGTACCCATATAACTCATTCCAACTGGTACGAAAGTGAGGCTGACATTGCTATAGATAGTATCTTGCAAGTCTTTTGTTTCCCAAATAAATATCTGTGAGGTTTGCATGTTATAACAATAGCTTGTTGCAATATGCTTTAGTAGAAAATTAAAAATAACTTTATGGTTCAAACTGGTAATTAATTTTATCGGAAAGTTTAAATTGAAGTTGAGCTTATTAATTCTGCAGCTTTGTGGTTAAGCCAGTTTTCTATGAATGTGAGGTCTTTGGGCTTTGCAATATCTATTCTTTGCTGAAATAAAATTTTAAAGGCTTGTAACACCCAACTCGTCTTTATAGAGTCAATATAATTGTATGAACATTGGTACTTATAAAAGTGGAAAATTGTAATAAAACATCATGTATTAACTTGCACTAAATACTTATTTATATAAATTTCTTGGAGCTTTTGCTTTACAATTTAGCATATTCCTAATGCCAGGTGTTGATGCTTGCTTCTAGAGAGAAACTTTTGTGGAACATGGATTTAACTAAGCTAATGCTTAGATTACGAAACTATTTCTTTGAAATGTGCTTTTATTTGTTTTTCGCAAATGAGTGTCTTTTTGGCTCCATTGTGGATAATATTATGAATGATTATGGTCACGTTGAAGTAATGCAAGGGCTTCTATTTTGTAGTTATGAGGAGAGTGAATATAATTAAAGAGAGAAGAGGAAATGGATGCTAAGAAAAATGAGTATTGGCTACATTCTATTACCCTTTAACATTACTCTTCATATATACAATTGACCTGGAAATTATGTTCAATTTTTTTGGTAATTGGTACTCAATTTTATTAAATTGTCTTTGACCTGCACGTTTAGTGGAATTTGTTGCACTAAGGGAGGCTATAACATTTATTTATCTACAGGTCAGAGGGTGCACCAATACAGGAAACTCGTAGAATAAGAAGAAGAAGTATTAGCATGACCCCAGAGATTGGTGATGATATCGTAAGGTTGATGCGTGTTTCATTATGAATACTGCTGAACTTATATTTAAAGCCGTTGTTTGTTTGTTTGTTTTTGTTTTTGTTTTTTTTTTTTTATCTTTTCGTTCTTTTTCTTTTCAATTTTGTTTTTGACTTGTTTAATTAGGTTAAGATGACATTTTTTTCCTCTTAATGTAAGTTAACCTTTCATTATGAGTTGACTTTGGAATTTTGTTGACATCTATTTTGTCTTCATTCATTTTTTTTCTTTAACAATTTGGGTCTTTTCTTTCAATCCATATAAGTTTTGTGCATTTGACATCTAAAGCATGTGATAGACCATACTTCATGTTACTTTTGAGAAATAAGCACAAAAAGAGTATTATGTGGTGTCACGTTCTTAAATTTTGGGTTTTGTGATTTTTTCATGACATTTTAGGTCTTATGATTTTCTTTTACTGACTTTTTGGTGCTAAACCAATTAGTTTCTCTAGTTTTTGTGCAATATTATACGGACAATATGTGAATGGATAACATGAATTTTTTTTCCTTGATAATGATTTAGCACTTGCTTGTTCACTGCGGGATCTTAATATATTAGAATATTTTTTAGAAAATTATTATTTTTTATATTAACAAATTCTTTAAAAGATTTTTTTAAATTCATAGGGTGCTTTTAATACTTAGTTGATTCTAGACTATTTAATTTTTTTTTTGTATACATATCAATGCCACATTATTAAATAAAAAAATTTAATCATATTAGTTGAGTTGTTACTAGATACTATTAAAATAAAACTATATGCCTTTAGAGTATGATGGAACAGAAAATCACAGAATCCAAAGTGTAAAAACCAGATACCACAAGGTATATTTTTGTGCTTGGTCCTACTTTTCCTTTGTTTAAACCTTTGCTACAGGGAAAGAAACAATAATGCCAGTGTCAGTGAATTCTCATATTTTCATTTGGTATTTTTCGTTAGTGTTAAAGCATGTGTAGGCCTCTGTACCCGGCAGGTTTGCCACTTTGCCCCTTCTACTCTTTTTTAGTGCAGATTGTAGCGCCCGCTAGTTAGGGCTTTAGATAATAAGATGGATCAAGGAAAATAAGTATACGATTGAACAATTTGGATTTCTTTTCTTTTTACTTTTATTATGTTATTTTAAATTAGTCATCATGGCCATGATGCAAACAAAGTGTTTTAAAAGGAAAGTTTATTTTATTTGATTTTTCCTGAAAAAAAGTAGGTAACATTCGCTTATATAATTGGTTTATTGCTAATTATATTTGTGAGTGTTATACAACTCTATATATTCTCTTGTAAACTCAATATACAACAATTAAATACAAACCCTTTCATGGTATCAGAGTCATTAAACTATGACAACCGAATCCTCTGACTTTTTATCCTCCTCTCTCTCTCTCATTTCCCAAATTACACCACCAGTCCCAACCACCATCACCTCCTCAACTACAGCTACCCGCTCCTTTGCTAGTAAACTGAAATTTACAAACTACCTAGCCTGGAAAACTCAATTCATTTCTTTTTTGAACTACCATAATTTGATACATCTAGTTGATGAAACACCGCCCCCATCAAAGGAAATACCAACAAAAAAAAATCCCACAATTTATGTACCTAATCTAGCCTTTCATGACTGGTTTAGGAAATGTCCTGGCTTCTTTCCTCCTTATTCGAAGAAGCTTCTCCTATGTCATTGGTTTAACATCTTCCGTCAAGTTTGTAATGCCCTTGCAAATGCCTTTGGCTCAATCTCTCAAAACTGCCAACTTCAACTTCGCATTGATCTTTAGGAGTTGAAGAAAAATGATCTTACGGTCTCTCAATACTTGCCAAAGGCAAAGGCTTTGGCTGATGAATTAAGTGCCATAGGCAGGCCTCTATCATCAGCTGAATTTAATGTCATAATCTATAGGAATATTGACTCCTAATTTCACTCGGTTTTCACTGCCCTTAATGTCAGACTTAAATCAGTCCCTTTCCATGAACTATTTTTATCTCCACTTGTATTTATCTCTTACTTATTTTTACTTATATTTATCTCTTAGTTGTATACTTAAACTCTACTAGGGCTGTCTTATCTAGATATCTAGTTCATTGTAACTAAAACACTCTAGGCAGCTCTATATATTCTCTTGTAAACTCAATATACAACAATACAATACAAACTCTTTCATGGGTAAACCTGATTTCTTTGATCTAGGGAAAAAATGCAAGGTCAACCTGTACGAAAAGGAATTTATTGGGAGCCAAGTGACAGAACTCTCCCACTGAATTGAATTGGGTCCATGAATCTAAGAAATAGTGTGAATTTTTTCTCTCTCAAATAAAGGAGCTACACATGCGTTAATCCTTTTCGTTATTAGAGGGGAGTATGCTGGAAAATTTGGAGCACATGGGAAGCAGATGTAACATTTAAGCTTGTTATTGTGCTTATAAAAAACTGCAAGAAAAAATTAGCAGACATGCATATCTTCTTGAACAAGTAATTTGGATCAATTAGCTCCATTTTCTTGCATGTTGAAGCTTTATTTATTTTCAGGTTTCAAGTACCTTGCTTTGTGACACAGAAGTTATATGTATGCATGTCTTGATCATTATTCAAATGACATGTTCAAGTTTCTTTATGTGCTATGAATCTGCTTCTCTCTTTAGCCTTTTTGTTTTTGTTTTTATTTTATTTTAAAGAAACACTTTTTCAAGTTATTCATGACTAAATAAAATATATGGATTGCAACTTTTAATCAAACCAAGGATAGAGATGGATGTGAGATAAAGTTAGTTTGAGTAAAAGTGTCTACGGTGATTTTTTTTCTTACCAGGTCTTGTCATGCATAATGAGGGGGATGTTGAGGTGGAAATCAGCCTTAAAATCAAAGAAGCATGATCAAAATAGAGCATGATTATGATTATTATTAACATAATTTATGTTAAGCTAAATGTTAAATTATGTAAAACCACAATCAGGCTGTAAATAAATAAGCATTAGTCGAGATACATGGGAGTATAAGAATGGATCAGAAAATAGGAAATGTCATTTAATTTGTTGAGAATATGTCAAGAAGGATCACCTGAATCCTTTCCATAAGGTTCAACAGAAATCCATTGATGTCTCAACATGGAAAATTATGTGTGCTGAAGTAGTAGGAGGGAATGAGAAAAGAAAAAGGCTATCATACTGCTGGAGGCAGCCCCACTGGGCCTCTCATGAGGATCCAATGTAGGCACCCTTCTCCTTGTTTTGCAAGGAGGTTGTTTCTATCATTTGAATCTATATGAATTGCAAGTCACAATTTAGCAACCTTACTATTGATTTAATGGCCGCCTTACAAGAAAGCTAGACAAAAATAAACAACATGAGTGGTAAAATAATTATTATTGCAACAACTACCATAAAGATAGATACTAGGTAAATTGTTGGAAGGGATCAATTACCTCACCCAACTATTTGGGATTGATTTTATTGAGTTGTTCACGTATATATTCCCTTCTATGTCTCCAGCTCATCCACCACTCGCCACTGTACCTCTGCCTAACATGCATTGTTAGCTGAATAGGGATGTTTGAAATCTTCAACTAAGCCCAAGACAAATACATCTTTCTTTTTCATAATATAGTTCCCGCCTCTTGAGATTTTTCCCAAATAAGCCTCTGAAGGAAGCTTTTGCCTAGTCTATGTTGTCGCTGCTGTCAATTATTTTACCAGTTAATAAACTAGTTCTTTTCTTGTTTTAAAACTTTGCTTTGGATGCAGAGAGTATGTAAGCACTTTTATCAGCAAATAGGTTGTAATGACCTGTCCTATTACATAGTAACCTTGCTGTGTGGTGTTTCTCTAATATTCCTGACAGATTTGATGTGTATGGAATTTGTTCAATTTTGTTAAAAAAAAAGTTTCATTCAGGATGTCATGTATTGTTGCAGGGCTGTGCGTGCAATGAATGAATCTTTGAAGAAAAATCGGCTTGTGATGGAGCAAGGTGATGAGAGATCATTTGGGAACTCTCTAAATGACACCGTCAATGGTTCAGATCTTCAGAAAAAAGTATGCTTTTCTTATATCTGATAACAGAACTAAATTTGCAATTAGATGCTTCCTATTCTTTGAGGTATATTTCTAACATATCAATGCATTTGTTTGTATTATATCTATCTTATTTGCTAATTATGCAAGGTTTTAGTCTGTAGAAGTATACCTGCACTTTTAGTCTCTGCAACTGCGAACACCATGCATAAATTTGGTTTGGTTGTCATTCATTGTTTTATATGACCATGTTCATGTTATGTTCCTTGGACCGGTGATCAAATTTGTCAATGGAAACACACCCTAGGACTCGTTTGAGAGAAACCCGAATCTCTTAATTTTCTGAAATTTCTGACTTAACTTTATGGATTAAATTCTGCCTCCTTAATTGGAGATTACAAGCCTAGAAAATATGAAAATACCACTAATTCTGATTTACTAGAATAAATTACTAGTTCTACTGTAATTTAATTACTACTAGTCCTAATAGAATTAAACTACTGCAATAACCCTATCCCTACAACCGTAAAAGCTCATTGCTATGTTAAATCTGTTTTTGATTATGAGTAGATGGTGCTCAAATGAGGTAGTGTAAGCACAGGGCTTGCTGACCAGGTGGGTGCAGTGGCCTGGTCTGTCTGCTCAGGCCAACTCTTCTTTTGGTAACAATAGATGCAGATCTTATTGGGGAAAGTCCTTGCAATGCAATTACGGACATGGGATATAGTGATAATAGCATCAAATCACTTTTAAGACGTGGGATATAGTAACTTTTTTGAGACGGTCTATTTTCATATGTTTATGTTGCAATGCAAGCCATCCTATGGTTGGAACTGAACTTTATTTTGCATGCTTGCCTAATTATATAATCTTATTGTCTTGATTAATTTTTTTAACAATTTAGTCTGTGGAGAGAGAGGAGTATTATGAAATAGTTTCAATGCACATCCAGGAGTTCTATAATCCTTTTGAGTAAATGATTATATGCCAATGTTGCATTATGCTGTTTGGCATCTGATTCATGCCATGTGGATTTATCATCATCAGCAATGAGGTACAAGTTTTTCAAGAAAGTGTCCTGTGTCCCTGCTACTTTATTGAAATCGACTTTTTCAAGTGAAATTTTTTGGAAAAAGGAACATCGACATTAAATATCTTTTACTGTTCTCCTTCAAGAGTCATAGTGAATTAGGACCAAGTGCTGAGGAAAGAATGGGTGTTGAGCAGGAGTTTTGGATTAAATTTCATGATACTATACTTGAGAGGTTTATTATTATTTTTTTCTTTATCACACTGAATATAATTGTTCTAAATATTCTGCTTATTTGCATTTTTGTTGTGTTTTTTTGTAGTTGCGAGACTTGTGGTGGTCTGTTTTTGCATTATTAAATGAAGTGTTTGAAATGGTTCCCCATCAGTTCTCCAGCTCCTTTTGTTAATGTTAAAAGCTTTGGGAGGAAACAAAGAGTAGCAACAGTTCTGGAGATTTACTGAGCTTTTGATGCTTTTAAATGTTTTGTTGAATTGAAATGCTAGTCTATCATTATAAAGTTTTGAAATGTTTACTCAGTGCAAGGGTTTTGATGACCATGTTTTGCTGGCGCAGAAACTTTTTGATGAGAGTGCTCATGCTGTGTTCTGCTTTTTTCTCCTATTTTTTAATCTGTTCCTTAGATAGATAGAGAAAGGGAGAGAGACAGAGAGAGTTTAGCAAGCACCTATTTAGTGTGCAGCAGAGTCCTCTTGTTACTTACATTTCATTTTTCATTATTAGTAGGAAATCCTATCTTCATTTTAATTATTGAAATTAAAAATGCCCAATTGTGATTGTCATCTATGCTTGTCTTTGTGAATGGTCAAGTAGGTCTCAAAGAAATCAATTGTGCGTCATTTTCAGGGTTTTCTCATTGTTCTACGTGTTAAATGTTGATTGTGGAAGTAAGGTTAATTTACTCAGTTGTCTTTGCCAAATACTTGCAAGTTCTCTGTAGTGTGGTAAACAAGCAATGTTAATTGTTAATCATCTTCTTAGCTTTCCTGGTAGTTGATAATTAATTTGCTTACTGTTTCAGGTATCTAATTTTGATCTCGATGGTCATGATGAAATAGCTGGTGGAAGATCTGCTTTATATAACCTTCAAAGGGACCACATTAATTCCCAAAAGGCTATATCATTACCATCGTCACCACATGAATATAGAAGTCAAACCTTGGAGAGAAGGGGACCTTCAAGTTATGTGGCAAATGATGAATTGTTTTCAACATGGAATAAAGTTCTTGAATCTCCCATGTTCCACAATAAACCTCTGCTTCCTTTTCAGGAGTGGAATATTGATTTTTCAGAATTAACTGTTGGAACTCGTGTTGGGATTGGTAAGATTTTTTTTCCTTGTAACTCTCAGCTGTATGTGAGTTTTAAAGTGTTTTTCTTGAACTGTTACAGTTGCAGTTTAGTTATTCTACTTCAGGTTTTTATCACTACAGAATGTTCTTATTTTCAGAAGGTCCTTTTGAACAGCTGTGGCTGCTTTGCAATGTAGAAATGAAACTTCGGCATTGTTTACCTACTAGAAAGCTCAAGATGGAACAATTATACTTGCATGACTTACACAAGGCTTCTATTTCAATGCACTTGATTATTAGTAAAACTTATTGACTGTGTTTCCAATAAAGACATACTCAGACAGTCAAACTCAAAAGAGAGGAGGTTAAATATAGCACAGATCTGAGATGTTATAGTCTTAACTGAGAAAAAAGCTATATGAGAATTATGGACCATGGAATTTGTTCTGTTGGAGTATGCATATTTCATTTCTAACTCAATTTTCTCGAAAACAAAAAGCTGTTGAGTTTTCTTGATTGTTTGTATCTAGGGTTCTTCGGGGAAGTTTTTCGTGGCATTTGGAATGGAACAAATGTTGCAATTAAGGTTTTTCTAGAGCAAGATCTAACTACTGAAAATATGGAGGATTTCTGCAATGAGATATCTATTCTAAGGTCTCTTCTTCTCAACTATGTTGGTCTTTTTAGTTTTCCTAGTTTATTTAATATTCTAACATTTATTTGTCCATATGGCTTTATGCATGTGAGGTGTGCCAGCCGTCTTCGACACCCTAATGGTATTTTTCTTTGCCCACTAGTGTTGTTAGACTACCCTTTAATATTCATTTGTTTGAAATTGCTATTCACTGTTCTGCAATGACCGACTGTCAAAATGAGAGTTTGTAAATGTGCAGTTAACAAGTTCTAACCTGTCAAAGTAAATTGGATAGTTGTCTCTGTTTAAATAATGAGTTATAATTAATGAGATCACTTGTAGGGATTTTATCCGAAGATATTGCTACATGAAATTTAAAAGCCCTACTCTTTATTTTATAGGGGTACATTACATTATATTCTCCAAATTTTACCCATAGTTACATGTGAGGAGTTCTCAAAATTATGTTTCCATGCTATACTGGTCACGTGACTGAAATGTTCCTGTATATTTTGAAGTTAAAATATATGCATTGAAGTTACAATCATTGCCAATAACATGTAATTTGTTTAAATATCAATTTGTGTAATAAACCAACTGGGACTAACTTACTAGATCTATAGTAATTTGCATTTGAAATTACGAGTTAAGCAGTAAAGAAGAAAAACAGTTGAATGTTTAGTCGTTATTGTAAAGAGCATCTTAAAAAGCAGAATCATTGCTGTAAAGTGTGCATATACCAATTAAAATATGCTGCAAAATACAGTAAATCAATTATTTCCCTCTGTATGGTCTGATTATATAAGAAAAAAGATATAATATGAGATAATAAAATAGGAGAAATTATGGGGAAGAAGGAATTTGAAGTGAAATGTAGGGGTTGATAAAGATTGTAATTTTTGAATTTTTGTTATCATCGTTTATGAAAAAGTACAAACTTTTAGGTCTCATATGGAATGATTATTATGCTCTAATTCAATTCATTTCTATTAGAAGAATCTAAAATCATTTTATGATAGTATTTATTTCTTTGGAATGAATGCTTGAGTGACAATTCATTTGAATTATATTGTTTAGAACAATTGAAAAATAAAATGGATATCCTTGCTTTCATATTTACACTTTCCAAACGTGAGATTCGGCTTAGAAGAATTCAATTGCATTTTTTTAGCTTATTTCTGTACACTATGTCAATAATCTATTGTGTTGTTACAGGCTTGGCACTCCTTGTGCCTTAATTTTTAATCAAGTCATGGCATTGAAGGGATTTTTATTTTTGATTAAAAATTCTGCTTATTTATAATTTATGGGCAAGACTGAAGGACTAAAATATAATGTTTTCTTTATTTTTATAAATGTTTTATAATATATTCTTTATTTTTATAAATGTTTTATAATATATTCTTTATTTTTATAAATGTTGTTATTATTCCCCTGGTTTTCTCCTGGCAAGTGTTGCTGAATCAAGAGATGCTGGTTCTTGCAGTTATCCTATTTTTGGGTGCTTGCACAAAGCCTCCTCATTTGTCAATGGTTACTGAATATATGGAGATGGGGTCCTTGTATTATTTGATCCATATGAGTGGTCAGAAGAAGAGGCTTAGTTGGCGGAGAAGGCTAAAAATGTTGCGTGATATATGCAGGTGTGTTCTGCCTGTCATAACTTTAAAAATTCATTGAAGGTTAGGCAGCTTTCGGTGCTACTGTAGGATGTTCATTATATTTACACCTAATGTTTCTGTCACTAAGGAAAAATCTTCAATGGATAAGCAGCTTTTAGTGCTGGTTTAAAAACCTGCACCTAAAAATCCATTTCTGATCACATATTGAAGTTACATTTTTTCTCTTTTCAAATGCAATCATTAAGGTTTACTTTTCTCTTTTCATTATTTATTTTGGACTTCAATAATTTCTAGATTTGTGCTTATGCATGACTAGGTAGTGCCTGTCTTGCTTATTATTTTGAGCTGAGCATAGAAAGTGCATTAAAATTTAATAGAATGACAATACATGAGACTAGGGCGCGAGATATTGAAACATGGCACTAAGTACTGGGTGATTAAAGAAGTTTTGAATAGTAATCAAGTGATGAATATTTTATTGGGAATATGCTTCTGGTCATTTTTGTTACTAAATGAAAAGTTACGGTTAATTGAAGAAGTCCAAGATTGGTTGTGAAACTATGGATGCACTTTTTGCGTTGGACTAGTTTGAGCTCCTGTATATTGTCTAAATGGATTTGCGTGTTTGTCCATGCGAGTCTCACTTTATTGTAAGACCAACTGTGTTGGAATACTAGGAGAAGAAAGAAGGTGAATGAGGAGGAACGAACTGGAATATAATTGTTATGCATGATAACTTCACATGCCAATCCTTCTTCTCAAGTCAAGTTTCCTCATTTTGATTCATACATATTGCCTTGATGTCTTGTCAGACTTTAGGCATCCGCAATGCTCTTCCAGATTACTGGTTTTGCAATTATGCAAGGGATAAAGTTGTTCACTGAAACTACGATCAGAAGATCTACAAATTCATTGATTAGATTCTAACAGTAGAGCATGCTACGCTACTTAATCCATCTTCTGTACAAAATTCTCACTTTATTGTTCTCTCATATCTTCCCCTTTTTCTAGGCTAACGTTGTGATTTGAAGCCAATGTGTGCATGCAAATTAGCAGTACTGTAAGGATTTTCATTTAGAAATGGCATTGCACCATATACTAACTTTCTGCTGATAACCAGAGGGCTTATGTGCATCCATCGAATGAAGATTGTTCATCGCGATCTTAAAAGTGCAAATTGCCTTGTCAATAAGCATTGGACTGTTAAAATATGTGATTTTGGGCTCTCAAGAATAATGACAGAGACGCCTATGAGAGACTCTTCATCTGCGGGGACTCCAGAATGGATGGCCCCGGAGCTTATCCGTAATGAACCCTTCACTGAAAAATGTGATATTTTCAGCTTCGGGGTGATAATGTGGGAGCTCTGCACGCTAAATAGACCATGGGAAGGAGTGCCACCAGAAAGGGTATACAAATTATTTTATTTTATTTTTTTTATAGTTTATGAATTGCAACCGGTTGAGAGACCTTTTCTTCTCTGCTATTCAGGTAGTTTATGCTGTTGCTAATGAGGGATCCCGTCTGGATATTCCTGATGGTCCACTGGGCAGATTGATTTCAGGTATCTATTGCAATTAACATAACAAATAAGAAAGATAACTAAAACTGTTGATTCTTCAATTATTGTACATGAGCCCCTTGACATGCACTCTTCTCATGTCAATTGATCCTTTCATATTTTTCTTCCACTGATTACTGCCCTATTCTATGAAACAATTTTTTTTGTCAATCATCTTTGAATATATGGTTTTACAAGTAGCATATTTGATGTGACTACTGACTACTTGTTGTCATGATCGGAGATTGTTGGGCAGAACCGCATCAAAGGCCAAGCTGTGTAGAGATACTCTCCCGATTGCCTGACTGCGAATACACACTCTGCTGATAGTTTTTAATGATGTATAGAAAACATGGTAGAGGCGTTCCGTTGTGTTTCGGCTAAGTTGTAAACTGTCTGGATTTTCCTTTATCATTGTAAAAACATCAAATGTTTCAATTTAAGGCTTTCAACGGAACTAGTGGATCTTTCTTTGCAATGGAAAAGGGGGAAAATATTATATTTCTCTTCCCGAGCAACAGAAATTTGAACTATTTTAAAATGCATGTACCGTAAAATTCCTTTATGCATGGAATTCCAATACAACCTATAGCAGACAACATGAACCAGGTCTTTCTCAAATTTCAGCATGAAAAAAAGCCGAAGCTTTCACTATAATGCTTTTGGTGATCAACAAGAATAATCAACCATGAACATATTATCAGTCCAGAATTTGGCGCCCGTTCAAGGCATCTTCGAACCGACTGCATGATCCCACTCTCATCTCAGTGCTCATATCATTCTCTGGTGCGGGATAGTAGTCTTCCCTAAGTTGCACATCCCTCAGGTTAGGAATTCGGAGAAGAAACATCATGAAATGCTCATGTGCTGTTCCATGTATAAAGAGCTTTCTTAGTGAAAGACATTGTGCAAGCAACCCAGCTCCCGGAAGTGATAAACTCCTCTGGTTAACATCCCGGTCTTGTGGTGGCCAATAATCAAGCTCGTTGAGATTCAAATTCCCTATTCCATTCAAGAAAAACCTCTCCCACAGGCTCAAATCCATTTGTCCAGAGGGGGCAGTTAAAGCAAAACCTATTGTGTCACTACAATTCAACTGCATCTTTGACAAACAAGGATAATGTGCAAGGCAGCTCAATCCAAATGCAGGCTGTGATGGTTTATGCCGGCCCCTGCAATCCCCTTCAACCTGTATCCGAATCTCCTCCAAACGAGGACAATCCTGGAGGCCAGCCATTGGCAATGGAGTTAGAAGCTCACCTACAGCAATCCAGATTGAGAGAACTCTAAGTTTATCCCAGGACTTGCTCCAAAATCCATCCCCATTGCTTTGCATAAAACAAGCTTCATCTGAATACTTAATTCTCTTACTCTTGTTGCAATACTCATCTTGAGCACCTTCAAAGAGGTCTTCATTGAGATCGAAACAATGATAAGCAGCATAATTTTCCTCTTGTTGCACAGCATTCCAAATACAATCGATATGAAGAGACTCAATCTGGTGACGAATAGGCTCCAAAGCTTGCAAAGACGCTACAGCATTGAGATTCTTACAAGCAGAGATCTTGACCTCAACCAGAGTCTTGTGAAGCAAACAAGCCATTGTCCTCATCCCCTTCATAGTAATCTTCTTGCAACCTTCAACTTCAAACTTCGCAAGTTTACAACATCCTCTACCAATCTCAATCAAACCCATATCCGTCAAATCCGCGGACTTGGTAATGGACAAAGATCTCAGCCCCGAACACAAAGCAACCCCATCGAGCTGCGACTCAACAGCCATACAAATGCCGTGGAACTGCCCTAACTTGAGCACTTTGAGCTTCGGACACCGAGAATTAAGCGCTTCAAGAGCCACAGAAGTATCTCTAACACTTTTACAAACACAAAAAAACAACTCTTCCAGCAACGGAAGGCCAGAGAAAAAATCAACTAATCCAGCAACTGTAACCCTAGCATCCTCCCCAGTTAACCCTTCGTCTTCAGGATCATTCCTCGTGCTCCCCAACGACGCCGTATCTACCAGATGAAGAACCGATAACCTGGGACAATTCGCAGCAATAGCAAGCAACGTCTCGTCTCCTACAAATCCAAGATAACTCGGATCGAACATACAAGCAACAAGAAACTTCCTGAGATTTGAACAAGCGGCAGTGATTGTTCGAATCTCATCTGCCTTAAATCCATCAGTTAGCGAAACAGTGAGGAGATCCAAGCAAGTCAATGATTTCGATACATCAGGATAAGCTTGAAGAACAGGAGGCAAATCCTCCGTCCAGTAATAGAAATTCGAGAGATCGAGACAAGTGAGCAACTGACATTGCTCGAGCAAAGGAATAAAATCAGCCCCGAGATGAGACGAAGACGGACGCTGATGCCACCGAATTAGCTTCATACAAGTCAACATCGGCCACCGTGGAAGGAGGATCTGGAGAGTGGAAGGAGAGCGGCAATAGAGGGTGAGAGAAGTAACAAGAGGAAACGCCACAGCGAGGCGGTGGGCGAGGAGGAGAGGATCAGAGGGGTGAGAAGAAGAGAGAAAATAATGACCCCATGGAGAGAGCAAAGAGAGATCAAGATGAGTGACAGATCTGAAACAAGTAGGAATCATGTAAAGGTCCCTTGAATTGCCACGGAGAGTGAGGTTAGTGCGAGTAGCTCTTTCAAGAGTGAGAAATTTCCGGCTAACCAGAGAAATTGAGTTTCTGGTTCGAGTATCTGAAATGGAAGCAATAACATTAGACAAAATAACGTCGGGGAGGTCGTGGATGGTGGTTGCGGCGGTTGGTGCGGCCATCGGATACGGCGGAGATCGGCGGTTATAATAAATTTAGTTGGAGATTGAAATGGAGATAAATTAAATTGTGGATAATAAGGAATAAAAGAGAAGATGGGGATATTTTTATGAAAGAGATACCATAGGGAGAAATAGAGAAAGAGGCAGTGGGGTTTGTTTGTCTTTGGGATGGAATTAGGCCACGTGATTTTGATATGGTTTCTGTTTGTTTTGTCTCTTCGATTACCGATCTCAGAATGCGTCCGTTTGCTATACGCGCTATCATAATGTCTGCGATTTTATTTAAGGATAAAATTTTCAAAAAAGATTAATAATGAAAATGGTTTAATAACTTTAATTGCTCCTTCGTCTCGTTTTGTACTAAATTATTACCGAAGAAATTACAGATAATCCAGATTTGAATTTTATCAGCAAAAAAAAAATAATCTTTTAAAAAGTTAACAGTGCATCCATTTTTTTAATATAAAAATATAGTTTGAAATAATAATTAGAAAAATTGAGATTTGAATATATTAGTTATTTTGTAGTTACAATCATTGGTAATGAACAGAAATTCTAAATTTTTATAAAAAAACTATTAGACTATATATAAAATCATATACAATTTACATAGAAATATCTCAAAAATAGAAAAAAATGTGTGGTATTTATTACTAAAATGTTTAAAATTCATACAATATCAAATGAATGAATATTATCTTAAATAAAAGATATACACTGTTAATTTTTTAAAAAATTTATTTCTGATTTTAATTTACTAAAATTTCAGAAAATTATTTGTAATTTGTTCTATCACTAATTCATAAATTATTTTATTAAAAATTCAGCTAAAATAATAAATTTATAAGTTTTATGTTTGATAAAAAAAAAAAAAAGCTTTATGAATTGTTTGCACTATTGGGTTACTCAATTTTATTTGATTATGAGGAATGCTAATAATACACTTATTTTTAGATTTTTTTTAATAATTATCTTCTAATTGGTTGATTATTTTTTATTGTTTTTAGATTTTTCTTTTTTTTTTCTTACCAACAATTAAATTCTCGGACAATATCATTATCCACCCTTAATGAATACACCTTAATTTTGTATTTTAATTGTAGTTTTTAATTTTTAATTATTAATAAATTTTTGAATTATTATTTATTAGTAAAATTGATTAACAATGGTAATTTCATATTTATAATTATTTTTTAATAAATTATATATATATAAAATAAATATAAAACATAAAATTGATTATCATTATCATTTTTATGTTCAATCAAATATAATCAAATGGAATCCAATTCCCATTCCACAATAAAACAAAATGAATCAAATAACATGTTAAAATTTTCTATTCTCATTCCTATTCACTTCAATTTCCATTTTCATTTTCATTTTCATTATTATACCCAACGTTAAACCAAACTAATTCTTAGAGATTACAAAGAAAGTTTAAAACAGAAATGAAAGCTCATAATAAATGAAGGAAAGCAATAAAAGAAAGCAATAAATAGAGCATGCCTAAGGTCCTCGTTGCGAGGACTATACAACCAGGTTTCTCAATGAACAGTAATTTATGTGAGCATGAAGCCAATGAAAGAGGGCTTGCTAAATGGGCCAAATGATGATTTGAAGAAGCCCAAAGAAGCTTTGGAGGATGTTGGACAGAAGACGTCGTTATATCATTGACTCAGATTTATGTTGTATTATGCACCTCATTTTTTTACGTGTAAAATAAAAACAAAAATACACATTTTTTAGGAATTGAATTTTGGTAAACTAATAAATATAAAATATGTTCATCAATTATAATTTATAGGTTTATTAGTTATAATTTATAAGTTTATCGTTTTGAACTTAAAAAGTTTATTATTTAAAAGTTACAGATTCATCGTTTATATGATATAGATTCATCGTTTATAAATTGCCGGTTCAACATTTAAAAATTACAGGTTCATCATTTAGAACTTACAGGTTTAGTATTTATAAATTATTGTTTCATCACTTATATATTCATTCATCATTTAGAACTTACAGGTTTAGTATTTATAAATTATTGTTTCATCACTTATATATTCATCGTTTACAACTTGCAAGTTCATTGTATTGAACTTACAGATTTATCATTTTGAAGCTATATCGTTTAGAATTTACAGATTTAATATTTAGATTTTACAAATTTATCATTTAGAACTTACAGATTCATTGTTTTAAACTTACAAATTTATTGTATAAAAACTACACATTGATTGTTTAAAACTTATAAGTTCATTATTTACAGGTTATTCATTTACTACTTACAAATTTATTATTTCTACTAAATATATTATTTTCAACCACTTTACATTATTCATTTTTATTTTAAATATCTTCATTTTTAACCATTTTATTCCACAAATATATCAAAACTAATTTTTTTTTATCACAAACAATAAAAATAATAACTAAAATATTCAAAAACACTAAAAATAAAATAAAATATGTAAATTAATCATTTTCTAATTCATTTTTGTATTTACTTGTTTTATTGCATGTTTAGATGCTTCTGGAGAGCTTTTTGATTCTTGAAGGTGGATAAAAAAGAAAGTCTTCTTCCAACGCTAGTGGAATTTTTTTTATCTAATTTTGTTATAATATTTCTTTTTGCAGATGTATTTTAAATTTGGACTTTTTATTTTGGATATTTTATTTACTTTTTTTGATTTAATTGCTTTTAATTATGTTATGCATGAATGCGATTGTGATAGGATAAACCTAAGACAAACTTGATATATTTGTATATTGCTTGGCATAGTAGGAAATCCTTTTTGGAACCTAATAGCTTGTAAGTTATTTCTAAAAAAAACTATTAGCAACTCCATGTTATTTTCAGGTATTTGTTCATGATGTGCCTTATTCTCTAAGACCTAGTGGAATGCCTTGCAATTTAGGCCCAAATTATTAATGTACTTTAGGATCGCAGTTAAAATTATCGTAGTCTAAATTTCGGATTAGAAATTAATAAAAGGATACAAAGTGATTAAGAAAGTTATGGGTGGTTTATTGATGATATAGAAAAATTAGGTAATTTTTTTTAAAAGAAAAAAGATAAAAATCAAGGACTTAAATGGGTATTTGGTAAAAACAATTAGAAATTTATGTGGTAATTGGCTATGGGTATATAAAGGCTTTTTTTATTATTATTATCTTATTCCTCTCTTCATTTCACACACACCTTTCTCTTTCTAACTCCAAAAATTATATTCCTATCTTTTTCGTTATTCTCTTCTCTCACTCTCAAAATCCTAAATAACCAAAAACCAAGAGAGATAAGCACCACCATGGCTGATGGTGTAATGCCTTCCCATACAATCATGATCATCCTGATTACATGAGAATGCTAAAGAAATATTTTAAGGAAAACCTTTGAAATTTAAAACTTTTTTTTCTTTGTTAAACTTTATCTCATATTACTGTATTATCATATTAAACCTTTGCACCAAACCATAAAATATGTATAAACTTTGGTTCTAAAATATCAATATCATATATAATTATACTTGGGCTAAACTGACCCGATGTTTACAAAAGTACATCATTAAAAGCAATTACATGATCTTTAAAAAGAAAAAAATGTACACAAAACTAAACCCAACAACCCATGACATATACAAAAAGGAAACAAATGATGTCATGAAACCAACCCTCTGAAAAAAGTATTCAACCAAACTCTGTATGGGTGCTCTTATCTTCTAGTCAACTTTTGCTAGCTATTAAGCTTCAAACCCATGTGCAGAAAAATCCACACACTAAGCTACTGAAAGGTTAGTGGTATATATAGGCATAAAATACATGTTAGTGGTACATTCATACAAATCATGACATAATATACATGTTCATGTCATTCTATCATGATCATAACAATTACCACTGTAACAATCCCCTCACCCCAGTAGCACGTAACTAGATAAGGAAGTGTTATACCGACTTCTCTAATATTTAACTTATTTATTGAAAACAGTCCATACTCATATATTTTTTTACAATAATACAAAGGAAATATAACGTGCATTTTATTTACATAGGATAATGTTTATAAAATATCAAGTTAATTTTACAAAACCATAAAAGATATTACATAAATCCAAATATAAAATATAAAATACAAGATACAAAAATTTGTGATCCACGGTTTCTAGAAAACAACTACTTTTCTGAACTAGGATCATTGTTGCCTTTATCTATAAGCTTCAGCTCCCTCTCTAAAATTTGCGCGAAACAAAACTCCTATGCTAAGTTCTAAGTTTAGTGGTGCATATAAAAAAGACAATATATTATTTAATGCAACATGCATTATCATGTATATTATGTATCATATTATCTTTTTATGCAATTATGTTTTTATCTGATTACATTCTAGCATTCAAAGACATCAACTCATCTATTTATATCTCATATTCATTTTATTTTATTATATTATTATACATAATCAACCATTTTACTTATCATAAACTCTTTTAATTTTATTAACTCATTTATACCCATAACACATCAAAACCATCAATTAGGATAATAGAGCTACCATCCAAGCATTTATGAGTGTCACCTGGGTATTTATGGTATGCGCATACAATTGCCATCACTGATATTTATATATATATATATATATATATATGTGTCATCACTGACATTTATATATATATATATGTGTCATCACTAGCAATTATATATATATATGTGTGTATCATCTAATAATAATGTCATTACTGACTTTAATTATAGTGTCATCACCAATTTTGTTAATCATGCTATTATAGACATTAATAATCTCCCTAATTGACGTGCCAAACTATTCAAAATTATAGTTCTAAGGAAAATTTTCTAGGACTTAATTAATGTCATTAAATTTTATAACTCTTAAATTCATATGTCATAAGTTTAATGACTCAATTAATTATATAATTACTCAATGAAAGCATTCTTTGCATAATATAAAAGGATCCACATTAGTTTACATATCAAATTCTTCAATTCATTTTCTGCCCTGTTACTGGCAGATTTCATATTCTATCTTTGATATCAATTTTGATCTTATTACACTCCAAATTAAATTATAAAGTCTTCTAAAAATTTAGATCTGAATCTTAAATTTAATATGCAACTTGAATCACTGAATTTAAAGCTTTGTAGTAAAAGATATACTCAATTGAACACTGACTACTTATAAATATTCTGGACAGCTTTCGAGTTTAATGTTTGTGACTAAATTAAGTCTAGTTACAATCAAAATCACAATTTATGTTCTTTATAAAATTTTAACCTTATATCTTAAGTTACAAACCCAACTAAGAATACATTAATTTGAATTCTAGAGCTTATGTTATAACAATATATATGTTAACTGCTCTATAAATTTCAGCATTGAACACACATAATCACCTAATTTCTAAGTCTAGCAAACATGCTTACCCAGAATTTTATCATAAAATACTATTAATTTACAATCATTTACATGTCAAATGCTCAAATCATGTAACTTAAAAATAAAACATAAGTTATTGTCTTAAGTTTATGCACAAATCTCTTCTTTTTCTCCTTCACTTTCTCTAGGTAGCTTTTTCTTTGCCTTTGTTTCCTTGAGCTTATTTCTTGTTACTAGGAACTCCTATAATATCATAAAACTATCATCAAAACCTTCTCTATACTTAACTCTCAAAACCTTAAACTTTCTCTCATTAAATCCTAAACTCTCTCTTTTCAACCACAAGCTCTAAATGAGCTGAAAACCCCAACTTGTTTTAAGGAAAACTAATGAGAAGAAGGAAAACATCTTACCTTTAAACTTTTCTTATCTTGATCATCACTGGGAAGATTTCACTCTCCTCTAAATTTCTTTTCTCTCCTTCTTTTAGTTTTATTTAATTCTACAAGCTTTGTTGTGCATGAAAATTATTTTAGCTTGATCTTTCTCTCTTTACCTCTTCTCTTTCTCTCTCTAGAAGCTCTTGGCTATGGTGGTATGTGGAAGATTGGCGTGGAATGATTTTTTGTATGCATCAAATGAAGTTAAATAAGATAAAAAAGAAGAGAAGAAGAAAAAAAAGAAAGGAAAAAGAACTAAATTTCAACCTTGGGTCCCACCATTTGACCATGTACATAACATTAGTTTAATTAACATGTGAATCTCCTTCTTTTCTTTATGTTACCCGACCACATATATATCATGTTCAAAATCATGTTTGTAATTAACAATAATCTCATTACAATCCTCAAATTTTGATAAATTGCAAATTAAACCAAAACTTATCAAATTTTGCAATTTAGTCATTTACCGTAAATCAATTTCTTTAAGCATTCTAAACACTTTATTAGGCATATTTTGTAACACCACATCTTATACATTTGAGTTCAACCTATCCCTGTGTCAAATAATCACACATAGCATATTGGAAAGGCAAAATACCCTGTTAACAATGGCAGTAAATTTTTTTTCATATCCTGTAATATCATTCAATGACTTTGCAAGTCAACTTTGAGGCTTTCGCCACAATATGATATGTCACATATATTAAAACATAAACTTTTCATATAAGTATTTACGAGTTGCTTTCATTTATACAATTTTAAAACCCATTCCAAAATATCTATACATATTTAAACACGTAAATACAAAATACAGATGACATATTTTCATGCTTGTGTGGAATGCAAGGAGAGAGAGTTATGAGGCTTGACCAGTGACATGTGCTCCATGTCTTATATACGCTACTCAAAATGAGCTATCACTTTTCTTTACCTGAAAAATGATGCAAATTGATGAGTTGCGACTCAGTGAGAATAATCATCTAATGAGCTCTAAAGTACCAAACAACTCATAGTAATAAATCACAAATCCAATACATACCATGTATCCCATTCCATTCATCAGTATCATATAAGTATCAATAAAGTTGAAACATATAATCATTACTCTTTACATATGAAAATGCTTTACTTATTTCATTATGTTGTGACCAAGTTAAATAGACATTGCCCCGGATTTCTATGTAAACATTTGCCATGTGAACATTTGCATTTTCTAGCTAGCTTGATCATTTGTTTCATTTGCACATTTGTTAGGCCATAGGCCTCTTCTTTTGTTCAAATGAAATGCATATGGATATGCATATGGGGAAGGTCGAGGATGTTACATATTTTATATTTATTAACAATTATTTTGATTAATTTCGATCAAAATATGAATTTAGATTCCGGTTGATCCGATGAGTCACTTTGGCGACATACACGACTTGGTATCTAAATTAGCAGATATGACATTCTCTTCCCTTTAAAATAAATTTTATCCTCAAAATTTTACATGTTCATGTGGCATTAAACAACTGGGGATACTGTCTTTTCATCATTTCCTCTCTTTCTCATGCAGTTTCTTCAACTGCATGATTTCGCGACCAGACTTTAACTAGAGGAATTCTCTTATTTCGGAGAACTTTCTCTTCACGTGTAAGATAGCCACTGGTTCCTTTTCATAAGATATGTCCATATGCACTTCTATCTCTTCAACTGGTATAATGTGAGTCAGATTCGAATGATATCTCCTTAGCATCGAAACATGAAAAACATTATGAATTCTATCCAACTCTAGTGGAAGGGCTAATTGATATGCTATTAGTCCGATTCTTTCTAGAATCTCATAGGGTCCAATGGACCTTAGACTTAACTTTCCTTTTCTACTGAATCTCAACATCTTTTTCCAATGCAAAACTTTGAGAAATACCTTATCACCAACAACATATTCAATGTTTCTCCTCTTAAGGTCAGCATATGACTTCTGTTGATCTTGTGTCACTTTCAATCTTTCCTTGATCATTCTAACTTTCTCTTCGGTCTATTGAACTATTTTTGGTTTGATTGACTTCTTCTTGTTCAACTCAGTCCAACAAACTGGGATTTTGCACTTTCTTCCATACAAAGCCTCATAAGGAGCCATGCCAGTGCTTCTCTGATGACTTATTATAGACAAACTCCATAAGAGATAGATATTGATCCCAACTTCTATAAAATTTGAGCACACAGCTTGTCATCATGTCTTCTAGCAACTGAATAACCCTCTCTGATTGTCCATCCATCTGTGGATGAAAGGTCGTGCTGAAACTGAGTCAAATTCCCAAAGCTTGTTGTAGACTCTTCCAAAACTGCGATGTAAACCTAGGATCCCTGTCAGAGATAATAGATACAAGTACTCTGTGAAGTCTTACTATCTCATTCAAATAAATCTTAGCTAGTTTGTTGAAAGTGTAGTCCATTCGGACTGTAGAAAATGTGCTGACTTTGTTAGTCAATCCACTATCACCCATACTGCGTCATGCTTTCTCTGAGTTACCGGTAAACCGGACACAAAATCTATTGTGACTCTTTTCCACTTCCATTCTGGTATGGGAATAGGTTGTAGCAATCTTATGGGTAACTGATGTTCAGCTTTCACTTGTTGACAGATCAGACACTTAGCAACATACTCGATGATGTCATTCTTAATCCATGGCTACTAGTACTGTGCTTTTAAATCTTGGTACATTTAGTTTCCATTTGGATGCATAAGATAAACCATTTCATAAGCTTCCTTTAAAATCTTTGACTTTAACTCTTCTATACTTGGTATGCAAATCCGGTTCTTAACATACAAGGTACCATCATCTATCAAAGAAAATTATGACTTTTCTCTCTTTTTCATAGCTTTAACTATCTTTACCAGCTTTCCATCTTGCTTCTAAACCTCTGCATCAAAGTATACTCCACTCCCAACTCATCTAACACCTTTCTGCTTAAGGCATCATCCACCATATTTGCTTTTCTGGGCTGGTAGTCAATCACACAATCATAATCTTTAATCAACTCTAACCATTTTTGTTGCCTTAAGTCCAACTCTTTCTGTGAAGGTAGGTATTTGAGACTCTTATGATCTGTGTAAATATAGCACATTTCTCCATACAGGTAATGTCTCCAAATTTTGAGATTAAAAACTATCGTTGCAAGTTCCAAGTCATGTGTTAGGTAATTAAGCTCATATGCCTTAAGCTGTCTAGATGCATATGCAATCACCCTTCCTTCTTGCATTAGAACACAACCTAAACCATTATGAATGACATCAATATACCACAAAATCTTTTCCTAGAATAGGTTGAGTCAACATTGTCACTTTAGTTAACATCATCTTGAGTCATTCAAAACTAGCCTGACACTTATCTGTCAATTCAAATTGGACATTTTTTGGCCACGATTAAGTCAAAGGAGTCATTATAGATGAAAATCCCCTCACAAACCTCTTATAATATCCAGCTAATCCAAAGAAACTCCTCACTTCTGTCACATTACGAGGTGGTTTCCAGTTAAGAATAACCTTGATCTTACTAGGATCAACTCAGATACCCTTTGCTGACATCACATGAACCAAAAAACTAACTGCTTCCAGCCAAAATTCATATTTAGATAGATTTGCATACAATTATTTCTCCCTCAAAATTTGTAGCAATGTCTTGAGATTTTGATCATACTCTTTTCTATCTTTAGAGAATACCAAAATACCATCGATGAACACCACTACAAACTGATCAAGATATGGCTTGAACACTCGGTTCATCAAGTCCACAAATGTTGCTGGTGCATTTATCAAATCAAATGGCATCACCAAAAACTCATAATGACCATAACAAGTCCTGAATGCTGTCTTCAGTACATTTGACTCCTTAATCTTCTGTTGATGATACCCTGATCAAAGAATTATCTTTGAGAATACACTTGCTCCTTTCAGCTGATAAAAAAGGTCATTGATCTTAGGCAATAGGTATTTATTCTTAATAGTCACCCTGTTAAGTTAATAATTGATGCACAATCCTAAGGTGTCATCTTTCTTCTTTACATACAACACCGGAGCTCCCCACGGTGATACATTGGGTCATATGAAACCCTTATCTAGCAGTTCTTGCAACTGTACCTAACTCTTTCAACTTTATAGGTGCCATCCGGGATGGTATAATAGATATAGAAGTGGTGCTAGGTACTAATTCGATGGCAAACTCGATCTCTCGGTTAGGTGGAAACCCTGGCAACTTGTTAGAAAATACAACTAGAAACTCACTAATAGTAGGGATATCGGTTAGCTTTGGACTATTCTTTCTCATATCAATCACATACACCAAGTAAGCCTCACATTCTCTATTAATGAGTTTCTGAAGTTTTAGCATCGATATCACATTATCAGGATATCCTTTGTTCTCACCCATCACTACTATCTCTTTTTCCAAATTTGGAACTTTAATTCTCATATGCCTTTTTCCATAGTCTACTATCACTCCATGATGAGCTAGCCAATCCATTCCTAAGATCACATCGAATTCGTGGAATGGTATCTTTATCATATCTGCTAGGAATTGCCTATCATAACTCAAAGAACCTTACATATATTGCTATAGAAACACACATTTCTTCATCCACAATAGTTGCTGGCTCTTTCGGTCCTGGCTAGCTAGTCCTATTCCCCAATCAATATTGTATTGGTTAACAAATGAATTCTTTGAGCCGGTAATACGATAATGACTAAGGAGAACCCTAAAATTTCCTCACTTTGGGAGGTGGACAACCTCTAAACACCTTGCTAACCCGTACATTATGCCTCAACGGGTGAGTTACTAGAATCTCAAATTCTAGAGCCTCCAGTTCTAAATCCTCTCGACTCGGTGGTGATGTGCATATATATGAATGTGTCAACTCTGAATCTATCAATACATGTAATGTCCATAAGAGCCAAAGAGAAAGAATTTACCCACAATGATGTTGGGTGCATTGTGCTCTTTTCGGCCTCGCATAGCATAAGCTCTTGCTAGAGTAACACTACTGCCTTCCGATCTCTCCACTGTGTCTGATCTAAACTGGCTGGGCCCTGCTCGACCTTCTCTGCCATGCACTCGGCCTCGACCTTTGCCTTGTCCCAAAGTTTGTATCAGTATTGATTCAACACTCTCTGAACCTCTGCCAAACTGTAACAATGGAAAATCTCTTCTCAGATGGTCTTTGGAGCTGCATCTCAAGCATGCTCCTGTCATCCACCAACACTTTCCTGGGTGAAGATGACCAGAATGCTGACACATTAGTAAAGGGGTAGATCTACGTAATGCCTTTGTCGTTGCACTAGCTACTAATGAAACAAATCTCACAGGTTGTCAATGCCTGTAAGAAAGAGGTCTACTGGAACCTTCAGCCTGAAATTGACCACTAAAGGATCTTGCTCTCTTACCACTCGATGGCCCCCCACTCGGCTATGGCATAGGTCTCTTGAACCCTATATCTTATGCTGGCTGTTGTGTCGCTAAGACTTTTTCAACTATTATGGCAGATGCTAGCAAACTAGGAAAGTTCATTAGGCATAGGGCTGAGACCTACAACTTAATCGGATCTCTCAACCCATCCTTAAATCTCTGACACTTATCAGCCTCCATAGATACAATGCCACCATCATACTTGCAGAGATGTGTGAATTCTCTATCATATTCTGTTACCAACATGTCCCCTTGTTTCGGCGTCAAAAACTCTCGCTTCTTGTCATCTATGTAGATAAAAGGAATATTTTGCTCCTTGAATTTCTCGAGAAAGAAATCCCAAGTCATGGGATCAGGTGCCTCTGTTTTTTGTGACTCTGATTGCCACCAGTCATATGTATGATCTTGCAACAAAAATACTGCATACTTATATTTCTGCTTATCTATGCAATGCAGCTGATCAAATACTCTCTTTGCCCATTCTAACCAAAACTCTGCCACGGAGGGGTCATCTTCCCGTTTACCATAGAAATCAGGTGCCCCTAACTTCTTCAGTCTCTCAAACTATAACCCAGATGAGGCTGGATGTGATGCTTTTTGTAGTAAATCTATCATGTTTCTTAAAAGATATGTTTGTCCTGAACCAGCAACAGACTGTTCACATGATGAGTTGGCATCAGATCTCGATGCAGCAGCTCGACGATGACTTGGTTGCGATGAAGCCTCTATGCTAAAAGACTCATTACTTTTGGCCTCTTTAGCCACAATCTATCGCGATCCAGAAGCCATACCCTACCTATACCATAAAAAGTAATGGCCCTAAACAATAAGCAACAACTTATATATATCCAAATGTGGGTACACACATGTGATAAATATTTTCAAAATTTTTTTAAACCCAAAATTGTCTAAACCTTGCTTTGATACCAAAAACTGTAACAACCCCCTCACCTTAGTAACATGTGCCTAGATAATTTATTTATTAAAAACAATTCATATTCATATATTATTTTACAATAATATAAAGGAAATATAACGTGCATTTTATTTACATATGATAATGTTATAAAACATCAAGTTAATTTTACAAAACCATAGAAAATATTACATAAATCCAAGTACAAACTATAAAATACAAGATAAAAAAGTTTGTGACCTAAGGTTTCTAGAAAACAGCTGCTTTTCTGAACTAGAATCACCGTTGCCTTTATCTACAAGCTTTAGCTACCTCTCTAAAATTTACGCGAAAGAAAACTTCCACGCTAAGCTCTATGCTTAGTGGCGCATATAAATAAGGCAATATACTATTTCATGCAATATGCATTATCATGTATATTATGAATCATATTATCTTTTTATACAATTTCTTATCTCATTACATTGTAGCATGCAAAGACATAAAGTCATCTATTTATATCTCATATTCATTCTATTTTATTATATTATTATACATAATCAACCATTTCACTTATCACAAAACTCTTTTAATTTTATTAATTCATTTATGCCCATAACACCTTTGAACCATCATCTAGGATAATGAAGTTTCCATCCAGGTATTTATGAGTGCCACCCGAGCATTTATGGTATGCATATACAAGTGCCATCACTTGAATTTATATATATATAGGTGCCATCACCGTTATTAATAATAATTTCATTACTGCCTTTAATTATAGTGCAATCACCGGCTTCATTAATTTGTCATCATAGGCATTAATAATCCCCCTGATTGGCATGCCAAACTATCCAAAATTCTAGTTCTAAGCTAGGTGTTCTAGGAATTAATTAATGTCATTAAATTTTATAACTCTTAAATTCACACATTTCATACATTTAATGACTCAATTAATCACATATTAGTTATTAAAAGTATTCTTTGCATAATATAACAATATCCATATTAGTTTACACATCAAATTCTTCAATTCATTTTCTGCCCTGTTACTGGCAGATTTCATATTTTATATTTGAAATCAATTTTGATCCTGTTACAGTCTGAATTAAATTATAAAGTCTTTTAAAAATTTAGATCTGAATCTTAGATTTAATATGCAACTTAAATCACTAAATTTGGAGTTCTGTAGCAAAATATATATCCAATTGAACATTGACTACTCATAAATAAATTTGCCCAAAATTTTCTGGACAGTTTTCGAATTCAATGTTTGTGCCCAAATTAAGCCTAATTAAAATAAAAAATCACAGTTTACATTCTTCATAAAATTTTAGCCCTATATCTTAAGTTTTAAACCCAATCAAGAACACATTAATCCAAATTCTAGAGCATAAGTTATATTAATATATATGTTCACTGCTCCATAGATTCGAGTATTGAACACACACAATCATCTAATTTAATTTTTACCAAATATAGTCCTATGTCTAATAAATATGCATACCCATAATTTTATCATAAAATACTATTAATTTACAATCATTTACATTGTAGTGCTCCCTTATCCTACTAATCGTTAATAGGATATGGAAGTGCTACTAAACTCATTTGTTTTAAAACCAATGCTCAATTTATTGTATAAATATTTTTATTTCAATTTTCGAGTTTATTATTAGCGGAATATTTATTACCATATATTTTTTTTACTTAAATATGCAACTAGTGATGTGATTAATTCAATTTAAAAGAACTCATTCAATTAAACCATAAGATTTAGAAATATATTTACAAATAATACTAGATATATAAAATTACAAAATTCATTCCTTATAAATATTATATGCCACAAATTTACATCAAAAGAAATTTTTAAAATTTAATTTCCAAAATATACAAAAATAAACTAGACTGCTGCAATATGATCTTGGGGTTCCCCTTATATTTGGTTGCTCTAATGTAACAACTACGTCTATTTATCTGCACGTGAAACATACGCGCCAAGCTACTAGCTTAGTGGTACGTTTGACAACTATCCAATAATTACATAAATATTTCTAAAATAGAATTTTAGAAACTACAGTTAATTTATTAAGCATGCCAAATATTTAATAAATAGTAAAACTATTTTCGCCATGCAAAAATATATAATTTATCAATGATGACATTCCATTCATTAAGCACGTTTGAAATTTTAACAATACAAGATATACAATTGGAAATATGAATTTAATAATTTACATTTTTTTGTTATTTATTTGATAGCCCACGACGTCTTAGACCAGAACTAAATACTAGATACAGGGTTTCTGCTATCCGGTAGTACACTCGATGCGTACATAATTATTTTATAACTCGGCATTTAACACCTACATTTCCAATAATAACTCAGCACCTTTTTGGTGCATACTTAATTTCGAACTCAGCACTATTTCTTAGTGCCTAAGTAATTTCAACTCAACACGATTTCTTAGTGCTTACATAAATTAAATTTCGGCACTATTTTCTAGTGCCTACATTTCTAGCCTTTTATTGGCAAGCCAACTTATCCTAATTTCTAGTTCTCGATTAGATGTTATAGGACTTAATTATATTTGTTACCTTTATTATTATTTACATAAATTATGTAGGTAACATTAATATAAATTCCATATAAATGCAATAATTTTCATTAAATATTTTACAATCTCATACTTGCTCATTTAATCATTATAACTATAAGAAAAATCAATTAATATATTTTCTATCACAAAATTTCATAATCAACATGTCATATCCACTAATTTAGACCTAAGTCACGGGAGTTGTTAAATCGACTCGCCGGTTTGACCGAAATCTAAATTTGGACTTTTATCGAAAAATAATGAAAATAATGGAAATTAAGTATGAAAAATACCTAATAAAGTGTTCAAAAAATTTAAAGATGTTAAATTTCGGTAAAGGACTAAATTGCAAATTTTGAAAAGTTTAGGGGTCAATTTGCAATTTACCGAAAATTGGAGGATTTAAATGGGATAATCATAAATTAAAGACATGATTGGGACATTAAACACATGGGAAGGGGCTGGCCACACCAAGTGGCATACATTAATTGGACAATTAACATACACCAAGGGAGATGAATGCATTAATGAAGACTTCTAGAATTTGGCTTAGGTGTCCCATAATTATGTAGCTTGTCTTTATTCTCTTGATTGTTCTTTCATCTCTTCATATCTAGAATTTTCTATCTTTCAATTGCCTCCCACGTTTCTTGAAGCCCAATACACCAAGTGACAAAGTTTAATAAGCTAATGAAGATACATGCATATAACATTAATGAAGGTTTCTAGAATGTGGCTTATGTCTCCCATTTTAATGACTTTTGTCATTTTGCTCTTGATTGTTTTTTTTTTCTTCCTTATCCATTTTCATTGGGGAAAATTCTGCCTCTTAAACCAGCCCACGTTTTTCCCTTGGATAGCCATAACCAAACCTTGTTCTAAGAAGAGAAAGTGAGAAAAAGAGAGAGAAAGGCATGGGAAATTTCATTTTCATGCTTAATAAAGCTTAAAAGAGTAAGAAGAAAGAGAGAGATTAGGTTTATAAAGTTTTAATAATCTGTTTATGAACTTTAGGAACTCAAAGTGACAAGGATCTAGCTCAAAGGAGCAAAGGAAAGGAGAAAGAGAAGTAAAAAGAAAGAAAAGAAAAAAAAGAGAGAGATTTGTGCATAACCTAAGGCAATAGCCTATTTTATTTTTTTTTAATTGCATGATTTAATTATTTGGCATGTTGATGATTCTGAATTGATATTATTTTGTGATTAAAATCTTGGGGATGAAAATCTTGGGGATGCATGTTTGCTAGACTTAGGATTTAATTTGGTAAAAATTGAATGTGATTACCTTGTATGTTCCTTGCTGGAAATTGAAGAGTAGTGTTCACTTAAACTGTTATAACTTAATTTTCGGAACTCGGTTTTGCATGTTGTTTATTGGGTTTGAAAGATAAGACATAGGGTAACTTTCATTTAGACCATAAAACCTGAATATGTCTGTAATGATCTATAAAAATTCATAAAACTCGGACATAGAATCTGTCCAGAAATTCTGGACAGAATTGTTATTAATGAGTAGTAAGTACTTAAACCATTATAACTTAAGTTATGGAGCTTGAATTTGTGTGTTATTTATTATTTATGAAAGATAAGACATAGGGATACAAGTTTTATTTAGACTATAATATCTGAATATGTATGTAATTATCCAGAATAATTCATAAAGTTTAGAATTAGAATCTATCCAGAAAATTCTGGGCAGAATTATCAGTGACAAGTTAGTGCTAATATTATCATATCGTTTGATAAAAAAACTCAGAATTAAGTGATTCAAGTTGAATATTAAAGATAAGATCCATACCTAAAATTTGTATGAAGATCATGTAACTAAATTCAGAAAGGAACGGGACCACAATTAAGGTCCAAGATAGAGAACAGAATCTGCCAGTGACAGGGCAGCATGTGAATCGAGAAATGAAATGAGTAAAATGATGAGAAATTTGTTATATTATGTAAATATTATTTTAATTGAGTGATTATGTGATTATTTTGAGATATTACATGCATGAAAAGTATTAAATTAATTTTTATGAATTTTAATGAAATTGTATAAGCCCTAGAACACCTAACTAGAACCAACTTAGGATAGTTTGGCATGCCAAATAGGGGGGGAGTATGATGAAAATGATTAAATCCATTAATGGTATGATTATCTATGCCGGTAATGGCACTGTTATCTACACTGGTAATGACACTTTTATCTACACTGATAATGACACGATTATCTACGCCGGTAATGGCATGATTATCTTCGCCGGTAATGGCACTTATATGCGCACATCATATTGCCCGGGTGGCACTCCTAAGTGCCTGGATGACAACTCCGTTATCCGAGTCAGTGGTTCATAGGTGTCCTGGGCATAAATAAAGACATAAATAAAAATTCATGGAACAGAAAAGAATTATTGAAAATAAAAATGGAATTATGAATTGTGGCATGTATAAAAAGAAGATTTAGTGTTATACAATAAGGTGGTAATAAAATAAATAAGTATGAGATAATATAATATAGTTTGATGTTTATACATGCTAAAATACCATGATTTGCATGAGAATGATGATTTGATTATGTTAAACAAAATGAGATACAATAAATTGATGTTATGCATACTAGAATATTATAAAATGTATGTTTGCATGATTTGATTATAAATTGTTATATGACAATGCATGTGACATTAAAAATAGTTTATTGCCTTATTTATATGCACCACTAACCCAAGAGCTTAGCGTGGGAGTTTTTCTCACGCAGATTTAGTAAAGAATAAATAGAAGATAGTAGACAAAGCCAACGATGACCTAATCCAGTAAAGAGCCTGTTGCACACATTGTGGGTTACACAATTTTTGTATATTATTATGTAAATTTTATTTTGTAGTATTTGTAAAATAAACAGTACGTTTTGTAAAGAACATGTGATTATATAAAATGTAGTTTATCTTTTATGTTATAATTTCTTTTATATTACAAAGTAAACAAGTAGTAAATAATATATATATATATATATATATATATATATATATATATATATATATATATATATATATATATATATATGAGAAATTTTCAGTTAAACACAATTTAATAAAATGAAATTTTAACCGATAAAGTCAGCGTAGCACACCCTCATTCGGGCATAAGCTGCTAGGGTGAGGGGGTGTTACAATTTTTGGTATCAGAGCACCAGGTTGGTGTTTCTGGATTATGGTATTAAAGCCTGGTTTGGGCGGTTTTGAGATTTGAAAATGGTTTTCAAAAATAATTGTAACATGTGTGTACCCACAATTAAGTATTAAAGTTGCTGCTTATTGATTGGGGCCGTTATTTTATGATATAGGTATAGCATGGCTTCAGGGTCATGACATATTGTGGCCGAAGGAGGCGAAATAATGAGCCTACTGAAACACAGGCTTCATTGCGACCCAGTCATCGCCAAGCTAATGTATCTAGATCCAGTGCTAGCCTATCAAGAGGGCAGTCTATTGCTGGCATAGGACAAACAGAGCTTATGAGGAACATGATAGATTTGCTACAAAGAGCATCACAACCAGCCTCATCAGGATTACAATTTGAGAGACTAAGGAAGTTAGGGGCACCCGATTTCTACGGTAAACGGGAAGATGACCCCTCAGTGGCAGAGTTTTGGCTAGAACGGGCAGAGAGAGTTTTTGATCAGCTGCATTGCACAAATGAGCATAAATATGAGTATGCAGTATCTTGACTACAGGAGCATGCATATGATTGGTGGCAATCTGAATCACATAGCACAGAGGCTCCTGACCCTATGACATGGGAGTTCTTTCTAGAGAAATTTAAGGAGCAGTATATTCCTCCTATCTACACAGACGATAAGAAAAAAAAGTTTTTGATGTCTAAACAAGGAAACTTATCGGTAACAGAATATGAAAGAGAATTCACACATCTTTGCAAGTATGCTCGAGGCATTGTATCCACTGAGACAGATAAGTGCCGACACTTTGAAGATGGATTGAGAGACCCAATCAAGCTACAGGTCTCAGCTCTATGTCTGATGAGTTTTTCTAGTTTGCTAGCATCTGCCAGAACAGTTGAGAGAGTTCTAGCCACACAACAGTCAACACAAGATAGAGGGTTCAAGAGGCCCATATCACAACCGAGTAGAGTACAGTCAAGTGGCAAAAGAGCTAGATCTTTCAGTGGCCGATTTCAGGTTGTGGTTCCAACATGCCTTCTTCTTTCAGGCGGGGACAACCCACGAAATCTATTTCTTCGGCAGCCAGTGCACCGACACAGACACCATATAGATCTCTACCCCTACTAGAATGTCAACATTGTGGTCGTTCTTATCCAGGAGAGTGTTGGTGGATGACAGGAGCATGTTGGAGGTGTGGCTCCAAAGATCACTTGAAAAGAGATTGTCCCTTGTTACAGTATGACAGAGGTTCGGAGAGCACTGAGCCGATACAGACACAGGCTTCTGGGCAAGGCAGAGGCCGAGGCAGAGGGCAAGGCAGAGGAGGCCGATCAGGGCCCAGTCAGTTTAGATCAGAGACAATTGAGAGGCTAGAAAGTAGTAGAGCTGCCCCAACCAGGGCATATGCCATGAGAGGCCGAGAGGAGCAGGATGCACCAGATGTCTTAATTGGTAAATTCCTTCTCTTTGGCTCTAACATACATCCATTGATAGATCCGGGATCAACGCATTCATACATATGCACACCACCACCGGGTCGAGAAGGTTTAGAACCACAGTCTCTAGAATTTGAGATTTTTGTGACTAACCCATTAGGACATAATGTGAGGGTTAGCAAGGTATTTAGGGATTGCCCTATTGAAATTCAAGGAAGGCAATTCCCAGCAGACTTGATAGAATTACCATTCCATGAGTTCGATGTGATCTTGGGAATGGATTGGTTAGCTCGTTATGGAGTGGTAATGGATTGTGGAAGAAGACAGATGATCATCAGAATTCCAGAACAAGATGAGATAGTGGTGATGGGTGAGGATAGAAGATACCCAGACAATGTGATATCAGTGTTGAAAGCCCAGAAACTCATCAATAAAAGGATGTGAAGCATATTTAGCGTATGTGGTTGATATGGAAAAAACAAGTCCGAAGTTGGTGGATATTCCTACTGTTAGTGAGTTTCTCGATGTGTTTCTAGAGGAGTTGCTAGGGTTACCGCTGGATAGAGAAATTGAATTTGCTATCGATTTGGTACCCAACACCACCCCTATTTCCATTACACCATATAGGATGGCACCAGCAAAGTTGAAAGAGCTGAAGGTACAGTTGTAGAAATTGTTAGATAAGGGTTTTATACGACCCAGTGTATAACCATGGGGTGCTCCAGTATTATTTGTCAAGAAGAAAGATGACACTCTTTGTCTTTGCATCGATTACAGGCAGCTTAATAAGGTGACTATTAAGAATAAATACCCGTTGCCTAGGATTGATGACTTATTTGACCAATTGAAGGGTGCAACCATATTTTCAAAGATAGATCTTCGATCAAGGTATCATCAACTGAAGATAAAAGAGTCAGATGTACCTAAAACGGCATTCAGGACACGTTATGGTCATTATGAGTTCCTGGTTATGCCCTTTGGATTGACGAATGCACCAGCAGCTTTTATGGACCTGATGAACCGACTGTTCAGGCCACACCTTGATCAATTTGTAGTAGTGTTTATTGATGACATTCTTGTCTACTCTAGAGACCAAGTAGAACATGATCAACATCTCAGAATAGTGCTGCAAACATTGAGGGAGAAGCAGTTGTATGCAAAGCTATCTAAGTGCGAGTTTTGGCTTGAAGCAGTCAGTTTTCTAGGTCATGTAATTTCAGGAGAAGGTATCCAGGTTGATCCTAGTAAAATTGAGGCTATTCTTAATTGGAAACCACCACGAAATGTGACAGAAGTGAGAAGTTTTCTCGGATTAGCCGGATATTATAGGAGATTCGTGAAGGGATTTTCATCCTTAGCAACTCCTTTGACACGACTGCTACGAAAAGAGGTCCGTTTCGAGTGGATAGACAAGTGTCAAGCAAGTTTTGATCGACTGAAAGGCAATGCTGACTGAAGCACCAGTTTTGACTCAGCCTACTCCAGGAAAAGACTTTGTTGTGTACAGTGATGCTAGTCATAATGGTTTAGACTGTGTTCATATGCAAGAAGGAAAGGTGATTGCTTATGCTTCAAGACAACTTAAGCCTCATGAGCTTAACTATCCGACACATGATTTAGAGTTAGTTGCAATAGTTTTTGCTCTTAAGATCTGGAGACATTATCTGTATGGGGAAAGATGTTATATCTATACAGATCACAAAAGTCTTAAGTACCTTCCCTCACAGAAAGAGTTGAATCTAAGACAATGAAGATGGTTGGAGTTGATTAAAGATTATGACTGTGTGATCGACTACTAGCCAGGAAAAGCTAATGTGGTTGCAGATGCACTAAGTAGGAAGATTTTAGCTGAGATGCGAATACAATCTACTTTGATGCAGATGATCAAATATGCTTAAACGTAAGATGAAAAGTTAGTAGAGATAGTCGAGGCAGTGAAAAAGGGAGAAAAGCCTGATTTTTCATTGACAGAGGATGGCACAATGTACTTCAAGAATAGGATTTGTGTGCCTGGTGTAGAAGAGCTGAAGTCCGATATTTTAAAAGAAGCACATGAAACAGTATATACCATGCATCTAGGCGGGAACAAGATGTATCAAGATTTGAAAACTCTATATTGGTGGCCAGGGATGAAGAAGGATATCACTAAATATGTTGCTAAATGTCTAACTTGTCAACAAGTGAAAGCGGAACACCAATTGCCCACAGGATTGCCGCAACCAATACCGATTCTAGAGTGGAAATGGGAAAGAATCACGATGGATTTTGTGTCTGGTTTACCAATGACTCAGAGAAAGCATGATGCAGTGTGGGTGATAGTGGATCGATTGACGAAGTCGGCACACTTCTTACCAGTCAGAATGAGCTACTCATTGAACAAGCTAGCTGAAATTTATGTAAGTGAGATAGTGAGATTGCATGGAGTGCCAATGTCCATCATATCTGATAGAGATCCCATATTTACTTCACAATTCTGGAAGAGTCTACAGCAAGCTTTGGGAACTCGACTCAATTTCAGCACGGCCTTTCATCCGCAGACGGATGGACAATCGGAGAGAGTTATTCAGTTGGTAGAGGATATGATGAGAAGATGTCTGCTTGAGTTTGAGGGAAGTTGGGATAGATATTTACCTCTTATGGAATTTGCCTACATCAATAGTTATCAGACAAGCATAGGCATGGCTCCGTATGAGGCATTTTATGGAAGAAAATGTAGAACACCAATCTGTTGGACTGAATTGAGTGAAAAGAAGTTGATAGGGCCAGAGTTAGTGCAACAAACAGAAGAAAAGGTTAGAATTATCCAAGAAAGATTGAAAGCAGCTCAAGATCGACAGAAATCATATGCTGACCTTAAGAGGCGAGATATAGAGTATGCTGTGGGAGATAAAGTGTTTCTCAAGGTTTCACCTTGGAAGAAAGTGTTGAGATTTGGTAAAAAAGGAAAGTTAAGTCCGAGATTCATTGTTCCCTATGAGATTCTGGAAAGAATCGGACCAGTGGCATATCGGTTAGCACTTCCACCAGAGTTAGATAAAATCCATAATGTTTTTCATGTGTCGATGCTAAGGTGATATAGGTCTGATCCGACTCATGTCATACCAACTGAAGAGATAGAAGTGCAAACTGATATGACTTATGAAGAGGAACCGGTGGCTATATTAGCACATGAAGAAAAAGTTTTACGAAACAAGAAAATTCCATTAGTTAAAGTGCTGTGGCAGAATCATGCTACTGAAGAAGCCACATGGGAGAACAAGAAGTCATGAAGAGGCAATATCCTCAGTTGTTCACATAATTAACAGGTAAATTTTGAGGATGAAATTTATTTTAAAGGGGAGAGAATGTCATATCCGCTAATTTAGACCTAAGTCACGCGAGTTGTTAAATCGACTCGTCGGTTTGACCGAAGTCTAAATTTGGACTTTTATCGAAAAATAATGAAAATAATGGAAATTAAGTATGGAAAATACCTAATAAAGTGTTCAAAATATTTAAAGATGTTAAATTTCGGTAAAGGACTAAATTGCAAATTTTGAAAAGTTTAGGGGTCAATTTGCAATTTACCGAAAATTGGAGGATTTAAATGGGATAATCATAAATTAAAGACATGATTGGGACATTAAACACATGGGAAGGGGCTGGCCACACCAAGTGACATACATTAAGTGGACAATTAACATACACCAAGGGAGATGAATGCATTAATGAAGACTTCTAGAATTTGGCTTAGGTGTCCCATAATTATGTAGCTTGTCTTTATTCTCTTGATTGTTCTTTCATCTCTTCATATCTAGAATTTTCTATCTTTCAATTGCCTCCCACATTTCTTGAAGCCCAATACACCAAGTGGCAAAGTTTAATAAGCTAATGAAGATACATGCATATAACATTAATGAAGGTTTCTAGAATGTGGCTTATATGTCTCCCATTTTAATGACTTTTGTCATTTTTCTCTTGATTGTTTCTTTTTCTTCCTTATCCATTTTCATTGGGGAAAATTATGCCTCTTAAACCAGCCCACGTTTTTCCCTTGGATAGCCATAACCAAACCTTGTTCTAAGAAGAGAAAGTGAGAAAAAGAGAGAGAAAGGCATGGGAAATTTCATTTTCATGCTTAATAAAGCTTAAAAGAGTAAGAAGAAAAAGAGAGATTAGGTTTATAAAGTTTTAATAATCTGTTTATGAACTTTAGGAACTCAAAGTGACAAGGATCTATCTCAAAGGAGCAAAGGAAAGGAGAAAGAGAAGTAAAGAGAAAGAAAAGAAAAAAAAGAGAGAGGTTTGTGCATAACCTAAGGCAATAGCCTATTTTATTTTTTTTTTAATTGCATGATTTAATTATTTGGCATGTTGATGATTCTGAATTGATATTATTTTGTAATGAAAATCTTGAGGATGCATGTTTGCTAGACTTAGGATTTAATTTGGTAAAAATTGAATGTGATTATCTTGTATGTTCCTTGCTGGAAATTGATGAGCAGTGTTCACTTAAACTGTTATAACTTAATTTCTGGAACTCGGTTATGCATGTTGTTTATTGGGCTTGAAAGATAAGACATAGGGTAACTTTCATTTAGACCATAAAACCTGAATATATCTGTAATGATCCATAAAAATTCATAAAACTCGGACATAGAATCTGTCCAGAAATTCTGGACAGAATTGTTATTAATGAGCAGTAAGTACTTAAACTATTATAACTTGAGTTTTGGAGCTTGGATTTGTGTGTTCTTTATTCTGTATGAAAGCTAAGACATAGGGATACTAGTTTTATTTAGACTATAATATCTGAATATGTCTGTAATTGTCCAGAATAATTCATAAAGTTTAGACTTAGAATCTGTCCAGAAAATTCTGGGCAGAATTATCAGTGTCCAGTTAGTGTTAATATTATCATATCTTTTGATACAGAACTCAGCATTAAGTGATTCAAGTTGAATATTAAAGCTACGATCCATATCTAAAATTTGTATGAAGATCATGTAACTAAATACAGAAAGGAATGAGACCAAAATTAAGGTCCAAAACAGAGAATAGAATCTGCCGGTGACAGGGCAACATGTGAATTGAGAAATGAAATGAGTAAATTGATGAGAAATTTGTTATATTATGTAAATATTTTTTTAATGGAGTGATTATGTGATTATTTTGAGATATTACATGCATGAAAAGTATTAAATTAATTTTTATGAATTTTAATGAAATTGTATAAGCCCCAGAACACCTAACTAGAACCAACTTAGGATAGTTTGGCATGCCAAATAGGGGGGAGTATGATGAAAATAATTAAATCCATCAATGATATGATTATCTATGCCGGTAATGGCACAGTTATCTACGCCGGTAATGGCACTTATATGCGCACATCATATTGCCCGGGTGGCACTCCTAAGTGCCTGGATGTCAACTCCGTTATCCGAGTCAGTGGTTCATAGGTGTCTTGGGCATAAATAAAGACATAAATAAAAAGTCATAGAACATAAAAGAATTATTGAAAATAAAAATGGAATTATGAATTGTGGCATGTATAAAAAGAAGATTTAGTATTATACAATAAGGTGGTAGTAAAATAAATAAGTATGAGATAATATAATATAGTTTGATGTTTATACATGCTAAAATACCATGATTTGCATGAGAATGATGATTTGATTATGTTAAACAAAATGAGATACAATAAATTGATGTTATGCATACTAGAATATTATAAAATGTATGTTTGCATGATTTGATCATAAATTGTTATATGACAATGCATGTGACATTAAAAATAGTTTATTGCCTTATTTATATGCACCACTAAGCCAAGAGCTTAGCGTGGGAGTTTTTCTCACACAGATTTAGTAAAGAATAAATAGAAGATAGTAGACAAAGCCAATGGTGACCTAATCCAGTAAAGCAGCCTGTTGCACACATTCTGGGTTACACAATTTTTGTATATTATTATGTAAATTTTATTTTGTAGTATTTGTAAAATAAACAGTACGTTTTGTAAAGAACATGTTATTATATAAAATGTAGTTTATCTTTTATGTTATAATTTCTTTTATATTACAAAGTAAACAAATAGTAAATAATATATATATATATATATGAGAAATTTTCAGTTAAACACAATTTAATAAAATGAAATTTTAATCGATAAAGTCAGCGTAGCACACCCTCATTCGGGCATAATCTTCTAGGGTGAGGGGGTGTTACACAACACATATTTACAAGCTGTCCTATTTTGGATAGCATTTCTGCCTTTTTTGTTTGTATTTTTCATCTATTTTTAGATGGAATTTGGACAAGTGATCAATTAAAACAATGTAGGTACATATCTTATCTTTAATTTCCAACTAGAATCACATTAAAAAGAATTTTTTAGCAAAAGTTATGAAATTTTTTCTAAGCTACGTTCATTCCAATCTGCCCAGTATTTTACTGGATAGATTTTTGTCTTATATTGCTTTGTATTTTTCATCCATTTTTAGATGGAATTTTGACAAGTGATAAACTAAAAAAATATAGGTACATGTATCATATTTAATTTTCAACTTGAATCACATTAAACCAAATTTGTTTTGCAAAATTTATGAATTTGTTTCTAAGATACGTTTACTGCAATCTACCCAGTATTTTGCTGGATATATTTCTAGTTCAAACTTTGAGTCCATTTTTTACCTAATTATAGGCATATTCAGGTCTAATGTCTGAATAAAAGTTGAATCCCTATGTTTTAACTTTCCAACCCAACAAGAATTACTCAAAAAAGATTTCCAAAACTCAAGTTATGACCAGAAAACTAGACACTATTCATAAGATGAATTTTCGAGCACATCAATTAATTCATATAATTTCCATTTTCATGCATCAATCTCATATTATAGTTTTTATTTTCACATTCATGGTATCATTTTATCACCAATTCATCACTCAATCAAATATCCATAATTTCATACCCAATTTCACAAACATCACAACATCAAAATGAACATTTTTCTATATTGAATTTTTGCCAAATGTACATACCTCAAAATTTTACTCCTCTTCACTTTTCTCTTCTTCTTAGCTAGCTTTCCTTTTGCCCTTACTTCCTCTTTGATGTTAAAAGATTGTTCACCTTCTTGTCCTAACAATAAAATTTACACTAATTAAGCACTAATCACCCTAATCCACCCTTAATCACAATTAACACAATAATAACCCTAAATTACTAGCTTTAATGGCAATTAACCCCAAACTCAAAGAAAAGAGAAGAAGAAAAGTGAGAAGATGGAAAATCTAAACTCACATTTGATGATCTTCAATATGACCAAAGTCTTCTTTCTCTTTTTGTCTTCCTTTCTCTCTTCCTCTTCCTTGGTTTTGCTCACTTAACTTCACTTCTCAAATCATGCATTTTGAAAATAAAACATAGGCTATTGCCTTAAGTTTATGCACAAACCTGTTCTTTTTCTCCTTCACTTTCTCTAGGTAGCTTTTTCTTTTCCTTTGTTTCCTTGAGATTGTTCCTTGTCACTAAGAACTCCTACAAGATCATAAAGCCATCCTTAAAACCTTATCTATCCTCAACTCTCAAAATCCTAAACTTTCTCTCATGAAACCTTAAACTCTCTCTCTTCAACCACAAGCTCTAAATGAATTCAAAACCCCAACTTTCTTTAAGAAAAACTACGGAGAAGAAGGAAAACATATTACCTTTATACTTTTCTTCTCTTCATCATCACTTGGAAGATTTCACTCTTCTCTAAATTTCTTTTCTTTCCTTCTTTTAGCTTCCTCTAATTCTACAAGCTTTATTGTGTATGGAAATCATTTTAGCTCTTCTCTTTCTCTCTCTAGAAGCTCTTGGCTATGGTGGTATGTGGAAGGCTGACATGGACTAATTTTGTGTGTGCAGAAAATGAAGTTAAAGAAGATAAACAAGAAGAGAAGAAGAAGAAAAGAAAAGAAAAAGAACCAAATTCCAACCTTAGGTTCCACCATTTGACCATATACATAACATTAGCTTAATTAACATGTGAATCTCCTTCTTTTGTTTATATTACCGGACCACATATATATCATGTCCAAAATCATGTTTTTAATTAACAATAATCTCATTAAAATCCTTAAATTTTGGTAAATTGCAAATTGACCCCAAAACTTATCAAATTTTACAATTTAGTCATTTACAGTAAATCAATTTCTTTAAGCATTCTAAACACTTTATTAGGCATATTTCATATTTATTAACTATTATTTTGATTAAAATTCAAATTTAGATTCCGGTTGATTAGACGAGTCACTTTGGCAACATACGCGACTGGTACATAAATTAGTAGATATGACAACCCTAATTCATGGAAATACAACCATTTTACCTTTCATACATATATCATACCATTGGAGTTATCCTATCCATGCTGAGAAATATACAATCATATTCCACTTTATCACAAACAACGAGTCATATATGTGTATCAAATATTTTCATATAACCGGTTCATTATTTCCTTTTCCTTTTGCATTTCTTCACTTTGCCTTGCCCAAAACTCTAAATCTGACTATCTAAATGTAGATTGTGGAACATGAGACTCTCCGTATTGGATTTTTAACTTGCATTTCATACATATGGAAGCTAAAATTTAAAATTTAATTGATCCTAAAATCCATGGAATCATCCTATGCAATTTAAAATCAGAACAACCATCATATGGAAGAAGTAGAATTATCTTTTGATTGCAAATTCAATCTTCAAGTTGTGAGTTTTTCTTTTTGTTGGGTTGTAGAAAACCACAACAATTAAAAGCTTATGAAATGCTCTAGTAGAATCCATATGAAGGAGATAAGGAAATAACCTCAAAGGCTATGGGGTGATATTCTACCAAGGTGCTAGCAATGAAAGAATTTCTTTGAGCGACAAGAAAAAAAACAACTCTTATTTTCTCCAAGGAGGTAGTATCATTTCTATGCCTTAAAAAAGGTATTTATATGTCCACTAATCATAATTAGAGCTAGACACTTAAAACTATACATTTGTCTTCTTATTTAGAATAGAAAACTGCAAAATCATAGCTCATTGTGCACGTGTTGTAGGCTTCAAGCGCGCAATATTCCTTAGGGCGTGGGCACACAAAAGCTATCAAGCTTCTATCATGTCCATGATGATTTGGATTGTCATGCCTATAATAAATTGTCATGCTTGTGATAGCCTATTTAGCCATTGCACACGCTAGTTGGTGTTTGCTTCTGTCACATGGGTGGCATGCAACATTTTTCCCCAAAATGGGAAACTTTTTCGCACAATTATCTCTCTCATGTTTTGGATCCAATCCAAAACCCATTTCATATTTTCTTCATTCCTTCTATGAGTGTGACCTATTAGGTTCCCGATTATATTGGTATCTTAAATCATCATATGATTCTAAGAAGATCATAAGAGGTATCTATCAACACATTATGACCACCTAAATAATCAGAAAGTTAGTTGTCTAACTATAAAACCTTTCATAGACAATTATTATGCAATTCATCCTTTTACCATACTATACCTTATTTGGTTTAGAGCATAGATTGTGTGTTAGCTCCCACTAGACTGATGAAGTCACATTTAGTCCAAATGATATTAGATTTTATTTATAAGACTTATTACTTTATTAGACATGTCTTTAAAGACATTACAGGAATAATAGCATTTTGGATAATTTAGACTGGGGCGAGGAAGAGTAAGGAGTTGAACCTTTGGATTGGGCGAGGAAGAGTATGGAGTTGAACCTTTGGATTGGGTGAGGAAGAGTAAGGAGTTGAACCTTTGGATTGGGGCTGCTTGCTCTCTGTCCAATCATGTATAAAAGCACGCATATGCTCGTCCATGATTGACTATAGTCATCGCTCAGTTTGTGTGTCTCTCTCTCGTAAACGCTTCTCTAACTGCTAATCCTATTCCCGAATGAGCTGATGAAGCTGCTCAACCTCCTGATCCTGTTGCCTAAGGCATTTTTGAATTTTCTCCTTTATCTGCTCTTTGATAATCTTTTCCATCTCCTCCATTTGAGTGCAAATAGTTTATGGATTTATAGTGGAATTAACATTGGATTGAGATGAGGATCCTTGGTCCGAAAATAATAATGAAACATTAATGCCCAATCCATAAACATAACGATCGTTAGGATGGGCACCTAAAACTTCTACAAACACATATTGACTCTCTACAGGTGAAAGTTTAGCAGGTTCAACTGGAGTTTCTGATCCTTCTACAGGTGGCTCGATCGACTGGGCAATGATATGTTGAACACATTCCTGTAGTTAATAAAAAAGTGATTATGAAATAACACAATGTTATATAGCTTTGTAGTTAATGAAAATGCATTAAAATTCTTACCCCAATTTGTTTCTCACAGACGTCAACCCATCCACCATTTTTTTCATGTGGCACTTTTGGAAAAGATGAATTAGTCCAGGATCCCTACCCTCCTTCTCAATCTGACAAATGAATAAAAAAATAAGTACGTTAGCTAGGTAAATTGTATAACATCCAAATTATGAGATTTTTCTTACTATTTGGTGTCTATGCTACTCAATGGATCTTGTAGTGTGCTGAGAAAGACCTGTTCCTGGACTAGCTTTTTCTGATAGGCGGTTTGCGCTAGCTCTTACTGATAATGCACGATATTCTGGTGTGCTCCATTGCTCATTCCAGCACTACTAGATATCTTCCTGAATATGAAGAGGGCGACCTTTCTTCTTCCACTTAGTCATCATATCCGAGTAGTGCCTTTCGGCTAGCGACTCCAAAACAACTCTTATGCTTTCATTAAGGTCAGCATCCCACTCAAAATACTTCTGCATAAGAAAAAATGTGAAATTTGTATTAGAATTCATACATCAACAAAGTTCATACATTATAGTACATGTCAAACACATTAGGTAGTTATTCTTCTCATGCCTCAATTGCTAATTAACCTAAGTCAAACATGAAAATACACATTGTTTCATATACTAGCTATATAGTTTTTCTTAATAAATAAATATTTGCTCACATTTACCTGAAACTCTCCAAAGTAGAAGTTTTTTTATCTCTTGGGTCACTCCTCTCCATGTGGATCCCCCTTCGTCCACTTGCTACTTCAAGATTTGAGATATGTGGGTAGCCATTAGATGGCTTTCTACAAACATATGCTAATCAAATTGAGTTGTTATTCTCATCATGCCTCAATAATTTCTATAATAAGATATAGAATTCAATTATATCTGTAATGGTAATCTCAACAATAAGAGAGTTATAAGTATCAAAAGAACAAAAAGAAAACAAATAGTATACTCACTTTCCATTTTCTAGTCTAAGTCTCTTCTGACTTGAAGAGGAAGATGTGCACGACTCTCCAGTTTGATTCTGAGTAGAATAAGCTCCTAGATGAGTTTGTGTTGAGGAGTCATCAGGCTGAGTATCAGTGGAGTGATCTCTAGTCTGCGTTTGATTTGATGTATCTCTAGGCTGAGTCTGAGGCTTTGGTGTATGGGTATTCAATCATTGTCCTCTAGTAATGCCTCAGCCTGAACATATATCTCCTTGTCCTTGACCCCTCATACTACAAAGAAACAAACAAGATAATATTGTTAATCATCATCCATTATGTGAAGCCCTATGCAACTTCACAGTCATTAATATAAAGAACCTCTATTCATTGTCACTATCATCCTCATCCTTAAGTTCTAGTTCATCATTTTCATCAGTATCGGATTGTGACTCAAAATCAAGTTCTTCTTCTGATTCCTCATTTGAATCTTCTATTTCAATGAAATCACTATCAGGGTCAATTAAAGATGTAACTGGATCTTGTGTTCGATCCTCAATAACATGTATTTCAATTTCGTCCTCTTGGAATGGTGGTGATTCATGTGTAACATTTGAAGATCTTTTAGGAATTTCCACAATAGCACATGGTTTGATCTTGATCATAACCCACCAATCTTGTTTGTCACGTCGCAAGTTAGGGTATATGGAGTAATGCACCTGACATGCTTGATTGGCCAAAATAAATGGTTCATATCTATTTCACTTTACATCCATTTCATCATCCTCATTTTTTTTACATCACATCATCATCATTCTCAATTTTGACACATCAATATTCTCATGTATCAACATCTCAATTTTCTTGTTTTGCAACATATCATCATGCTCATACATATTGGATAACATCTTTTCATTTGTGTAACTAGATACATCAATAGATGGATTAACTTTATGATTGCCAAATTTATCGAACCTTGAATGTTAATCTTATGTTATTGTCTCATCTTTTAAGGTATGAAGTGGCAAAACTTGATAAAAAATATGTTATAAGGGATAGAAGCACCTTAGAAATCCTTTACTCTTGTTTTAGACTGAGTTTTATTTAATGAGGATTTTAGGCAATTCACGCCTATTCCATATATTCACGATCATGATCATAATCGCCAAAAGCTCTAGTAACTTTCATGTCTTGCTTCACGATATGCTTTACGGTTGAAGGTAGTGAAGACTATGTTTCACGCCCATAACCTTTCCTATCACTCCCGTGAAACTCTTTGTTCATGACCTTGACACTTCTTCACGACTGTGAACACTACCACCAAATAATTACAGAAGCGTTCACGCTTTGTTTCACACTTTGTCTCACGGTTACAAGTAGTGAAGATTGTACTTCACAACCATGACTCATTTTGTCACCACCGTGAAAATTCACCATTCACCCCTGTGGCTATTAAATGTCACAAACGTGAATCATTTCATATTCTTCATCACGGGTAGAGCGCCTCTTCACCAAACCATGAACATGACATTTCACGCCCGTGGCTTAGCATTCACGACCGTGATGATGTCGGCTATAAAACATTTTTTTGTTGTTTTTCTCTCATTTCTAACTCTACAAATTCTCTCATTTATCACCATATTCAATACCTATCACAGATTCCGTCCCCCTAATAGCCTTTACCATCTATAAATACCTTCAAAAACTCTTTCTTTCATCAGAAATCATAACATCATAAGGTATTTTTCAAAATCCATATCAGAAAATTTCTCTTCAAAAACTCTCTCTCAACTTAAAAATGGAATCCGGCTCCTCAAAAGGCACAAGAAGGAAATATCATGCTCCAAGAAGGTACATGGACTACCTTCTAAACATCATTCCGGAGCATTGTCATCCGAGGTATGTGGTTCTCAAGAAAAGACCATTGCTTTCTTCTCAATCCTTCGAATGGCATGCTGTCAGGACCCTTGGTCTTGAGACAAGCATGACGGAACAACTACAGGCGTGTCATCTAAAGGAGTTTGTCGATATCCACCAACCAATGCTAAAGGAACCAACTCTCGAGTTCCTTAGCACCCTACAAGTCTTTCCCACCGGCATGGTAAAATTTCAACTTTGCAAGCATTCAAACACCCTCACAGCAATAGAGTTTGGTGACATCTTCAAACTTCCCTCTGATGGTATCCTCAATGAGAGAGAGGTAGAGTTCTATGCCAATCCGGCATGGATTCATTCCAGACAAGATTGCAACTGGGACATCAAGAAGACGAAGAGCACCCACCTTCGATCACCAGTGCACAAATACTTACATAGGTTTCTAACCTATAACATATTTTCAAGAGGAGATAGAAATGGTGCAATTCGCAAATCTGAGCTCTTTCTCCTAGAGATGGCCCAAAGAGGTCTAACAGTGGCCTTATCTCGATGGTTTGCAAACCATCTACTCTCAATTGCAACGAAATCATCAGGAGATATCTTGACTCACCTTGCTATCAAGCTTGGATATCTGAAGCTAGAAGAGCACAACTTCAACCTCATATCAGCACATCCTAGAGACCAGCTGGACATCGAGTCTTTTATCAAAATAGGAGTAGCGGTTCACATAATTCGTCAGAATACCATCTATTACCACTTCACCACTCCAGCTGATGAAATTATTTGGGAAGACAATGATGCAGACGACTTCAAAGTTGGCCTCCAAGGAATCCAGCAAAGAAAAAGAGTTTGAGTCGAGACGGTGACCCAGAGCTTAAGTAGGAGGTTGGTCATGGTCGTGACTACTAATTCATGCCAGTGAAATAGTTCATGCTCATAATCCCAAGCCGTGAACACTACTAGAATGAATCGTGCCAAAAGCATTCACGATATTGAATACTCATTCGTACCCATGAATGAGTTCACGCCCGTGATTCCCAACTGTGAATGCTTCTGGAATGAATAATACCATTTCCACACAGAAGTCACAACCATGATACAATCAGTCACAACCATGAACCATCAAGTTCACGCCCGTGACTCAATAGTCACGCCCATGAATTTCAGCAGGAAATCTGCATATTCAAGTTTCATTCATTCTAATATCATTCAAATCATACCAAATTTCTATTTCATGCATTTCTAAGGTTCTTTACTCAACTTATTACTTTCTAATACATGTAAATGTCTTTATCATACAAGATTTTCTAACATGCATCATTAATTCAATGTCTCACAAGGATCTCATTCATACATATCTAACCTATTGCCCAGATATTGAGCCAAGAATGGGGTTGAATTGGAGTTTAAAAATTTAACTTTAAAGTGCGAAAATAAAAAGTTAAGTTTAGGAGGGATAGAGAAATTTGACACAAGGATTTTTATAGAGGTTCGGGTGTTAACAAACCCTACTCCTATCCCCAATCGCAATTGGGAGTTTCACTAACACACTAAGTGTTACAATGGAGTTTTATAAGCTCACTCCCAACTATGGTGTTTCTCACAATGGCTCACACCTAACCCAGAAAATCCCTTGTGTTTTTATGGCTCACACAATAACCAATTCCTTATGTTTTATAGGCTCACACAAATAACCTTTACGTTATGTTTTACAGGCTCACACAAACAACCTTTCTTTGTGTTTTAGAGACTCACACAACTAACCCTTATAAGTGTTCTACTCTTAACCTAGAAATACCCAAAACTCACTTGAGTAAGAAATGATTACAGAGAGAAACACTTACAAATCTTTATTGCTCAATAAATGATGAGCAAAAATATTTTCACAGAGAATAAATATTTGTTTTAAAAGTATTAAATGTACAAATAGCTTACAACAAGATTTTGATTCAAAGTATTAGCTATCCTCTTGTGCTGAATGCATAAATGACTTGTATTCATACTTCCATGGTGAATTATAGCCGTTAGAATGCATTTAATACGAAACTAGCCAATGCACCAACCCTAATAATCATGCCTAACATTTTTCTCTTTCATCTTTCATGGGCGTGACTCTGTTTGTCACGGTCGTGACTGTTCTTCCAAGCTGTGACTGAAGTGGTGACCTTGGCAGTGAAGCATTCTGGAAGGTTTTGAAATATTGGGTCATGGGCGTGACATATATCTTCACGGGCGTGACAACCTTCCAAGCCGTGGTCCAAGTGGTGACTTTGGTCGTGAAGCTCTCTAGAAGAATTTGTCATGTAGGTTCACGGGCATGACATTTCTTTCACGGGCATGACATTTCTTTCACGGGCGTGACTTAAATGTTCATTCACGATTTGTTGTCTTCTTTCATGGCCGTGAACTTCAAATGTTGGTTTGTTGGCACTAGGCCCAATCACGGGCGTGATACATAGGATCACGGGTGTGAATGATGCTACTTCTTCAATTTTATCTTTCAAGGATTAATCTTCCATTCTCCATTCTTGCTATTTTATTCCATACCTTATTTAATAGACTTAGAAAACAAGTATGTTAAATACATTATTGCTATTTTATTTGTTATCATCAAAATGACAGAAATACCCCTTAAGGTTCAACAATCATTTCATATTGTCCTTGGTATTCAATATGAAGCACTTGCATCCAAATACTCTAAAGTATGATATCAAGGGCTTTCTTCCATTCCATAGCTCAAATGAGGTTTTGTTTAAAAGGGGTCTTTTGAAAACTCGATTTGAAATATAACAACCAGTGTTTATGGCTTCTGCCCAAAAGTAAGTTGGTAGACCATACTCATTGAGCATTGTTCTAGTCATTTCAATTAAAGTTCGATTTTTCCTTTCAACTACCCCATTTTGTTGAGGTGTCCTAGGAGATGAAAAATTCTATGAAATGCCATGTTCAAGACAAAAACTTTCAAAGTTTTCATTTTCAAATTCTTTGCCATGGTCACTTCTTATCTTTGAAATACAATATCCTTTTTCATTTTGAACTCTTTTAGCGAACTTTTTGAAATTTTCAAAAGCATCACTCTTTTGAGCTAAGAAAATTAGCTAAGTAAATCTAGAGTAATCATCTACGATGACAAAGGCATAATGTTAACCTCCTAAGCTAGCAATTTTAGACGGTCCAAATAAATCTAAATGCAGGAGTTATAGAGGTTTTGAGGTACTTACTTGGTTTTTGGCTTTGAAGGATGACTTATGTTGCTTGCCTCTTTGGCAAGGTTCACATGTCTTGTCTTTTTCAAATTTTACTTTTGGTAGTCCCTTTACTAGTTCTCCTGTGCTGAGGCTTTGAATTAAGTCTATATTTGCATGACCAAGCCTTCTATACCACAACTAAGATTCACCACTAGTAGTCACAAGACACTTAGAGGAATGGTTAGATATTTCGTATAAGTCTATTATGTATGTGTTGATATCTCTATTTCCTTTAAATATCTCTTGACCATCGATAGAGGTCATAAGATATTCATTGGAAGTAAATGTTACTTTGTTTCCTTTATCACATAATTGACTAACACTCAACAAGTTATGTTTCAAGCCATCAACAAGTAAGACATCTTTAATAAAAGTAGTACCATTAATACCAATAGAACTAATGCCAATTACTTTACCCTTAGCATTTTTTCCAAAGGTAACTTTACCTCCATCAATACTTTTGATTTAATTGAAAAGCTCTTTGTCTCCTGTCATATGCCTTGAGCATCCACTGTCTACTAGCCAAGCATTTTTGTTTATTAAGGACTTGAGGCATACCTATAGAATCACAATTCAAGTATGATTTTTAGGTACATAAAGGCATTTTTCTAGATGCATGCTTCTTATACATAAAGGCATGATTATTCTTTTTATGTATAGAGGGTTTAATATACTTATTCCTAGGTGTTGTTCCAATAAGTGTGGAGATGTGAGGTTCACTAGACTTAACAAAGATAGTTTTGTGAGAAGATGAAGATGTGTCCTTAAATCCTAGACCATGTCTAATTAAATGTGGTCTTTGAGACACAATGAGGGTATCTAAACTCTCTTTTCCTTTGTGGAATTTTGAAATTGAATTTCTAAGTTCCTTAACTTCATTTTTTAAAGTATTATTTTTTTAAGCAAGGAATTAGTTAAGGGTTTTGATGAGTATTCATCTAATGATTTTTGAAGAGATTCATTACATGATTTAAGCTTAATGTTCTCCTTTTCTAAAGTATCTATTTTGTTTTTTAAATTAGAGATGTTATTTCTATAAGTACTGAATTTATTCCTATATTTCTCTAATTCTAGATTCAATTCTTCTATAAGTCTTTGCTCAACATCTTCATCGTCATCGCTATCACTATTACTATCATTATCACTATTATTGAAAGAGTATGAGTGTAGTGATTTTACCTTGTCCGAGATGTGATCCTCAATAGCCATAAAGCATAAGTTGACCTCTTCGCTTTCATTATCATCTCTTTCACTTGAAGAGCTTTCGTCATCCCATGTGACTTTGTGGCCTTCATGATAGTTTTCCAATGTTTTCCACATGCTATATGCAGTTGAACAGTGTTGTATCCTGCCACATTCTTCAATAGATAATGAACTTGAGAGAATTGTCATTGCCTTCTTATTTTTGAAATTTGCTCTTCTTTGAGGCTCTGTCCAATCATCTCTTGACATGATTTCTTTTTCATCATCCAGATATGTCTCCATCTGAAACTTCCAATGGGCATAATTTGCTCCATTGAAGTAAGGCTTGAGAATTTGGAATCCTTCACTAGCCATATCTTGATCTTTACTAAGGCTTTTTAGGCTTCAATGCTAGACAAAGCTCTGATACCAATTATTGCCCAGATATTGAGCTAAGAAGGGGGGTTGAATTGGAGTTTAAAAATTTAACTTTAAAGTGTAGAAATAAAAAGTTAAGTTTAAGAGGGATAGAGAAATTTGACACAAGGAGTTTTATAGAGGTTCGGGTGTTAACAAACCCTACTCCTCTCCTCAATCGCAATTGGGAGTTTCACTAACTCACTAAGAGAGTTTTACAAGCTCACTCCCAACTATGGTGTTTGTCACAATGGCTCACACTTAACCCATAAATCCCTTGTGTTTTTATGGCTCACACAATAACCAATTCCTTGTGTTTTATAGGCTCACACAAATAACCTTTACCTTGTGTTTTACAGGCTCACACAAACAACCTTTGCCTTGTATTTTATAGGCTCACACAAACAACCTTTCTTTGTGTTTTAGAGGCTCACACAACTAACCCTTACAAGTGTTCTACTCTTAACCCAGAAATACCCAAAGCTCACTTGAGTAAAGATTACAGAGAGAAACACTTACAAATCTTTATTGCTCAATAAATGATGAGCAAAAAGATTTTCACAGAGAAAAAATATTTGTTTTGAAAGTATTAAATGTACAAAAAGCTTACAACAAGATTTTGATTGAAAGTATTAGCTATCCTCTTGTGCTGAATGCACAAATGACTTGCATTTATACTTCCATGGTGAATTATAGCCATTAGAATGCATTTAATACGAAACTAGCCGTTGCACCAATCCTAATAATCGCGTCTGACATTTTTCTCTTTCATCTTTCACGGGCATAACTCTGTTTGTCACGGTCATGACTGTTCTTCCAAGCCATGACTGAAGTGTTGACCTTAGCCATGAAGCATTCTGGAAGGTTTTGAAATATTGGGCTATGGGCGTGACAACTTTCCAAGCCATGGTCCAAGTGGTGACTTTGGTCATGAAGCTATCTGAAAGAATTTGTTATATAGGTTCACGGGCGTGACATTTCTTTTACGGGCGTGACTTAAATGTTCATTCACGGTTTGTTGTCTTCCCTCATGACCGTTAACTTCAAATGTTAGTTTGTTGGTGCTAGGCTCATTCACGGGCGTGAATGATGCTGTTTCTTCAATTTTATCTTTCAAGGATTAATCTTCCATTCTCCATTCTTGCTATTTTATTCCATACCCTATTTCATAGACTTAGAAAACAAGTATGTTAAATACATTATTGCTATTTTATTTGTTATCATCAAAATGACAGAAATACCCCTCAAGGTTCAACATAAACCTATGGTTTCATGCCATAATCATCATTCTTGAGATTCATTTATCTAAAATCATGTTCACATGCATTATTTCAAAAAACAATAGGCTATTGCCTTAATCTATGCACAGACCTTAATCTTTCTCCTTCACTCTTCTAGGTAGCTTTCTCTTTTCCTTTGCTCTTTAGTGTTTGTTCCTTATTCTTGCCCGGATATTAAGCCAATAAGGGGGGTTGAATTGGAGTTTTAAAAATTAGACTTTAAAGTGCAGAAATAAAACAATTAATTTTAGGAGGGATAGAGAAATTTGACACAAGGATTTTTATAGAGATTCGGGTGTTAACAAACCCTACTCCTCTCCCCAATCGCAATTGGGAGTTTCACTAACACACTAAGTGTTACAATGGAGTTTTACAAGCTCACCCCCAACTATGGTGTTTCTCACAATGGCTCACACCTAACCTAAAAATCCCTTGTGCTTTAATGGCTCACACAATAACCAATTCCTTGTGTTTTACAAGCTCACACAAACAACCTTCACTTTGTGTTTTTACAGGCTCACACAAACAACCTTCACTTTGTGTTTTTACAGGCTCACACAATTACCTTTTGATTTGTGTTTTGAGGATCACACAACTAACCCTTACAAGTGTTCTACTCTTAACCTAGAAATACCCAAAGCTCACTTGAGTAAAGATTACAGAGAGAACCACTTACAAATCTTAATTTCTCAATAACTGAAGAGCAAAAATATTTTTATAGAGAATAGATTTTGTTCTCAAAGTATGAATGTACAAATAGCTTGTAATAAGATTTTAATTCAAAGTAATTGCTATTCTATTGTTATTCTCATGTTCTGAATTCATAAATGACTTCCATTTATACTCCCATGGCTGATTATAGTCGTTGGGGTGCATTAAATACAAAACTAGCCGTTGTACCATCCAAATAATCGCGCCTGACATTTTTCTCTTTCATTGTTCACGGGCGTGACTATGTGTGTCACGGGAGTGACATTTCTTCCCAAGCCGTGACTGAAGTGGTGACCTTAGTCATGAAGCTCTCTGGAATGTTTTGACACATTGGGTCACAGGCGTGACACACATTCACGGGCGTGACAAACTTCCCAGCCGTGATTCAAGTGGTGACTTTGATCGTGAAGCTCTCTAGATGAAAATGCATGAACATCAATGGGGGTGACATTTTTTTTCACGGGGGTGTTTTAAATGTCCACTTCACGGTTTGTTATTCCTTCCTGGCCGTGAACTTCGAATGTTGGTTTTGGTAACAGTTAGTTCTTTCACGGTCGTGACACATAGAGTCACGGCAGTGAACATGCTACTCCTTGAATTTTGTCTTTCAAGGATTTTTTCTTCCAATCTCCATTCTTGCTATTTTAATCCATGTCCTGTATAATAGACTTAGAAAACAAGTATGTTAAATGCAATATTGCTATTATATTTGTTATCATCAAAATGACAAAAATACCCCTCAAGGTTTAACAATCTCCCCCTTTTTGATGGTGACAAATAATCCAACAATATGTGCTTTTGAGAAGTCTCCCCCTCAAAATATACTTAGGATAAAAAATTTATAAAGTGCAAGAATTGTAAAGAATGATGTAGCATTGAAATAAATTTAACTAGATTTTAAGTATATGCAAGTTATATGAAAAGTATATCCAATATATACCATAATTCCTTTTTAAGGCATGAAGTATATGTAAGGTATACTTAAGGTATATCATGGCATATTTATTTTTGTAACTTGCATGAAGGTATATGCAAAGTATACTTAAGGTATATCTAACGTATATAAAGCTCAATTTCTCAATTTTATACTTTGCATATGAATTTTTGAATCAAGGTTTCTAATCCCTTTTAATCTATTTCAATGTCAAATCAATTTTAATTTTTGATTCAAAATTCATTTACCTTAATATATATTGCTAGTTTCTCCTTATATTGTTAGTTTGATACCATTTTCCCTATAATATATTGCTAGTTTTCTCCCCCTTTTGTCATCAATCAAAAAAGGATAAAAAAGATGTGAACGAGGTAAGCAAAAGCAAATACATTAAATAAAGGAAAAGATACAAACAAAGTTAAATGTTCAGAAAGGAAATTGAGAATTTCCTACACAACAACTAACAAAAGCAAATAAACAAGTAAAAACAAGCAAATTTAGGCTACACTCTAGCCTAACTCCTATCCGGACATCCTATCCCGAAGCCTAGCAACTTTAGCCTTAAGGCTGTCCATCCGAGACTCCATGAAGTCTTTGAGGTTCTCCAACCTCTCATCCATAAAAGTCTGCAGCTGCTTAAAACGTGGTGCCAAGAGGTCAACCACCTACTGCGCTAAAGTTGGTGTGGAAACCGAGGACTGTCCGATGTCCTTCTCGGCTACTGGAGGTGCTTCCTCAACCCGAGCACTCTTCTTCTGCTGGAATCCTTGGAGGCCTACTTTAAAGTCCTCCGTGTCGTTATCTTCCCAGATGATCTCCCCAGCAGTGTTGATGAAGCGGTAGAAGATATTATTCTCGAAAAAAATTCTGAAAGCCGCTCTCATTTTTATAAAGGACTCGATATCCAAGCGATCTCGAGGATGTCCAGGGATGAGGTTGAAGTGATGCTCATCCAGCTTCAGATAATTAAGCTTCACTACTATATGGGTGACATATGCACCAATCAAGATATCTCCCGTGGGATTGGTGGAAATGGAGAGAAGATGGTTTGCAAACCATCTAGATAGTGCCACAGTGATTCCTCTTCGAGCCATCTCAAATAGAAAGAGCTCTGACTTCCTGATAGTCCCGTTGCTTTTGCCTCTAGCGAATATGCTATAGGTCAGGAACCTATGCAAATACTTGTGCACTGGGGACACGAGATGAGTGCTCTTTGTCTTTTTAACATCTTAGCTACAATCATAGCCAAAATGTGTCCAAGCTCGAGGGGTAGAGAATTCTACCTCACTTTCATTCAGGATGCCATCAGATGGTAGATTAAATAATTCCCCAAATTCAATGGCACTGAGGGTGTTGGGATTGTCGCAAAGTTGGAATTTCACCACTCCAGTAGGTGAAACCTGCAGGGTGCTGAGGAATTCTAGTGTTGGCTCCATCAATGTTGGCTGGTGAATTTCCACAAAGTCTTTCAGATGACAGGCTTGGAGTTGTTCTGTCATAGCCGTCTCAAGCCCGAGACTTCGGATTGTCTACCATTCGAAGGACCTTGATGACAGTAGAGGTCTCTTCTTCAAAGTTGAGTATCGAGGATGGGATTGCTTCGGAATGCGGTTCATGAGGTAATCTGCATACCTCCTAGGAGCATGGGACTTCTTTCTTTTTCCCTTGGATGAAGCAGTCTCCATTTGATAGATTTTTGATGGATTGGAAAATTTTTGACTGAAAAATGTTTATGGAAACCCTAAAAATATATGATTTTTGATGAAGATTTGAACTTTTAGTGGTATTTATAGAAAAAGGTTGAGGCTTGGGGGCCGGAATCTTCAATGTCTCAATGAATGTGTGTAAATGAGAGTGGTTTTGGGAGTTGGAGAGTTGAAATGAGAAATATAACTGACTGTTCTTTTATATACTCGATACATTCACGGGCGTGAATGGTCGTGTTCACAGTTTGCTGAAGGAGTGTTCCACCTGTGAATGAAGACGTGAATAAGTTGACGGGTGTGACCTTTGAATGTCACGGGTGTGACTGATGAACTGTCATGGGGGTGAACTAATAGTCACGGGCGTGAAAGGTTGAATTTCACTACTTATGCCCATGAAGCAGGCCGTGACTCAAGGCGTGAAAGCCTCTATAAGTTTTGGGGTGTAATAGTTCATGGGAGTGAAAATTCGTCACGGTCGTGAAAGTCTCTTTTCACGGGAGTGAATGAAGCCGTGAAAATAAGCCTCACCACTTGAAGTCGTGAACCATGTCGTGAACGACATTGCCTCTTTTGGCCATTTAAGTCACGGGCGTGAACATGTGTCACTGGCATGACTCCTCTAAAATTTTCTTCAAATAAAATTAAGTCCTAAAAACAAGACTAAATCATTCCAACAAAGATTCTATTCCTTAAAACGTAAATTTTCATCAAATTTTCTATCTTATATTTTGTGATATGAATTAAAATCATCAATTAAAATTTCATAATTTTGCAATCACAAGGTTAATCCATCAATCATACCAAGTTCTCTTCTAATGAAATTAAATCTTTCCTCATTTAGAGACTTAGTGAAAATATCTACTAATTGATTTTCTGTACTTATAAATTCTAATGCAACATCTCCATATTGAACATGATCTCTAATAAAATGGTGTCTAATGTCAATATGCTTACTTCTTGAGTGTTGAATAGAATTCTTTGAAAGATTTATAGCACTTGTATTGTCACATTTAATAGGTATATGATTCATTTCATGACCATAGTCCTTAAGTTGTTATTTCATCCAAATAATTTGTGTACAACAACATCCAGCTGCTACATATTCTGCTTCAGTAGTTGAGAGAGCAACTGAAACTTGTTTCTTGCTAAACCAAGAAACTAAACATTCTCCAATGAAGTGACAAGTACCTGAAGTACTTTTTCTATCTAACAGACTACCATCATAGTCTGCATCTGAATATCCTATAATATAAAAGGATGAATTCTTAGGATACCATAAACCTAGATGCAAAGATCCATGTAAATATCTTAAAAATCCTTTTTACTGCATTTAAATGAGATTCTTTAGGACATGATTGAAATCGTGCACACAAGCAAACACTATACATTATATCAGGTCTAGAAGCAGTGAGATATAAAAGTGATCCGGTCATACCTCTATAAAGCTTTTCATTAATGCTCTTACCCTTTTCATCCTTGTCCAATTTTGTTGATGTGCTCATAGGAGTCTTGGCATTCTTGCATCCTTCCATACCAAATTTCTTAATTAAATCTTTGGCATATTTGGATTGGTTGATGAATATGCCCTCATTGCTTTGCTTTATTTGTAGACCAAGGAAATACTTAATCTCTCCTATCATGCTCATTTCAAATTCCCTAGTCATACACTTAGCAAATTCTTGACAAAGCAACTCATTAGTGGAACCAAATATTATATCATCAACATAAATTTGAACAATTAGTATATCATGCATATGCTTTTTGATAAATAATGTAGTGTCAATATTTCCCTTTGTAAAGCTATTTTCTAATAGAAAAGAACTTAGCCTTTCATACTAAGCTCTTGGGGCTTGTTTTAAACCGTACAAAGCTTTTGAAAGTTTAAAAATATGATTTGGCAAATCATAGCTTTCAAAACCTGGTGGTTGTTCTACATACACTTCTTCATCTATATAACTGTTTAGAAATGCACTTTTCACATCCATTTGGAAAAGTTTGAAATTCATGTGACATGCATAGCTACAGGTGCATATGTTTCATCATAATCTATACTTTCTTCCTGATTATATCCTTTTGCAACTAATCTAGCCTTATTCCTAGTTATTAAACCTTGTTCATCTAGTTTGTTTCTAAATACTCATTTACTACCTATGATTTGATGATCCTTAGGTCTAGGTACTAAGGTCCATACCTTACTTCTCTCAAATTGGTTGAGTTCCTCTTGCATGGAAATTACCCAACTTTCATCATTAAGTGCCTCATCAACATTTTTAGGTTCAATTTGAGAAATAAAAGCAATGTCAGTGACTAACTATTTGAAATGAGATCTAGTACTTACTCCCCTTGAGAGATCACCAATGATTTGCTCTTTTGGATGATCTTTCGTCATTCTCCATTCTTTTGGAATTTCTTGTTCATTTTCTTCTTGATTTTGAGGAAGAGAATCATTTTGATGAAAATCTTCTTGATAATTTTCTTCTTTCCCATTTCCAATATCAAGTCTTTCCATATTACCTATAACATCATCAAGAACACTACCTTTCACAAGATCAAGTCTACTAGATTCATTAAAAACAACATGCATGGATTCTTCAATTGTTAGTGATCTTTTATTAAATACTCTATATGCTTTGCTGGTTGTAGAGTATCCTAAAAAGATACCTTCATCGAATTTAGAGGCAAATTTTCCAAGATTGTCCTTGGTGTTCAATATAAAACACTTACATCCAAATACTCTAAAGTATGATATCAAGGGCTTTCTTCCATTCCATAGCTCAAATGAGGTTTTGTTTAAAAAAGGTCTTTTGAAAACTCGATTTGAAATATAACATGCAGTGTTTGTGGCTTCTGCCCAAAAATAAGTTGGTAATTCATATTCATTGAGCATTGTTCTAGCCATTTCAATTAAAGTTCGATTTTTCCTTTTAACTACCCCATTTTGTTGAGGTGTCCTAGGAGATGAGAAATTATGTGAAATGCCATGTTCAAGACAAAAGCTTTCAAAGTTTTCATTTTCAAATTCTTTCCCATGATCACTTCTTATTTTGGAAATACAGTACCCTTTTTCATTTTGAACTCTTTTAGCAAAATTTTTGAAGTTTTCAAAAGCATCACTCTTTTGAGCTAAGAAAATTACCCAAGTAAATCTAGAGTAATCATCTACGATGACAAATGCATAATGTTTTCCTCCTAAGCTAGCAATTCTAGTAGGTCCAAACAAGTCTAAATGCAGGAGTTGAAGAGGTTTTGAAGTACTTACTATGTTTTTGGCTTTGAAGGATGACTTGTGTTGTTTTCCTCTTTGGCACGGTTCACATGTCTTGCCTTTTTCATATTTAAATCTTGGCAGTCCTTTTACTAGTTCTCCTGTGCTAAGACTTTGTATTAAGTCCATGTTAGTATGACCAAGTCTTCTATGCCACAGCCAAGATTCATCACTAGTAGTTACAAGACACTTAGAGGAATGGTTAGATAGTTCATGTAAGTTTATTATGTATGTATTTATATCTCTATTTCCTTTAAATATCTCTTGACCATCGATAGAGATCACAATACATTCATTTGAAGTAAAGATTACTTTGTTTCCTTTATCACATAATTGACTTACACTTAACAAGTTATGTTTCAAGTCATCAACAAGTAAGACATCTTTAATAAAAGTAGTATCATTAACACCAATAAAACCAATGCCAATTATCTTACCCTGTGCATTGTTTCCAAAGGTAACTTTACCTCCATCAATACTTTTGATTTTATTGAAAAGTTCTTTGTCTCCTGTCATATGCCTTGAGCATCTACTATCTACTAGCCAAGCATTTTTGTTTATTGTGGACTTGAGGCATACCTATAGAATCACAATTCAAGTATGATTTTTAGGTACCCAAATGAGTTTGGGTCCTTGGGGGTTAGCACATGAAGGTTCCCAATGAGCCTTCCTTATCCAGCAATATTTATTTATGTGACCCATTTTCATACAATAATTACATTGTTTTGGTCTTACAATATTTTTAACTACCATTTTTTCATTAAATTTATTTTGAGAATGATGACATGCACAGTTATGATTAATTTTAGATTTTCTAGATGCATGCTTCCTATATATAAAGGCATGATTATTCTTTTTATGTATAGAAGGTTTAACATGCTTATTTCTTGGTGCTATTCTAACAGGTGTGGAAATGTGAGATTCTTTAGACTTAACAAATATGGTTTTGTGAAAAGATGATGATGTGTCCTTGAATCCTAGACCATGTCTAATTAAGGGTGATCTTTGAGACACAATGAGAGTATCTAAGCTCTCTTTACCTTTGTGAAATTTAGAAATGGAATTTCTAAGTTCCTCAACTTCATTTTTCAAAGTATTATTTTTTTTAGTAAGGAAGTTGTTGATGGTCTTGATGAGTGTTCATCTAATGACTTTTGGAGAGATTCATTAGATGATTTAAGCTTTATGTTTTCCTTTTCTAAACCATCTATCTTATTTTTTAAATTAGAGATATTATTTCTATAGGTACTAAATTTAGTTCTATATTTCTCTAATTCTAGATTTAATTCTTCTATTAGGCTTTGCTCATCATCATCATCACTATCATTATTATTATCACTATCATCATTATTCAAAGAGTATGAGTGCAGTGATCTAACCTTATTTGAGACATGATCTTCGATAGCCATGAAGCATAGGTTGACCTCTTCACTTTCATTATCATCTTTTTCACTTGAAGAGCTTTTGTCATCCTATTTGGCTTTGTGACCTTTCTCCCCATTGTCTCTTTGATATTTGCTCTTGTGCTTCTTGAGCCTTGGACATTCTGGTTTGATATGTCCTTTCTTTCCACATTCATAGCATTTTACCTCTTCCTTACTTCTATGTGTGTCATTAGAAGTTTGTTTGAGTTCTCTTTGCCTGAATTTTCTGGAGTTGCTCATTTTCTTCTCAATGATTCTTTTTAATCTTCTTGATAGCATATCAATGTCCTCATTTTCATCATCACTCATTTCTTCATCATCTTCACTTTCTTCTTGAGATTTTGAAGTAGTGGCTTTGAGTGCTAAGGGCTTTCTTTTCTCTGGCTCTGCATCAAGCTCTCTATCTCTCTTCACTGCCATCTCATGTGTGAGAAGTTTTCCAATCAGCACATCAGTATTCATGATCCTCATATCTTGATTTGCTTCTTCTATGCCAGCAACTTTTAAGCCATAGTCTTTAAGAGGAAGACTTCTCAGGATTTTGTTGTTTACATCCTCCAAACTTAAATGCTTCCCAAGTTTCCTCATTCCATTTATAATGGCTAGAAGATGGTTGGTCATGTCAGTGATTGACTCATTGGATTTCATCTTGAAGAGCTCATATTCTGAGGTCATAAGTTGAATCTTCTTGGATTTGACTTGTTTAGTTCCTTCATGATAATTCTCCAATGTCTTCCACATGTTGTATGCTGTTAGGCAATGTTGTATTCTCCCACATTCTTCAATAGATAATGAGCTTGATAGGATTATCATTGCCTTCTTGTTTTTGAAATTTTCTCTTCTATGAGGCTCTGTCCAATCATCTATTGATAGGATTTCTTCTTCACCATCAGCTCCTCTTCTGATTGGTGGTGTCATTCTTTTCGTACACTATCCCAGACTTCAATTCCTTCACTATCCAAATATGTCTCCATCCGAAACTTCCAATGGACATAATTTGCTCCATCAAAGTAAGGTTTGAGAATTTGGAATCCTTCACTAGCCATATCTTAATCTTTACTCGCGCTTTTTAGGCTTCAATGCTAGACAAAGCTCTGATACCAATTGTTGCCCAGATATTAAGCCAAGAAGGGGGGTTGAATTGGAGTTTCAAAAACTAGACTTTAAAGTGCGGAAATAAAACAATTAATTTTAGGAGGGATAGAGAAATTTGACACGAGGATTTTTATAGAGGTTCGGGTGTTAACAAACCCTACTCCTCTCCCCAATCGCAATTGGGAGTTTCATTAACACACTAAGTGTTACAATGGAGTTTTACAAGCTCACTCCCAACTATGGTGTTTCTCATAATGGCTCACACCTAACCCAGAAATCCCTTGTGTTTTAATGGCTCACACAATAACCAATTCCTTGTGTTTTACAGGCTCACACAAACAACCTTCACTTTGTGTTTTTACATGCTCACACAAACAACCTTCACTTTGTGCTTTTACAGGTTCACACAATAACCTTTTGATTTGTGTTTTGAGGATCACACAACTAACCCTTACAAGTGTTCTACTCTTAACCCAGAAATACCCAAAGCTCACTTGAGTAAAGATTATAGAGAGAACCACTTACAAATCATAATTTCTCAATAAATGAAGAGCAAAAAGATTTTTACAGAGAATAGATTTTGTTCTCAAAGTATGAATGTACAAATAGCTTGTAATAAGATTTTGATTCAAAGTAATTGCTATTCTATTGTTATTCTCATGTTCTGAATTCATAAATGACTTCCATTTATACTCCCATGGCTGATTATAGCCGTTGGGGTGCATTAAATATGAAACTAACCGTTGTACCATCCAAATAATCGCGCCTAACATTTTTCTCTTTCATTGTTCATGGGCGTGACTACGTGTGTCACGGGAGTGACATTTCTTCCCAAGCCGTGACTGAAGTGGTGACCTTAGTCGTGATGCTCTCTTGAATGATTTGACACATTGGGTCACAGGGGTGACATACAAATTCACGGGCGTGACAAACTTCCCAGCTGTGATTCAAGTGGTGACTTTGATCGTGAAGCTCTCTGGATGAAAATGCATGAACATTCACGGGGGTGACTTAAATGTCCACTTCACGGTTTGTTATTCCTTCATGGCCGTGAACTTCGAATGTTGGTTTTGGTAACGGTTAGTTCTTTCACGGTCGTGACACATAGAGTCACGGCAGTGAACATGCTACTCCTTGAATTTTGTCTTTCAAGGATTTTTTCTTCCAATCTCCATTCTTGCTATTTTAATCCATGTCCTGTATAATAGACTTAGAAAACAAGTATGTTAAATACAATATTGCTATTATATTTTTTATCATCAAAATGATAGAAATACCCCTCAAGGTTTAACACTTGTCACTTGGAACTCCTACAACATCATAAATCATTATTATCATCTTATTTTCTCAAGACCCTAAACTCTCTTATTCTCTCTCAAAACCCTAATTTCTCTCTCTTTCCATTTGAGTCTTTGATGAGCTCAAAATTTCAAATTCCTTTAAGAAAAGATGAAGAGGAAGAAGAATTAATTCTTAGCTTACTCTTTTCTTCACTAAATCACAACTTTGGAGATTTTCTCTCTCTACCAAACTTGATTTTTCTTCCTCTTTCTTGCTCTTTCCAGCTTATGGACCATAAAGATCACTTGTTCTTGCTCTATCCCCTCTCTTCTCTTCCTTTCTCATTTGGCTATGGAGGGAATGGGGCTGGCGTGACTGGTAGAAAAGAGAGAGAAGAAGGCAGAAAATGAAGAGAAGAAGAAGAAAATAAATCATTAAATAGGGTACCCAAAAGTCTTCATATGGGACCCACCATTTTGACCATTTCTTGATATTTATACTTAATCAACATTAATCCTCTTTCTTTAATGCTATGGCTGGCCAACCCAAATTTTTAAGTGTCCAAATTTCCTATGTTAATTAACAATTAATCTCATTAATCCTCATATTGGTAAATTGCAATTTGACCCTAAAACTTATCAAATTTTACAATTTAGTCCTTTATCGTAAATCAACCTCTTTAAACTTTATAATCACTTAATTAGGCATATATCATTTAATTTAGTCATTACTTGATTAATTCTGATCAAAATCCAAATTTAAACTCCGATCGGTCATACGCATCAATTTCGCGACACGTGTGACTCGGTGTCTAAATTAACGGATATTACATATATACTAACCTCTAAAATGGAACCCAACACCCATGCTCATAAAGATTGCCTAGGATTTTGATGGTCTTAACCTCCTCTAACAACACTTAGAACACTAAAAACACTCTTGTAAGGTCTTTGTAAACAGAAACAAACACTAAACTCTCTAACACAACTCTTAAGCCAACCTTAAGAACACACTCCCTACCTTTTGTTTTAAGCTTAATCCAAACTTTAGATCTTTGAAAATTTTGTGAAAAGAGAGAAAATAAGAAGAAGAAGGTGGAGATGAGAAGTCTGGCATGCAAGGAATGGTTTTAGGGGCATGAGGAGCGGTTTTGTGGTAGGCACAAGGCATGAAAGAGAGGAAAACACAAATTTGGCTCACCAACTCTATTGAATATTGTTCATAGGTGTGAACACCCTATCACAGCTATGAAAAAACCATGTGTGGGTGTTAAACCAAACTATAACATTCACGACCTTGAAATCCCTTTCACGGGCATGAAAACACCATATCTAACTATTTTTTAACCCTTTAAAACCTCTAATCCACCCATACTCTCTCTTATCTAACCTGTCTAACTTATCCCTAAAAACTGAATGTCACATGTGGAACCTAGTTTTGGGTAGGAGGAAGCAAGAAGAGGCCAAGATACCCAAACCCACATTCTTCCCTGGTAAAAAACTGGTAAGAAAAGCTTTCAACCTTCTTTTTCATCTTTTTATCCCTTATTTTCTACCATTTTTAGGTTTGGTAGAGACCCATTTCAAATGGGTTAAGCTTGATGTCAAGTTGGGATTTTTATTTGTTAAAACTTCTCT